>CM059812.1:15289101-15721446 GCA_030435695.1 Brachymystax lenok tsinlingensis
TATGGCCTTTCTTTTGCATTTCAAAGATGATGGTGCAAAACAAAACAAAATATTTCACCAGATCTAATGTGTTCAAAGTGTTTTCTTTCAAATGGTATTAAGAATACGCATCCCCTTGCTTCAGGTCCTGAGCTACAGGGAATTGGATTTGGGTATGTCATTTTAGGTGAAAATTGAAAAAAAAAGGGTCAGATCCTTAAGTTTGTTCCACCTGAATGAGTCTGACCACAAGTCAGATACCACTATGATGACACACCAAATGTGTTTGATGGATCATTTTTGTCTTCTTCTAATGCCTCTTAAGGGGAAAGAAACTGAAAGTAATCAGATTACGTTACTGAGTTTGGGCAATCCAAAAGTTACGTTACTGATTACAATTTTGGGCAGGTAACTAGTAACTATACGGATTATTATTTAGAAAGTAACCTACCCAACCCTGGGCGTTGGCCAATGACACGCAGAAGTTTGGTGGCTTAGTTAACCACAACCACAAAAAAGCCTGTCCACATTGGTATTGTCATCATGAATACCTCTATGAATAGGAGAAGTGTCAACCAGAAGATAAATGGTGATGGTTGTTCAATCGTTTTTGAAGTTTTGAAAAACAGAATTTGGGTTGCAAAGATCAGTCCCTGATCCAAGTGAAGTAGCTTAGATTGTGCAAGCCTACTTTGGACCCACATCCACCCAGGCCCACTTCTCGTCTCCACTGTGCCCCACCAGAGTGTCTCGAGGCTGGGGGAAGGAAGCCAGAGCTGGTAGGTCCATGGCCAGGAGCTCCGTGTGTGTGTGTGCGTGCGTGTGTGTGTACCACTATGTCATGAGTCAAACACATCAAACACAATCAATTCCATTGAGTCAAGTCACATATCAGAACAGAGTTACCGTGATCAAATTTGCGACATAGCGTTGGCAATGTTATAAATGTGTAATAATAATGCAATAATGGTTGTGTCTGGCTGACAACATTAAAAGCTGACAGTGTTCTGCCCATATTGGGCGCACACACCATACTGTAATAATCCTGTCTGGTTTCCAACACTAAAAGCTGACAGTGTTATGATCATATTAAAGAAGAGTTAATTGGCCTCAATGGTCGTCACCTACACACATGCACACGCATGCCCACCCACCTATATATGAGGGGCTTTTAATAAATAGGGCAGGGAGATGAGGAGAAGATGTGTTACAGAGCTGAGCCGGTTGAGATGTGCGTCATCAGAGAGGGCTTTGGAGGAGTCTTGCAGTCATATATTGATGGAGACTGCGAAATGACACACACACCTGTGCGAACACACACACACAGACAGACTCTTGTGCATGCAGGTGCAGGACAGACGCGTTGTAGTGAATGAATCAGCCATCAGCATCACTATTGTACATTGTGAATGTTACGGCCCAATCTCTTCCACCCAGCGTTCATTTTCACGCTCTTCTTTAGATTTTGTCTAGTGTTAGTCATTTTGACGTCTTAGTTACATTTTTGTCATTTGAATATTGATTTAGCTATTGTAAAAATGACAAAAAGTCAACTAAATGCCCTTTCATTTCAGAGAGAGCGAGAGAGAAGCACAATCACCAGATGGTGCTGCATAGTATTGGCAGTAGGATGGGTTGCACCTCTGTCACTCAGTGTTGTCATTACTATTGTTATCAACGTTCCAGACGCTGCAGATCAAGGCTCAGGCTGAGACCCAGATGCAGAGACAGGAGGTGGATAGTACGAGCCTCAGAGTTTATTATAGAACAAGGGGCAGGCAAAAGGGAAGTCAAGGCAGGCAAAGAGTCGTAATCCAAATCAGAGACAGGCAGGTACAGGACGGCAGGCAGGATCAGGACATGCAGAAAGGTCAGAACTGGGAAGACTAGGACAAACAAAAACTAGAGCAAAGGGAACACAGCAATGCGCTGGTAGGACTTGACGGGACAAGACGAACTGGCAACAGACAAACAGAAATACGCAGGTATAAATACACAGGAGATAATGGGAACAAATGGGAGACACCTGGTGGGGGGTGGAGACAAGCACAAGACAGGTGAAACAGATCAGGGTGTGACACCGCAGCAACATGTCCAGAAGAAGTATGGGGATAATGACTTTGAATGGGAGATAATGACTGTTTCTCCCATTTTCGCCCAGCAAAAGAAAGTTATTTACCCAGCCAGATACAGAGTAGTGGCAAGAGGAATTTAGTCAATAAATTGTTTCCTATCCATTGTCTTTTCTTTCTGTGCCGCCAAATGTCTGCATATAGGGTACTGGTAATGTTACCATGGTTACGTTCAGTTGCAAAACATTCTTGAACGTTGAAGATAGAAATTCCAAGAATTCCATGTTATCCCTTATTCCCTTATTCAACATGTCAGAGAGTCATGTTTGTTCTACATAGGATATTTCTATCTGAACATTCCAAAACGTTGCATCCTGCTGAACGTGCCCCAGGTTGTTAGCTATAGCTAGCTAATGAGGTAACATGACTGAACAAGGTGTAGCCTAAAAAAATGATTAACGGTCCGGTCCACAAGTAGCCTTGTTTTAGAACAGCCTGCGATGTGCTTTATGTAAGATGTGGCCCCCTATGCACAATAGTATTGTGGGTCATATCTTTTGAACGGTAATGGTTAGACTCAAGATGTTTTCTCTAAAAAATAGTGGCTAGTGTGTTGGCTACAGAACCTGGTAATGAAATGCAGTGGGGAAAGTGTGAGGGTTTAGCGAGACTACAAATTCCAAAACGTTTCTATACTCAAGGGAGAGAAAAATATAGCTAGACTTGTTTTGCTATTAAACTTAATGCTGCTATTGTTTTTAATTTATTTGGTAAAGCAGCTTGTGATTCTTAACCAGGTAAAGGGTATCTAGACGGCTGGTGGTGACTGGTTAGCTACTGGGAAGCCAGAGATCAAATCAAATCAAACTTTATTTGTCACATGCACCGAATACAATAAGTGTAGACTTTACCGTGAAATGCTTACTTACAAGCCCTTAACCAACAGTGCAGTTCAAGAAGGAGAACATATTTACCAAGTAGTAAAAGTAATAATAAAAAGTAACACAATAAGAATAACAATAACGAGGCTATATACAGGGGGCACCGGTACCAAGTCAGTGTGCGGGAGAACAGGCTAGTTGAGGTAATCTGTACATGTAGGTGGGGGTGAAGTGACTATGCACAGGTAACAAACAAACAGCGAGTAGCAGAAGTGTACAAAAGGGAGGGGGGGTCAATGTTAACTGTCAGGTGGCGATTTTATGAATTGTTCAGCAGTCTAATGGCTTGGGGGTAGAAGCTGTTGAGCCTTTTGGTCCTAGACTTGGCGCTCCGGTACCGCTTGCCGTGCGGTAGCAGAGAGAACAGTCTAGAACTTAGCCCCTTATCTCTGTACCATACTTCTCTATCATAGTTCTCTTCTACACATTGCTGAGGGTTTGGAAATTGATTGTTCTTCCCTTTCCTTCTCCAGGAGAGCCCAAGGTAACCAAGATGTCTCCCCCAGTTGGAGGCATCCGTCTCTGGGTTGACTCATCAGCAGGCCTGCGGGTATGGTTTGTGGATCCTGCCTGGGAATGTTAAGGCAGGTAGATTTTCTTACGCATATAGCATTATCTCAGGTGAATAAGTATTAAGATAGATTTCCAGTGAAAGCGGTGTGGTCTACGGAGGCGTTGGCCAATGACACACAGAGGTAAGACGGTTTAGTCACAGCTCTTGATTGACCACACCCACAAACAAGTCTGTCCTCGTCTTATCCTTGCTATTGTCATCATGAATACCGGGAACAGTCATCACAAACGCCAGCCAGAGCGCACATTCTAATATGATTGCATGGGTTTTCTCCCTGTATTTTATTAAACTACAGTTCTCTACACTGTACTTCAAATCAGCACTTTTATATCTGGAGTGTTAATACACACCCCACTACTTCATTGTCACCACCCCGTTACAGCCAAGACTCTTTCATCACATCTAGCTAACAGCCAGGCATGCTGACCGCATATGTGGCATCCTCTTCCTGCGTAACTCTCTGTTTCAGGCCAAGATATAGCCTGGTGCCAGATCTGTATGGGCTCCAGCCAAACCCTGCCATGACACTGATAGTCAGAGCAGTTGGCTAAATCATACAGATCTGGGACCAGGCTAAATCAAACATATTATACCATTGTATGGCATGATGGTGGTCAGTCAGTTGGCTAAAGTATAAAGTGATCTTGGACCAGGCTAGCTCTTGGTATGGCAACGTTGGCTAGAGCATATACTGATCTGGGACCAGGCTATATGATAGCATGAAAGGAGTTGGCTGAAACACGCACCGATCTAGGACTAGGCTAACTTATTGTATGACATCGATAGCAGTTGACTACAGCACATACAGATCTGGGACCAGCCAAACCCTGCCATGACACTGATAGTCAGAGCAGGTGGCTAAAACATACAGATCTGGGACCAGCCAAGCCCTGCCATGACACTGATAGTCAGAGCAGTTGGCTAAAACATACAGATCTGGGACCAGCCAAACCCTGCCATGACACTGATAGTCAGAGCAGTTGGCTAAAACATACAGATCTGGGACCAGCCAAGCCCTGCCATGACACTGATAGTCAGAGCAGTTGGCTAAAACATACAGATCTGGGACCAGCCAAGCCCTGCCATGACACTCATAGTCATAGCAGTTGGCTAAAACATACAGATCTGGGACCAGCCAAGCCCTGCCATGACACTGATAGTCAGAGCAGTTGGCTAAAACATACAGATCTGGGACCAGCCAAACCCTGCCATGACACTGATAGTCAGAGCAGTTGGCTAAAACATACAGATCTGGGACCAGCCAAACCCTGCCATGACATTCATAGTCAGAGCCATTGTGTGGCGTGATGGTAGCCAGTTAGTTGACTAAAGTATATCCTGATCTGGGACCAGCCAGAACCAGGCATGACAACGTTGGCTGTAGCACAAATAGATCTGGGACCAGACTGGTTCTTGGCGTGACATTGATAGACAGAGTCGGCTCAAGCAGAGGCAGATCTGGGACCAGCCAGTGCCAGGCTGGTTATTGGCAGGGCTGGGTGGCGGGTGGTAGAGCAGACGCCAGGGCGACCGGGGAAACAGAACAGATTGGGGCAGATTATTCACTGTTGGCAGCAGTCAGCAGGCAGGATGTTATTACATAAACATGGAGCTCCTGGCCCTGGACCCACCCGCTACGGCTTCCTTCCCTTAGCCTCGAGACACTCTGGTGGGGCATGGTGGAGAGAAGATGGGGACCTTGGTGGATGTGGGACATGGGACCAAAGTAGGTCTGCAAAGTTTCAGACCCTTCAGTTAGATCAGGGACTGAACTACGTCATATAAATTCAGTTTGTCCAAAGCATCAAACGACAATATCTCTGAAGGTAAGAATGTGGTAGTCACTCATATAATATGTGTTTTAGCCATTCAGGTTTAACCAGAATTGAATAGTAGTCATATAGAATTGTCCTTAGGCGTTGATACTGAATCCCTCAAACAGTAGCATAAGGTCATAGTTAGTTATCATTTACATATGGAAATGATTTGATGTTCTACTTTGAATAAAATGCAAGTGATGGGAACTGGGAAGTCACACTCCTTCCCATTATTGAGGATGTGCCTTAGCCTCAGGCCCAATACCATATACCATGATTATTCCTCATCGTAAAATCAGCATGTGTAGGCTTGTAGTCTCTCACTACTGCAGAAATATGTGTTTCACAACACACACACGTACACGCACACACTAAACACCACATTTGTGTCAAAGTTGCCTTACCCCCTGCTTATTTCCTAAACACTTACGTATTTCCTTTGACACAGAAGACACTCACCCCACCCAGCCCAGATGTGTGAGCGTGGTGCTTTGACAAAAGCGGATTTCGCTGCTGTAGTTTCACTCTCACAACAACCTTAGCGGATTCCACCCCTGCAGTATGCAGAAAGGGGGGTGGCCTCACACCCTACCACTCACTGATAGGCCTAATATGTGAGGATGACTCATATTCCAGTACTTCTACATAACGTGTGTAAAGAAATATTCCAGCTATTTTGTTATGGCTCATTTTTAACCTTCTCACCTTACATGTTTGGATATCTTTAGATACAACCTGTAATGCAACCAGAATTATGTATGTCAATGTACGGGCTAACTAGAATAACATACTGTATTAAAATATTGAAACATACATAGACTTCAGAATGAAATGGGCCTTGAGGGGTCTTTGTCTAAACTCTAAAGGCACAATTTAGTTTAGGTCCAGTATGTTCCAGAGGCCCAAGGCAACACAGGCTTCTCCCAGCCATTTCCTGTCCTACAGGAAGTGCTGTTGTCACTCAGCACAGCTAGGACAGGAAGTGAACAGGAAGTGTGTCCTGGGCCAACAGGAAGCAGTTTCCTCCCGCATGCCAAACATTGTCCTCTTCTTCTACAGTCGGGGAAACTGATGTTTGGACAACCTCTCTTATCGCAGCCAGCGAGTTTTAGTGCTGAATCCACATTTTGTGTTGTTTTGTGTGGATTGGAAAATGTATTTAGAGTTACGTATGGGTTGTGAAATGTATTGAGAGTGACAGTGGGTTTATAACACACTTCTAATGTCATTCTGGTTGCACAACTTTCTCAGTTTGTAGTCACTGTGATAGAAAACACATTTCCTGTTAAATGCTCTTTAACAGGAAACAGCTCTCGCAAAAAAGGAAAATCACCTCATATGTTTCATACGGGAAGTTTAACAGGTGATCTAACCTCATCACAGAAACGAAATGTCTCTGTGTCACTTTGCATCTAAATAAAGGAGAAATACTTGTCTTTTTGTCATTGGTTAACATTTTAAAGCACTGTTGAGACAAAGTAGCTTCTTTCACATTGTCGGCTATAACAAGACTACCAGCTGGTATCTTCTGCTTTCACTACACTACATTAGAATCTCTCACCCTTTCACCCTCCATCCAACCACCCACGGGTTTTTCAGCCTGAGAAGAGGATCTCACAAAAAAACTGCACCAGCTCAGTTCTGGTAAATTTGACCTAAATTGGGCATCGCCACTGAGGTCATCAACTTCCTCCTGATGCTAATAAGTGTGTGTGTATACTTGTTTGTGCGTGCCTGTGTGCATGCCTGCGTACGTACATACGTGTATGTGTACGTGAGTGTGTGAATGGCTGTCTGGAAGGCCAGTGAGTCACCGTGTAAAGCCCAGGCCTGGCCAAACAAGACGTTAATGAACCCGGCTGCCGAGGTCTGCTAACATACGCATCTCCACATTATATGGGATTGGCTGACCAAAGTCAATAGGAAAGTGGATGGGTGATGTGGAGGATAGTGAGGAGACTATCAGTAACATTTCGACTAACTATCTACTAACCCTAAACTGAACCCTTATACTAACCCTAACCTTAACCCTTACCCTAACCTTAATACTTACCCTAACCTTAACCCTTATACTAACCCTAACCTTAACCCTTACCCTAACCTTAATACTTACCCTAACCTTAACCCTTATACTAACCCTAACCTTAACCCTTACCCTAACCTTAATACTTACCCTAACCTTAACCCTTATACTAACCCTAACCTTAACCTTTATACTAACCCTAACCTTAACCCTTATACTAACCCTAACCTTAACCCTTACCCTAACCTTAATACTTACCCTAACCTTAACCCTTATACTAACCCTAACCTTAACCATTACCCTAACCTTAATACTTACCCTAACCTTAACCCTTATACTAACCCTAATCTTAACCCTTACCCTAACCTTAACACTTGCACTAACCTTAATCCTTACCCTAACCTTAACCCTTACCCTAATCTTAACACTTACCGTAACCTTAGCAAGCAGTAGCTTATCAACAGATAGTTTGCTGATAGTATGACCAGAGCATCTAGAAGTGAATGTTCCAGACAATCCAATTAGTGTAAGTGTAACCGCCAAGTCAACTTCAAGCCAATGAGGGATAAGAGAGCCATAATATTCAAGTCATGCAGGCAGTGTCCTCTTTGCTCTTGAAATTGGTGGATTCTTTAACCTTTTAGCAATGTGTAATGCTAATGCTAATAATGTATCTTGTAGTATGCTCTTTTGCTAACCTGTGGTCTGTTACAGTACTTTCCAAGGTAACACTTGACCCTACCCATCTCTTTTGAGTGAGGGAAGTCTAGCCCCTCTAATCAGCAGCCAGGGTACTTCTGAATGAAGAGGTTTTGATAACAAGGTTTTTACTGCAAAAGCAGCATTCAACTTCCTTTGTTGCAAAACAAATAGGGCCTTTTTAGGTCAATGCTGTGAGATTTGCATATAGGAAAATACTTTTATATTGGATATATACATTTCCAACTCCATCACAACATACAGAAAACAAATGAGACATCTGTACATTCCCAACACCATTCTTTTGGTGCAAAATTCAGGCCCAGAGATTTTTCCAATCAGCTTTAGGAAAGTCCCTAATTATATGAATGAGAAATCGCTACGGTCTCTACACCTGTATTACTAATCAATGTCAGAGAAGGAAATAATCTTTACAGGAACAAAGGAAGCAATTAGATGGTATTCTCTGAATTACTACAGTACGTCGGCTAGAAACATCTGATATTGCCCAGGGGATAATGCAGAAACTTTCTGTGGACTTCCTCTAGACAGACCTGTTGTTACATATATGACTCATGTTTTTCAGGTTTGAAATACAGTTTGAGGTAGTTGAGTTGGTTGAGTCATACCGTTTCGTTTTGATCATCTGTCATAAAAATAGTGGATTGAAAGAAAGGACAGCGCTCTTCTCTCTCTGGGAGGCAGGGAGGATTTTATTGAACTGATGCTTTGAATAACTGTTGAAACTTTGACAGCTGATCTGATTCAATGAAGTCCACTTATAATTGTATTTGTACTACAGTTTTGGTGTATCCTTCAGCTAGCCAAAAATAGACCCACATAGCATTCTAATTGTAATTATATGGTTCAGACTTCCACAGCTTTTGAATGTGCACTACTGCTCCATTGGTGTATATTTTTTCTCAGGCTCTCTCTCCCAGCCCGTCTGACCCACATGTGTCTAACGCTGTCTGCTACCCTCCTACCCTGCAGATTAATGGCATTTTCTCACAGATGATAGTGCACAGGCTTAGTGGTGTAAGGGTACACATGCACATGCACACACGCGCACACACGCACACACACACACACACACATGCACATATACACACAACCGTGCACTCGCACTCACAAACACACAAACATATGCGTCCTCTGCCTCAAATTCATGAGTCACCAAAGGAACAGATTACAGACGTAAGATCTTAATTTGATCACTCTTTTGTTGCTGAGAATTTTGAGGTTCAAAAAGGCTTCTGCCGTTTCAGATGTTCACTTTAAAATGTCAGACTTGATTTCCCCTAACAAATAAATGTATCAACTGCTACAATTATTTAT
Source organism: Brachymystax lenok tsinlingensis (assembly GCA_030435695.1). Classification (NCBI taxonomy): domain Eukaryota; kingdom Metazoa; phylum Chordata; class Actinopteri; order Salmoniformes; family Salmonidae; genus Brachymystax; species Brachymystax lenok. The sequence continues at coordinate 15,298,545 of CM059812.1, forward strand.
AATCCACATAAAATTCACATTTCCTGTGAATTATATGTGATCAGAGAAAAAGGAAGACACTCTTATAATGGGAGTTTTTCTGTTGTGATTTCTGCTGCCATAGTTTCCATTATATGACGATTGTGCTAGTAAAGCACCGGTAACTGAAAGGTTGAGACTGGAAAGGGACAAACTGTCTGGGATAGTTTGATTACTGCCTGCTTAGTAATGCATAGGGCTTTAGCTCAGCAGGCTAACATAGTCTTGTGACGTGCATGAAACCTGGATTTGAACCCAGGTTATACTATAAGCAACCACTACCAACAGACGGCACCCATGGTAAAAATAGGGGTCCTGAAAATTGAGATTTACATTATTTATCCTCCTCATTATGATTCATAATTTAAAGAGGAGTTTAGATAAGCTACCTCTCTATCTCCTCCTGGGGTTTAAAGAGGAGTTTAGATAGCTACCTCTCTATCTCCTCCTGGGGTTTAAAGAGGAGTTTAGATAGCTACCTCTCTATCTCCTCCTGGGGTTTAAAGAGGAGTTTAGATAGCTACCTCTCTATCTCCTCCTGGGGTTTAAAGAGGAGTTTAGATGGCTACCTCTCTATCTCCTCCTGGGGTTTAAAGAGGAGTTTAGATAGCTACCTCTATCTCCTCCTGGGGTTTAAAGAGGAGTTTAGATAGCTACCTCTCTATCTCCTCCTGGGGTTTAAAGAGGAGTTTAGATGGCTACCTCTCTATCTCCTCCTGGGGTTTAAAGAGGAGTTTAGATAGCTACCTCTCTATCTCCTGAGGTTTAAAGAGTAGTTTAGATAGCTACCTCTCTATCTCCTGAGGTTTAAAGAGTAGTTTAGATAGCTACCTCTCTATCTCCTGAGGTTTAAAGAGTAGTTTAGATAGCTACCTCTCTATCTCCTGAGGTTTAAAGAGTAGTTTAGATAGCTACCTCTCTATCTCCTGAGGTTTAAAGAGTAGTTTAGATAGCTACCTCTCTATCTCCTGAGGTTTAAAGAGTAGTTTAGATAGCTACCTCTCTATCTCCTGAGGTTTAAAGAGTAGTTTAGATAGCTCTCTATCTCCTGAGGTTGTTGTCACTGATTGTCTGGTGGTGAAAACGGTTCTTTTTCTTAGCAGCACAGCCAGCCACTTATCAGGCAGAATCAGTCTTCACTAGTCAAGGTAGTGGGTTAGGCAGGAGGGGAAAGGAGGAGGGGATGCCTCGAAGCTATAGGATGTGTCACCTTCCTCCCTCCTCCACAACTGTCCCACCACAGCCCTCCCTCACATAGATTCATACCTAATGGGGAAGAGGAAAAGACAGTCACACCCTCGCTTGTGCACACATACACACACACACACACACACACACACATACACACACATAGACATACACACACACACTCACATACATACACACACACACACACACACACTAAATAAGGGAAGTTAGATGGTGACTACAGACAGTATGAGTCACTCACTTCGGCTCCATCGCCAGCCTCAAGAGACATCGTTAAAGGAAGGATGGTATAGAAGAGAGAGAGAGAGAGAGAGAGAGAGAGAAAACCCACAGCTGTCTGCCAACCCACCTGCCAGCTCACCCCCTAGACAGCCAACTGTGTCTATGTCTCATTTAAAACTCCCACAGTGGCAGCTACATGTAGTTGTTCAAAACTTATTATATGTAGTGTATAGCACTTTGATGATTGCATACTTCTTCACCCCCTGATAGTTACACGGCCTAACCAGTGTGGTATCTTACATAAATTGGAAACAGTGTTGCTTCTGAGTCAGATCAGACAGAAGGTTTCTTGTGGTGGTTTCAGTAGGGGGCATCAATTCCATTCTGTCTGTGTGACATCCTACTTCAGATAAATCCCCCAAAACTCATGACTTCTGTCTGTCAGAATATCAAGTGTAATTTGACTTGACTGTTATAATTAAGCAATAAGGCCCGAGGAGATGCTGTATATCTCTGTGTTGCGTCTTGCCTAAGAACAGCCCTTAGCCGTGGTATATTGGCCATATATCACAAACCCCTGAGGTGCCTTATTGCTATTATAAACTGGTTAACAACGTAATTAGAACAGTAAAAATAAATGTTTTGTCATACCCTGTGGTGTACTGTCTGGTATACCACGGCTTCCAGCCACTCAGCATTCAGTGCTCAAACCACCCAGTTTATAATGGAATTTTAAATATAGCATCGAAGCTACTGTACACCCCCCACAAAAACCTAGCGATTAAAACACTAATGGAAACCGTTTACTATTCTTGTTCCTCTTTAAAAGCAGAAGGGTAGAGAGAACACAAATATATGTTCCTATGATGTAGTGACGGTACTGTAGGTGTTACCCAGATAGGATCTGTCTTTGTGTTTGTCTCATGCTATGTCAAGCCTGCCACAAATTACAAATCTATTTCTCGGACACTCCAACACCTGCTCCTCATGACGACAGAGAGCGTGTGTGTGTGTGCGTGTGTGTGTGTGTGTGTGGGGGGGACGACTCTTCCTATGACGTGGATGTGCCTCCAACCCACCCCCTCCACCTCCCCTCCATCCCTCCCTCCCTGCTCTGGGTGAGTGGAGCTGTCTGTCTATGTGTGATTAGGGAGGTAGGAGTAGACCGGTGCAATCTGTGGTCCTGCTGCCTTTAATTCCGGCTGAGTGAATTTGGCTTTCTGCCTCCCACACAGGTGATGAGAGAGAGGGAGGGAGGGACAGAGCTGCAGGGATGGAAGAGGGGTAGAGGGGATGACACAGAGAGTAGAGGGATAGAGTCAGAGAGAGAGATGGCAGGAGAAGAGAGAGGGATAAGGCAAAGGGAATGACACATCCATCCCTGACACACACGAGAGAGAGAGAGAGAGAGAGAGAGAGAGAGAGAGAGAGAGAGAGAGAGAGAGAGAGAGAGAGAGAGAGAGAGAGAGAGAGAGAGAGAGAGATTATTTTGATCCGATTCTTTAGTAGAACCTCTTTATCTCTGTTGCATCTGTGCTGTAGGGGTTCTCTGACATGGTTTCCCTCCACAGGACCCTGTGTTTCCTTCTAGCGTCGGCCATTTTGTATTAGTAATAGCTTCTGTTGTTGTGAAGTCGTGTGGAACGATGGCTTGGGTATAGGTAAAATCCCTTACTTTCCTTATTTTCCCTAAGACGCTTACAGAGGTTCTTGCAGTCACCAAATTATTTATAGTTCATATTCAATCCTCTCCCCTTGGTACACACTTTCACACATCACACACAATCGCATGGCACAACACAAATGTCCAATTGTTTAGTGGAATGTTTTTGAGCTGGTAAGGGAATGTACTTCCTCCAACAACAAAGGCTGGCTTGCCCTTCTTTCCAATCTTCAGGAAATGTTCCCGAAAAGTTAAAGGTTGTTATTTCCAGCGGCTGACCACTTTTCACACCAACGCTTCTGTGAGATGATGAATGTCGCTAACTGAAGAAATAGGTCACAACAACAACAACAACAACAACAACAGAATAAAGCATACTCTTGGTGCAAGTTGTGTGTTCTATTGAAAATCTCTAGGATCAGAGGGAAACATACTCTCATCCTGTCAAACTTGTAAAAATCAGTAGCCTACAGCAGACCCCTTAACTGCAATAGATGGCCGACAGTACGTGGGTCTTTCTTGTCTCAGTGTCCTCTGGAAATGATGACAACACATTGACAAGTCTTCCTCAATGCAGGCACGGATGAGATTATTTGCACTGTGCTCTGAAGTTTATGAGCATAGCTCGTCTGACTCATACTAGGGACTTGAAACTCTAGTCATAATTCCTCATTGAAGTAGCATTAAAGGCCCACTCCGTTATTTGAAAATCAACAAAGTGACAGCCCAATAAAGCTGGAAGATGGGGATAAAGAATTGAACCACCAGCCACTGTAAAATTCATGGATGGAGCTATGGATGCAGGGGCTGACAGTCCATTATGATCCATAGACTGAATGTCAGACTGAATCTATGTCCCAAATGGCACCCTATTCCTTATGTAGTGCACTACTTTCTCCCAGGGCCCATTGGGCCCTTAGTCAAAAGCAGTGCACTATATAGGGAATATGATGTCATTTAGGACATAGATTCAGTCTGACATACCATGGAGCTTAAACCTATATTGATTTCCTCCTGGAAGCTGCATTGAGGACTTCAGTATGAGGCAAACTCAATCTCGGCTAGCGCCTCACCACGGCTCCATCCACTCTCCAAGTCTATTTATCTGTCTGTTTCCTTTTGCTGTAAGATGACTTCTATATATATATATATATTTCTGGGAGGTAGGGTGATGGGCGGGCAGATAGAGATGTGGGGGTTTGGAGGGGGGTGACTGACAAGCAACCCTAGTTGCTAGGGGTGGGAAGGGTGGAAAACACGCTTTCAGGGTGAAGTTTAATCATTTGTATTCACGTACCTTTTTTCTGAATGTATTATTTTCATTTTGAGTGGCAGCCCACAGGTAAATAAATTTGTATATATTGTACCTGTAAAAAAAAAAAAGACAAAATAAATAAATATACAATATATTTATATATATATATATATATATATATATATATATATATATACATATACACAATATACACTGAGATATACACACACTTTGTAGAAAGAGGACCGTAGCTTTGGAGGAGTAATAGTGTTCTGTATATTGGAGAGGATATATTTAGATATGGCAGCAAGACAAAGGGTGATGGTTCAGACAGTTTCCAATATCTGTGAGGTCTTTGTAGAATTCTCACAGCCCGGAGTGGTTTCCGAATTTCCCCTCAGTTTGCCCTGTAAAGTCTGAAATGGCACACTATTCCGTATATAGTGCACTACTATTAAAAGTAGTGCACTATATAGGGAATAGGATACCATTTAGAGTGCATCCTCTCACTAAAAGCGGAAGTTGACAGAGAACTGACTAAGCACCAAAGTAGCAGTGTCAGTGATGCCTCTGTTGTGGTTATGGCACTAGTACACCACAGAGATACAGAACATAGTGTAGAGAACTATTACTTTCTATTCTAATCAGAGGAAATAGGGACAGGGTATTTCAATCCATCAATACCACGCTTTCACTTTTTTGGGGGTAATTTAAGGTTACCGTCATTATTAACAGATGTACTGGAGAGTTGAGTCTGCTGCACTGCACTAGCTGATAACTAGCTGATAATGTTGACAGAAAATAATGACGCATCGGCTGATAATGTTGACAGAAAATAATGATGCGTCGGCTGATAATGTTGACAGAAAATAATGACGCATCGGCTGATAATGTTGACAGAAAATAATGATGCGTCGGCTGATAATGTTGACAGAAAATAATGATGCGTCGGCTGATAATGTTGACAGAAAATCTGTCGCCACCTGAGGCCCCTGCTATTTCTATTTTCACAGAGCAGACTTTCTCTCTGAGGTTTCTGAACAACAGAGGTGGATAAAGATTAGCTTTTCTTTTCTTCTTCTCTATCCACCATCTTTCTCTCTCTCTCTCTCTCTCTCTCTCTCTCTCTCTCTCTCTCTCTGTCTCTCTCTCTCTCTCTCTCTCTCTCTCTCTCTCTCTCTCTCTGTCCCTCTCTCTCTCTCTCTCTCTCTCTCTGTCCCTCTCTCTCTCTCTCTCTCTCTCTCTCTCTCTCTCTCTCTCTCTCTCTGTCTCTCTCTCTCTCTCTCTCTCTCTCTCTCTCTGTCCCTCTTTCTCTCTCTCTCTCTATTTGTCTCTCTCTCCTCTGTGAGTGCCTCTTGTGAGTGCCTCTCCCTCTCTCTCTCTCTCTCTCTCTCTCTCTCTCTCTGTCCCTCTCTCTCTCTCTCTCTCTCTCTCTCTGTCCCTCTCTCTCTCTCTCTCTCTCTCTCTGTCCCTCTCTCTCTCTCTCTCTCTCTCTCTCTCTCTCTCTGTCCCTCTCTCTCTCTCTCTCTCTCTCTGTCCCTCTTTCTCTCTCTCTCTCTATTTGTCTCTCTCTCCTCTGTGAGTGCCTCTTGTGAGTGCCTCTCCCTCTCTCTCTCTCTCTCTCTCTCTCTCTCTCTCTGTCCCTCTTTCTCTCTCTCTCTCTATTTGTCTCTCTCTCCTCTGTGAGTGCCTCTTGTGACATGGGAGGAGCAGTGGATGGAATCTAGGGTGAGTCACTCAAGTCTCTGGAGAGTATTGTACAACAGTCGATGTCTCCATACTAGTTACTGTAGTCATAAAAATGGCTCCCCATTAATCCACATTGTTGCTCACGACCAACCCCTCTTTAAGAATGTATACAAACGTTCCTTGGAACTACTTCCAACATTCCTTAGAATAGCTATGGAACCCAGGAAGAATAGTTATTGTTAAAGGGCATCCAAATCAAGATAAAGAGAAAATTACCGGAATTCCTTGGGACCACTACCAGATAGGGAAGAAATTCCTTGTTATGATTGCGAAATGCCCAACATCAGCAATTCATTACCATTTTTGGAAGGATTCATTTGGAACACACATTGTACAACATTCAGTGTATGGGCCCTGGTCAAAAGTAGTGCACATTAAAGGGAATAGGGTGCTATTTGGGATGAAGCCATTATCTTCATAACTGTAGTTGTCCTTAGAGTCACACTCCCTTTGTTCTCTCTTCGTTGTATGTCACTGCCCACTGGGAGAAAATTGGTTGAATCAACATTGTTTCCACGTCATTTCTACCAAATCAACGTGGAAAATAAATGCAATCAATAAGTCATCAACGTAAAGGGAATTTCGTATTTTTTTTACCCAACTTTTAACCTAAGTCTGATGAGATGGTGAAATGTTATGTTGATTTAACGTTGCATTCGAGTTAGTTGACAACAGTGGAGCTAAAGGAGGAAGGGCTCATTGTAATCAGTATCAATGGAACGGAGTCAAACGTGGTTTCCATATGTTTGATGTTTGATACCGTTCCATTTATTCCAATCCAGCCATTACAATGAGCCCTTCCTCCTATAGGGTCTCCCACCAGTAAATCAAAAATAGACGTTGAACTGATGTCTGTGCCCAGTGTGTGACCATTAACCCCCACTGCTAAAGTATGTAACCAACATTCCTCTGAATTACTACCAGTATTCCTGGCAATGAGAAATTTAGTTATTGAGAGGAATTTAGGTAGACATTTCATAGCCGATAGTGTTATGATTGTGACATGGACAGAATGAGCCAGGAATGGGGCCGGACATTTCTAATACAGCCCCCGCTCAGGGCCCACGTTATTAGACAAATTACAGATGTAGGATCTTAATTTGAGAAAGTTTTCTACAGCAGAAACATTATCATGCAGCAACAGGAAATGTGAATTATTATGTGGATTATAATTAATGGACATTTTTTGTAGGGGTTGATACATTTTTCATTATGGTAAATCAAGTCTGACATTTTAAAGTGGAAACTCAAACTTTAGTAGCGTTTTTAAACCTTGAATACACTACAAGTTTGCATTTTCTGCTGTGCACAAAAATTATCAGCAACAAAAGAGTGATCAAATTAAAATCCTACATCTGTATGATAGTTTTTTACAAAGAAATTCCACACAGACAGCCCAAATGGACCAGCCCATCTGGCCTTTGCCCAAACTGCCCTATGACCAGTCGGCCCCTGGATTGTGAAAACCCCAACATCAGCAACACATTACCATTTTGGGAACAATCCTTTAGAACGCACATTGTCCAACAGTCAGCTGAGGTGAGTAATTGTGTGTTCTCATTGGGGGAAATGGTGTTTTGCCATAGGAATTTGATGGGTTGTCAGAGAACCAGGAAGCACCTGTGTGTTGCACAGGGACCTGTCTATGTGGCGGCCATTGTGTGGGAATCTTTTTATAAACCCCATGATGGAAGTATCTATAGTTCTTCTTGAAAGAGGAAGTCACTGGATGCGTGGGCTACACATACCACCACTGTGTATGTAAGTGTGTGTGTGTGTGTGCGCGCGTGTGTGTAAATGTGTGTGTGGCAATATTCTTTCAGGAAGTCACTCGATGCATAGGCTACACATACTACCACTCCAGAGAGAGAAGTGATTGTTTACTCTCCTGTAAATAAATAAACATCCGTAGCTTGAACAAATTCAGAGAAAGAGAGACCATGTGACCACAAATTATTTGGTTACATTGATTGAAGTCTCAACCAAGTTACCCAGAAACCCAGTGCATTTTCATGGAATATTGTGTGTCGGGACATTGACATGTCATTGAGCCTGTCTGGAGTGACAATGCTCCATGCAGGCATGCCTAATCAAACAAAGCCCAAGTGTTAGAGAAAACAAATACTGTTTGAACCAACGTCTGCTTCCCGTATGTCCTGACATATGTGTTGTACATAAGTGAAGTATGTCCTGACATATGTGTTGTACATAAGTGAAGTATGTCCTGACATATGTGTTGTACATAAGTGAAGTATGTCCTGACATATGTGTTGTACATAAGTGAAGTATGTCATGACATATGTGTTGTACATAAGTGAAGTATGTCCTGACATATGTGTTGTACATAAGTGAAGTATGTCCTGACATATGTGTTGTACATAAGTGAAGTATGTCCTGACATATGTGTTGTACATAAGTGAAGTATGTCATGACATATGTGTTGTACATAAGTGAAGTATGTCCTGACATATGTGTTGTACATAAGTGAAGTATGTCCTGACATATGTGTTGTACATAAGTGAAGTATGTCCTGACGTATGTCCTGTGTTTTGGATTTTGTGTATGTGTGTGCCAGAGCTGCAGTATGTTTCCAGAAAAACGTCAGCTAAAGGGACAATAAAGTATTCAATCAATTACCACTAGGCCTACACAGTCCTTATCACTGTCATACTGTCTGTAGCTTCAGTACAGTACATTTAGTGTATCAGTCATTCACAAAAGACCTCCCTGTAAGAGGGATTAAGGCCTGCATGGTCTGCAGACAACATCCTAAACATATTAGCTACAACACTGCGCTGAGGCATGAATGAAACCAAGGCAATCCATATTAGCTACAACACTGCGCTGAGGCATGAATGAAACCAAGGCAATCCATATTAGCTACAACACTGCGCTGAGGCATGAATGAAACCAAGGCAATCCATATTAGCTACAACACTGCGCTGAGGCATGAATGAAACCAAGGCAATCCATATTAGCTACAACACTGCGCTGAGGCATGAATGAAACCAAGGCAATCCATATTAGCTACAACACTGCGCTGAGGCATGAATGAAACCAAGGCAATCCATATTAGCTACAACACTGCGCTGAGGCATGAATGACACCAAGGCAATCCATATTGGCTACAGCATGGGTGGGTGGGTGCGTGGGCGCGTGCGTGCGTGTGTGTGTGTCGAAGACTAGAGAAACAAATTGTGGATGGTGTGAGTGCTTCCCACTCCTCAGTAAGTGATGTCACGGCCCCAGATTAAGCAGAGGGACCATATGGCAAATACTGCCTTACTGCCTGCTGTCTGTTCTGCTACTAATACTGCCTTACCGCCTGCTGTCTGTTCTGCTACTAATACTGCCTTACCGCCTGCTGTCTGGTCTGCTACTAATACTGCCTTACCGCCTGCTGTCTGTTCTGCTACTAATACTGCCTTACCGCCTGCTGTCTGGCCTGCTACTAATACTGCCTTACCGCCTGCTGTCTGTTCTGCTACTAATACTGCCTTACCGCCTGCTGTCTGTTCTGCTACTAATACTGCCTTACCGCCTGCTGTCTGGTCTGCTACTAATACTGCCTTACCGCCTGCTGTCTGGCCTGCTACTAATACTGCCTTACCGCCTGCTGTCTGTTCTGCTACTAATACTGCCTTACTGCCTGTTCTGCTACTAATACTGCCTTACCGCCTGCTGTCTGTTCTGCTACTAATACTGCCTTACCGCCTGCTGTCTGTTCTGCTACTAATACTGCCTTACCGCCTGCTGTCTGTTCTGCTACTAATACTGCCTTACCGCCTGCTGTCTGTTCTGCTACTAATACTGCCTTACTGCCTGCTGTCTGTTCTGCTACTAATACTGCCTGCTGTCTGTTGTCTGTTCTGCTACTAATACTGCCTTACCGCCTGCTGTCTGTTTTGCTACTAATACTGCCTGCTGTCTGTTCTGCTACTAATACTGCCTTACCGCCTGCTGTCTGTTTTGCTACTAATACTGCCTGCTGTCTGTTCTGCTACTAATACTGCCTTACCGCCTGCTGTCTGTTTTGCTACTAATACTGCCTGCTGTCTGTTCTGCTACTAATACTGCCTTACCGCCTGCTGTCTGTTCTGCTACTAATACTGCCTTACCGCCTGCTGTCTGTTCTGCTACTAATACTGCCTTACTGCCTGCTGTCTGTTCTGCTACTAATACTGCCTTACCGCCTGCTGTCTGTTCTGCTACTAATACTGCCTTACCGCCTGCTGTCTGTTTTGCTACTAATACTGCCTTACCGCCTGCTGTCTGTTCTGCTACTAATACTGCCTTACCGCCTGCTGTCTGTTCTGCTACTAATACTGCCTTACTGCCTGCTGTCTGTTTTGCTACTAATCCACTGGCATCCACCTTCTTTCCTTCCTGTTATCCTGGCACCATGGATCCCTGTTTCACTTACGTCAAGCTCACGTTTTAGACTAGCTAAGGAGCAGAGAAGATTTAAGTTTCTCTCATTCTTTCTCTGCTTGTTTTTGTTTATTCTCTCTCTCTCTCTGTCTCTGTGTGTGTCTGACAGAGAGAAAAATAGGCAGGCTACAAGGGAAGAGAGAGTAAAAGAGAGAGAGACTTGCTTATCTTGTAGCATTATTCACATATATCCATTACCATTCTAAGACACATACACAATGGCACAGTCTATCTAATTGTTATGTATAGCCTAACATACAGTATTGCATGAGTCCAATCGCATGACATTTAAGCCCCATTAGCCTATAATGAGATTACAACCAGCAGATATTGGCTAAAACAGACAGCTAAACATGGAATAACAGACAGAGGTTTACCTTGCTCAATAGGCTACATATGACTATTCTGTCAATCATTGATTTAGTTATCCTGATTCATAGACCTATAAGCTATCCGTGGGCTGGTGGTGGTGAGGTCAGGTGTATAGAGTATAGAAATCGAATCTAAATTATATATCTATTGTATAGAGTCAATAGTCTACCTTTAGGCTCTATTAGGGCAGGGAGCATTTGAGATATTGTTAGCTTATGATAACACGGATAATATTCTAATGTCTACTCAAACATGAGAGGCATTCATAGTATTTCCTTGAAGAATGCTGTAATGGTTCCTAGAATGGGCAGTATAAACATGAGAACGAAACGTTTGGATAGCCATGAGCAATAGTTAAGTCAAACTGAGAGCATACATTCACTTCACCCCTGACAGAGCTGGGTTAGAACGGTTAGAACGTAGTCAATACTCCTTTGTGGGCAGGCTCTCTTTTGATCATACTTGTCGGTGTCCATATATGGTTCGTGATGTCACGAGCCGGAGGTTCCGTTGATATAAAACCGATCCGACGGGATCCCCTTGGAGGAAATCTAAGCAACTACCAGGTTCGCTAGGGCGCGTTCAGTTTACTCGTCTCTGACGGCCCGTATACAGTAATTGCTTACAAAATAAGATACACTAATAGAGGCAAACATGAAAGTCTCAAGCATAGATTGCCGTCGCCTCAAGAAGATCATCAGGAAGGAATGTGGAACCTCTCTCATTGTGGATTGTCGACCTTATTTTTCGTTTTCGAACTCTAATATCAAAGGCTCAGTCAATGCCAACCTGAACTCGGTTGTTGTCCGGAGATCCAGAGGAGGGCCGGTACCTCTTCAGTTTGTCATCCCGGATGAGAAAGCCCTGTTACGGCTGCGAGAGGGGAGCATATCGGCAGTGGTGGTTCTTGATGACCGAGCTCCTCACTGGCAGAAACTGAAAAAGGACAGTATCGCACAGATAGTGATTAATACGCTCAATAATCTGGCGAGTGGGGCAAACATCTGTTTCCTAAAAGGTGAGAATTGTTACAAAATTCTGAAATCATTGGACTATAAAACTCAAAATCCATTATAAGTTTGTCTGGGTAACTTTTTCCAATGAGAGTCCAGGGCTAATTCACTGTCTGAAGCCAGTGTTTATTATAACCCATTAAATACGCTAATAAATTATGCTATTATAAAAACAATTTTTTGGAGATAATAACATGAAATGGTCGACATTCAATATGCCTTATAGCATCCTCCCTTTTAATTTGAAAACTATGTGTGTGACCCATATTCCCATATCTTCAAATCAATTTTTTTTTAAAGGCCTTGGTATAGTTTTCCATGGACTGACCTACGACGCAAATTCATTGTTTTATTTGACAGTGTTGTAGCAACCCTCCCATATAAGCAATACACTTCTCAGGTCCAGCTCTCCGAGAGATAAATGTAATGTGTGCGTCAAAGTAGTCCAGATGAGTCAGTGCGCGAAAGGCTTGTGAGAGGTCGAGAACATCATGACTGGTTGTTCTGAGAATGTTCTATGTGTGAATGTTCACAAGGAAAGCATACATTTTCTATAATTCGTTTCGAACATTTATACCTCTTCCTTTCGACTATGTGTCAGAACCATTCATTTAAAGTCTGTCAGATTGGCACTTTGTCCTCATAGACCTAAATGGATTATTTTAATTGAAACGCAGATTAATTACGACGTTATAATAAGGTTATATGACGTTATAATCTATTATAAACACATCGTTTTCACGGCCTGGTATGAGGCCTAAATCTAGTTGGCAAATGCTGATATTCATGACGCACAAATAAAAAAATATCATTTTTTCAATGTTTTATTTAACCTTTATTTAACTAGACAAGTCAGACAAAGGGTGTCTTGGGTGTATAATTTCTTTTAACATTTCCCCTGATGGAATACATTCAATAGTAAACTATTGAATTTCATTAAGATATTAAATGTTTTTGTATTGTTCTGTGTATTTACCAGGGGGGTTTGAGAACTTCCATGGCCAGTACCCTGAACTTTGCACTGAGGTCGTGAAGCCCGTGGGCGTCGACCAGAACAACGGAACCGAAACCGGGAAATGCAGGCCGAGTATCACCCTATGCTGTGAGAAACTGGGCTCCAACCTCAAACCAGATTACGATCAGGTATGGAAACGAAAACAACTTCCTTTTTTAGACTGCTGCCTATTCTTTCAGGGTTAGGTGGCTAGCCACTACCCCTAGGTTGGGCTGGGGTTTAGGGTTGAGGCTGTGGCTGCAGGGTTTTTGACTGAGTGGAATATCCCTGTAAGATAAGAATGACTGTTCTGTACTTGGTTTAGTCATGTCTTCTTGGCAATTCAAAATAGATTTATATAGCCAAATGTACTGTATGTTCAGAGATATTTGTGGACTTGATAGAGCACATTTAGTTTCATTCAAGTAAAGACATAATAAAATCTATTTGAACAAAAAGCCTACTCATAGGATTTATAAAAGGCACATATTGTCTAGCTGACCTTAAACGTACAGCTGTACATTCATAATGATAATATTTTGTCTATGGAGTCAGATATGTTACTGACCATTCTCAAAACAGTGGCCTCGACCATTCAACATTCTCCCCAACACACGCTTGATATTAGCTTTGACCTTCACTGCATCCCAGTCATCTGGAGAAGATGGCGACTAGTCAGAGAACCCCAGCTGACATCAGAAGTCCTCTTATAACCTTTTCATCCCTGACCTTTTCCCTACCTCTTACACCATCATGATAGGCTAACACAATCTGTTGACAGTACAGAAAATGTACTATTGCGTCTTGCACCGTACATACCTCGCAGTATCTCCGATGATGTATGTACTAAAGGTGTAGGATCTTAATTTGATCACTCTGTTGCAGAATAACTTTGTAGTGTATTTGAGTTTTTAAAAAGGTTTCTGAAGTTTGTAATTTCCACTTAGAAATTTCAAACCTGATTTTCCCTAATGAAAAATGATTCACCCCTTACAAAAATGTCAATTTATAATAATCCACATAATAATTCACATTTCCTTTTGCTGCAGGATTATTTTCCTGCTGTAGAAAACCGGTTAAAATTAAGATCCTACATCTGTATTTGAACTCTACTCTATGTAGAGCCCCCCTCCCATCCTCATTGTTGTGTCTTTAGGGAAACCCTGTGTTTCATGTACTGTATCTCTGCCACACTCTGTCTCTACCGCTCACAGATTTAATATCACTTTGTTGTGTCTCCCCTCTATCTTGGCTCACACACTCTGCGGTTTTTATGTCTAATATCTCCCCCACTTTATTATCTACCCTCTCTTCAGGGCAAGCCAGTGGAGATCCTTCCTTTTCTGTACCTGGGCAGTGCCTACCATGCCTCCAGGCAGGACTATCTGAGTGACCTTGGAGTCACAGCCCTGCTGAACGTCTCCAGGAGGGACACCAGGCCCTCCAAGGGCCACTACGACTACAAGTGGATCCCGGTGGAGGACAACATCACAGCAGATATCAGCTCACATTTCCAAGAGGCCTTCCAGTTCATTGGTGAGTGTCGTGGTCTGTACATTTTGTTCTCTCTTTTTTCCTGCTCTCTTCTCCTTTTTTTCAGATTTCTTCTCTGCCCTTTTCTTTTCTCTTTTCTTCATCTCTCATGGAAAATATAGGATTCAAAGTCCATTAAGAGAGGGGATGGGGCAACTCAATTAAAGTAGTTAATGCCCCCACTGCCAATCTAAAAGGAGGACAGGCAACAACCTCTCACTAATCTGTTAGCCTCATCTGCCTTCCTTCCATCTCTTCTCTCTCTCTCTCTCTCTCTCTCTCTCTCTCCTTTCACAAATCCCCAGATTGGCTTCATTCAGAGAACAGCTTCTCTGTGCTCCCTCCCCCTCTCCTCACTCCCTCACTCCCTCCCTCTATCCCATACCCTCTCTCCACCTCTCTCTCATCCTCCCCATTTTTAAGTTTAAAAAGAGATTCTCTGCAATGCCGTCATTGCCTCCCAGCTCACAGTTAATCTCGGCTAGTGGCTTATTGCGGGTTATTACCGGGTGTGGTCAGTTCACCCAGTCAGTTTGTCAGTGTGACAAATGTTGTTAGCTAGCCCTACTCACTAATGGTGGGTGGAGGGTTTTTGAAGGAGGGAGGTTGTGTTCACAGACACAAAGGTTGTTTAGTTATTGTTTATCTGGGTCATATTCATCAGGGCAAACCGTAGCGAGAAACGTCTCGCAACAGAAAATGAAAACAAGCATTTATTGGTCAGCTTCAGGTAGTCACGCCCTCCCTGTTTCAGTCGTTTTTCTTCAAGTTTGGTACCAAAGGAACTCAACCATGGTGCATGTGTTTAGAGACAGAGCCTTGAGGGAACAGAGAGTGAATGTGTGATAGAAAGAGGCTTGAAGTGTTGGATAATAGCGCTCACAAAGATGTTGAGCAGCCTGCACTTCTATTTATAAATGTAATATCCAGGCACAGCCGAGGACAAGCTTGAATCTCATTCTCACCCACCATGACCCCTCATCTGACCTGTATCAACGGTGGTGGTGTTGCTGTTGTTCTTCTTTGTTTTAAGCCCCCACATTTAAGCGCCTTTGCCTAAAGCATGTAAGCATTACGTAAGGCAAAGAGGTGTCCTTCTCAGCCTAGGGCTGAATCTTAACACAGGAAAAAACATTATCTTCAATTAAATAAAATCAAACTGGATTTATCACATGCACCAAATACAATTGATGTATACTCTATAGTGAAATGCTTGCTTATGAACCTTTCCCAACGATTATTGAAAAATAATTATACAAAATTAAATAGTAACTAACAAGAGGAATACAAATATAATACACAAGAATGGAGCTATATACAGGGAGTGTTCAGGTATTCACTCATTGCATCCAAATCTAAAACAATAGGCTAGTTTCTCTTTATGAAGTAGACACATCCCAATTCCCCCTAACCTCTGGAATAATTCAATGTGGTGGTGGTAGAATATTCCACTGTCGACCATTTAGCTGAAATAGAGGATAAAAACAGCAGTCAAGAACATCTTTAGGCACCCTATTCCCTATATAGTGCACTACATTTAACCAGAGCCATATGGGTCCCAGTCAAAAGTAGTGCAATATGTAGGAAATAGGGTGCCATTAGCCAGAGGATGGGTCATTAAAACACCCACAGGCTCTCTAGCCGCCTCTCAGAAAACCTCCCAGCACTCCAGATGGGAGCAGCTTAATGATTCATTCATTTGGTTTTCACAGGATCGGAGCTGTCAGAAACCATCGCTGGCTGTTCCCCCCCTGTGGCTCATACATGTGTGTGTGACACAGATAGAGAGAATCTAGGTTTGTGTGTGTGTGTCCAGATAGAGTGTGGAGGAAGTGCTTGTAATACTGAAGTAGAATAAGTTCCCTCCTCTCCCAGCCGTGGTGAACTTAGTATAGTACTGCTCAGCTCCCCCACAGGCACGTAGGAGAGAGAGAGAGACATGGTCTTGTGTGCAGCTGTGCAGGGTGAGTCAGTCAGCCCTGCCGCAGTGTGTGTTTCTAATGGGAGAGTGGTGACTGAGAGGCAGCAGGGCTCTTGTAGGTTATATGTTGGCGAGAAGAGAGGAAGAGCGAAGGGTTGGGGAGGCAGGTGATGATTAGACACTGAAGAACGGGATTCAATCTCTGCGTTCACAAACTAAAATAGCTCTGACAGCACTCGTTTCCGGTGAGAATTTAGCCAGAGTGGTTCTATTCTAGGATGCAGTTATCCTATAAAATGTTTCTATATTTGAGTTACACAGTGTAAGTGGCTACATGGCCATACTCAATTTCTGACCAAACGTAACAATATATTATAGCTCATGTTTATCATATCATTAACGTAAATGTTACCGTTTTGTCTCCTCTCCAGATGGTGTGAAGCAGACAGGGGGTAGAGTCTTGGTGCACTGTGAGGCGGGCATCTCCCGCTCCCCGACCATCTGTCTGGCCTATATCATGAGTACCAAGCGGCTACAGCTCGATGAGGCCTTTGACATCATCAAACAGCGCCGCTCCCTCATCTCGCCCAACTTCAGCTTCATGGGCCAGCTGCAGCAGTTCGAGTCTGAGGTCCTGTCTTCGACACCCATTACCGCGGCAACGACCCCCGAAACCACTACCGAACCCGCCACGCCCTGTTGCATCGGTAAAGAGACAGTCTCCTTCTTTGGGAGTTCGAAAGAGTTCACATTCAACAACAATAACTTTGACTTTGAACCTTCCACAGTTTTCGCCCCCCTCCCTACCTCCTTCCTCACCCCCATGCCTCTTCAGACTCCTCCACTCCGCCATTTTAAATTGAGCCCTATAACTGCACTGCCTTAAGATGTGACTGTTTAGTAGCTCTCAGATTACTTGAAAAATAACAATAACAAAATACAAATAAAATGCTCTATTTGTCTGGTGCTGGCACAAGCCAGTAATGAAGTGGAACGGCTATCTATACAGAAACAAAGACTGAGAGAAGATATTGCTTTGATCGTCTATATGGGATTTTTCATTCAAGTTGGGAAAAGTCCCTAAAATTCAGACTACAGTCTTTGTTTGAACTTTGAACTGCAGCGTGAAACCACAAAGACTACTGCAATACATGCCTTAGGTTGATAATGTGATGTTTTGCCTATTCACATGCCGCATCAAAGCATTTTAACCTAATTTATTTTATACATCTTGTCCGTCTGATTGTCTGTGTTTTTTCTAAATACAAATGTGGATGCCAATAAATGTTTCCACCAAAAAGTACCTTTGTGTTCATGTTCTCTATTTCTCAAATATAAACCTTATAATAATACAATTGTGATATATATGAGGCCCTATAAAGCCATGTTATATAGATAAGACAGGGAAACATTGGAGGAGGCTGGTGAGAGGAGTTATAGAAGGACAGGCTCATTGTAAAGGATATGGAAACCACGTTTGACTCCGTTCCATTAATTCCATTCCAGCCATTACAATGAGCCTGTCAAATCAAATCAAAGTGTATTTGTCACATGCACCGAATACAACAGGCGGGACACAATGCATAGTCCGGGTAGCCATTTGATTAGCTGTTCAGGAGTCTTATGGCTTGGGGGTAAAAGCTGTTGAGAAGCCTTTTGGTCCTAGACTTGGCGCTCGGGTGCCGTTTGCCATGCGGTAGCAGAGAGAACAGTCTATGACTGGGGTGGTAGGAGTCTTTGACAATTTTTTGGGCCTTCCTCTGACACCGCCTGGTATAGAGGTACTGGATGGCAGGCAGCATAGCCCCAGTAATGTACTGGGCCATACGCACTACCCTCTGTAGTGCCTTGCGGTTGGAGGCTGAGCAGTTGCAGTACCAGGCAGTGATGCAACCAGTCAGGATGCTCTTGATGTTGCAGCTGTAGAACCTTTTGAGGATCTAAGGACCCATGCCAAATCTTTGTAGTTTCCTGAGGGGGAAGAGGCTTTCTCGTGCCCTCTTCACAACTGTCTTGGTGTGTTTGGACCATTCTAGTTTGTTGGTGATGTGGACACCAAGGAATTTGAAGCTTTCAACCTGCTCCACTACAGCCTCGTCGATGAGAATGGGGCATGCTCGGTCCTCCTTTTCCTGCAGTCCACAATCATCTCCTTTGTCTTGATTACGTTGAGGGATAGGTTGTTTTTCTGGCACCACCCGGCCAGGTCTCTGACCTCCTCCCTATAGGCTGTCTTGTCGTTGTCGGTGATCAGGAATACCACTGTTGTGTCGTCTGCAAACTTAATGATGGTGTTGGAGTCGTGCCTGGCCATGCAGTTGTGGGTGAACAGGGAATACAGGAGGGGACTGAGCACGCACCCCTGAGAGGGTCCGGTGTTGAGGATCAGCGTGGCAGATGTGTTGTTACCTACCCTTACCACGTGGGGGTGGCACGTCAGGAAGTCCAGGATCCAGTTGCAGAGGGAGGTGTTTAGTCCTCCTATAGCTCCTCCCACCAGCCTCCACAGGGCAACATGTGCTACTACTTACAACTATTAAGCATTTCTTAGTCCCGGGTGGGACATATAGGCCACAACAATCTTCTGCCACCGGAATCTGTCTTTGGCCACAGCAACATTGCACAACACAACATACAACATCAAATATTGCCAATCAATAAACCATCACAATTATTTTATGAACTGTATTTCCAAACACAGTAACAAAGTAATCAGAAGAGGCTGGTGGGAGGAGTTATAGGAGGACAGGCTCATTGTAATGGTTGGAATGGAATAAATGGAATCAAACATGTTTGATCCCATTCCATTGACTCCACTCCAGCCATTAAAATGAGCCCATCCTCCTATACCTCCTCCCACCAGCCTCTTCTGACAGTATCCATTATCCTAATTATGCATATATAACCTTACAGTAGTAGGCTAGGCCAAGAGATTAGCATTAGGCAACAGTGACACCTGCAACGACCTAAAAAGAGAGAGATCCAAACTAGAACACTCCACTGGGTACTGACTTTGAAATGCATGCATGGACACTCCCACAAATGTAGTCTATGATGACTACATTGTAGCAATTTTGAGTTTATTAATGATACAGAAGCATTGTTGACCGTTGCATTCTTAGACTTGCCTAGTTAAATAAAGGTAAAAAATATATTACATTTAAAAATATATATACTCTGAGTTGAAATCATAGAACATCATTCAGTGTCACATTTAGGAAACGATTATACACATGGGTGGCCTGTTTCTTCTCTCTCGTGTTTAAATATCCCTCCCTCAGTCCTTCGTTTGGCGAAGAAAATAGTTTTTCAAAATACAGTATTTCAGTTTTAAATACTGTACCAAAATATACTTTCTCTGTCAGCTCTTTGGCGCCCAACAATCGCACGCATGAGGACCATACCAAGTACAAATAATGGGGATGTGATAAAACAGAATACTACTAATAAATATGTTGTATGTACTTGTATGAACCAAGTTCACATTTATACATATCCTTTATATATCGATATTTTAACGGGTAAACGAGTGACATTTTATATTTCGATTGTATCTAATATTTATTCATTTAAATATCTATGCTCCCCTCTTTTCACATTATTGACTGTTCCATTTCATCCCGCTAGTGACGCCATTTTCCTTGTTATTTCTCTTTCGCTAGGATATTTCTACAAACTTGGATACATGAATTTTTGACAAATATTCACAATAATCACTTTAAAGGTCCACCTTCCCTTTATTGAAGGAGAAGGGATATTTATTTAAGTTGTTTGTTTCGCTTTCTGAGGAAAGTTCCTGATTAGGCGACCATGTACATCAAACAGGTAAACTAGCGGCGCGAGCTCCATGTCGACGACCCGCTCTCTGAAAATGATGCAAGCGGCCTAGCCAGATAGCTAGCTTTAGCTAAGAAGTACTGTAAATAAATGATCCTTTACATATAGTTAGCTACCTGGATATAGTCTACAATACTGCACGTAGAAAGGTAATCTACAAAAATTGTCATGTGCAGGATTGCAAACAATTCTGGACCATGTCTGTCAGAGGCTAGCTAGCTCAGGTACTAGTAGTAGTGATGCTAGTCGCTAGTTAACGGTATAGTAGCTAGCAATATGTGGTAACTTTCTCCAATCCAGCTAACGTTATGTCAGCTAACTATCTTGCCAGTTAGCTATCAAGACAAGCCATTCATAAAGTAGTCACATTAGCAAGCTAGCTAGTAGTTACTCGCCGTGGTGTTAAAACATTCAGATAACGTTGTTTGTTATTAGCTAAGCTAACTTAGGTCGGAAGATACTGCCCCATCCAGCTTGCATAACTTTAGTTTGCCTATTGACACAGTTAACAAGCTAGCAATTGTTGGCAGCTAATTTCAACATCCTGTGAAAATTAACTATTGGTGGATGTCTGAATCGTTTATTCAATGCAATGGTGCTGTAACTAGCAAGCTTGGATCATTTCAGCTATGTGATAGCAGTTGCACTTCCCTTCTTATCCTCTCAGGTTATCATCCAGGGGTTCCGAAGTTACAGGGACCAGACTGTGGTGGATCCTTTCAGTCCAAAGTCCAATGTCATCGGTGAGATTCTGCAAAGTTTACTCTCTCCCAAAACCTCTAGCTATCTTTAGTCATCAACAACACCTCGTCATGTAGGTAGAGGAAACAATGGGCCTGCCTTTCCATTCATTGTTTGACTGACATTTTCCTCCCTGTATGTTGTTTTCTCACAGTGGGAAGAAATGGATCTGGGAAAAGTAACTTTTTCTACGGTACGTGCATGCTCTCCCCTGTCCTCTTGTGATGTTTTCTACCATATGAAATTAGAAGAATATAAATAATGGTGATGCATTTATTTGCTGTATTTCACAAAAACAAATGTTTGTTTTTCTTTCAGCCATTCAGTTTGTGCTCAGCGATGAGTTCAGCCATCTTCGCCCCGAACAGCGCCTGGCCTTGCTTCATGTAAGTAGTGGAAGTTATACTAACAGTAATGGATATTATATAATCCTCAGTCTGTTGTTAACCCCATAACACTGTTATAACAATTTTATTCCCTGTCACTGTAGGAGGGAACTGGTCCTCGTGTCATCTCAGCTTTTGTGGAGATTATATTTGACAATTCTGACAACAGGTTGCCGGTAAGATTCTCACCAAACATGATTGTCACCTTTGAGTATTTAGTCAGTCATGTTTAGTTTGATATCTCTCTGTTCGTTGGTCAATAAATTCACTCTCCCTCCAGATCGACAAAGAGGAGGTGTCTCTCCGCCGTGTCATCGGCGCCAAGAAGGACCAGTACTTCTTAGACAAGAAGATGGTGACGTAAGTGTCTGTTGACTACACGTCTGTTGTGACTGAGCAAAGATCGAAAATTGCCTCTGTTTGAATATGTAATCATCATGTATGTTGATTTTGTTCCAGTAAAAATGACGTCATGAACCTCTTGGAGAGTGCTGGTTTCTCCCGTAGTAACCCCTACTACATCGTCAAGCAGGGGAAGGTAAGACGGTACTATGAAGACATGATGTAAACATACTCTGTTGTGCAACATTCATTGGTTATTTGCTGCAAACATGTTTCTTTGCACCACTGTGCTGACTGTTTATCTGTTCATACAACCCAACGTCTCATGCGATGATATCTTAGATAACATGTTTTCCCTTGTCCATAATCTGTGTCCAGAACAACCATATAACTTTCTACATAAATTATACAAAGGATACCTTTCATATGTTTCCTCTCTCAAATGGCTACCCAGACTATTTGCACCCCCACCCACCCATCTTTACTCTGCTGCTTCTCTGTTATTAACTCTATTTACATGTACATATTACCTCGACTAACCGGTTACCTCGCATCTTGACTCCTGTACTGGTACCCCCTGTATATAGCCTCGCTATTGTAAATTTTACTGCTGCTTTTTAATTATTTAATACTTTTATTTTTTTATTTTCATTTTGTATTTTTCTTAACTGCATTGTTGGTTAAGGGCTTGTAAGTAAGCATTTCACTGTAAGGTCTACACCTGTTGCATTCGTCGCATGTGACAAATACAATTTTATTCATAATGTATCCAGATCAACAATATAACTTTATACATAGGTTGCCTTTTATATGTTTCCTCTCTTTATCCTGTATCCAGATCACTTTATACGTAAGTTATACATGGGTATCATTCATGTGTGTTTCCTCTCTTTATCATGTATCCAGATTAACCAGATGGCTACAGCCCCTGATTCCCAGCGTCTGAAGCTGCTGCGTGAGGTGGCAGGAACCAGGGTGTACGATGAGCGCAAGGAGGAGTCCATCTCCCTCATGAAGGAAACAGGTACAGTAGAAGAACCAAAGTCTCTCTATATGTCTACGATGACACCATCCTAGACTCTGTTCACATGCATCCAGTCACCAGATCTAAGCAGTGGTATTCTGACTCACTACCTAAGATGGGCTTTGATTTAGACAAATTAAAAGTGTGCCGTTATCGACTTTCAGACCTATCGCACAAACTTTCAAAATAAATGCTACTCTTTCAATTTCCAAATAATTTTTCAAGGAAAAGCTATATAATTTAGTTCCCAGAATAAGCATCTCCCTTTCCTATTACAAATGGCCCTTGATTGGCCCACCACAGCTGTAGATATAACTGTAGACCTAAATAACATACTGGTGCACTGTTTTTGTGTTTCCTCCAGAGGGTAAGAGAGAGAAGATCAATGAGCTGCTGAAGTACATTGAGGAGCGTCTCCAGACCCTGGAGGATGAGAAGGAGGAGCTGGCTCAGTACCAGAAGTGGGACAAGATGAGGAGGGCTCTGGAGTACACCATCTATAACCAGGAACTCAACGAGACACGCGCCAAGCTGGACGAGGTAACAAGAATGCAAAAATGTGTTTGAGTTTGGGTAGAGAAATAAATATCTATCAAATTCTATTCATCATGGGCACAGGATGTCTAACAAAAAGTAACTTTCAGTTTGTAGCGGTTTGTTTTTGTGGTCTGGCCTTTCAAATTCTTCCTTTTTAAATGGCATTTGATATTTTTGATTGCATAGTTACCTGTTCTTTAAATTCTGTTTCCTCTTTCAGTTGTCCTCCAAAAGAGAGACCTGTGGAGACAAGTCCAGACATCTGAGAGATGCCCAGCAGGATGCCAGAGACAAAGTAGAGGTAAGTGATTCTGCATACTGTATTTACACAGAATGGCTTGGAGTGTAAATGGATCTGATCAGCTTTTCACACTACTGAGCCAAGCTGTACTGTACTGAGCTGGCCTGGTTACGCATCCATCCACCACAGTTCCTGTAACCGTGCTGAAAAGAACAATGTGAAAAATAAAATATCTGCTTCACCAACTGTCTTGCAAAAATAATTTCATCTCAGTGCTTGAGGCATCACTACAGACCCGGGTTTGATCCCAGGCTGTGTCACAACCAGCCGTGAACGGGAGACCCATAGGGCGGCGCACAATTGTCTCAGCGTCGTCTGGGCTAAGGGAGGGTTTGGCCAGGGGGGGGGCTCATCACACTCTAGCGACTCCTTGGCGACGGATATGTAGCGAGGGCCAGCCGACTAGAGCATACAGGTTGCAGTGGTGGGTGGTATAAGGGGCTTTGGCAACGAAACGGATGGCACTGTGATAGACTGCATCCAGTTTGCTGAGTAGAGTATTGGAAGCTATTTTGTAGATGACATCGCTGAAGTCGAGGATCGGTAGGATAGTCAGTTTTACTAGGGTAAGTTTGGCGGCATGAGTGAAGGAGGCTTTGTTGCGAAATAGAAAGCCGATTCTAGATTTGATTTTGGATTGGAGATGTTTAATATGAGTCTGGAAGGAGAGTTTACTGTCTAACCAGACATCTAGATATTTGTAGTTGTCCACATATTCTAGGTCAGAGCTGTCCATGGTAGTGATGCTGCAGGATGGAGTTAGAGCTGCAGGATGCACATTTCTGTTTGAAAAAGCTAGCCTTTGCTTTCCTGACTGACTGCATGTATTGGTTCCTGACTTCCCTGAACAGTTGCATATCACCGGGACTATTCGAAGCTATTGAAGTCCGCCACAGGATGTTTTTGTGCTGGTCAAGGGCAGTCAGGTCTGGAGTGAACCAAGGGCTGTATCTGTTCTTAGTTATACATTTTTGAAAGGAGCATGCTTATGAAATGCTGGATTCCAGCTCCCAGGTTGCAGTACCTATGGCTTCCACTAGATGTCAACAGTCTTTAGACAAGGTTTCATGCGTTTATCTTGCAAAATAGAGGAGTAAGAGAGGTTTTTCCAAGTGGAGGGAGGAAGTCACTTTTCTCTTTGACGTGCGGGACCGTGAGCCTCGGTTTTTTCCTTTTCTATCGCCCAGGTTATTATCCGTGTGAAATATTATAGTTAATATACATAATAGTGTACCTAAGGATCGATTAGAAACGTTGTTTGATTGAAGTTTATAGGTATATTTTGAACGCTCTGTATGTCTTGTATAATGGACGAGTGGACGGTGGATTTTCTGAACAGAACGCGCCAACCAAACGGAGCTTTATGGATATTAAGAGGGACTTTTTCCGAATAAAAGGAACATTGATTGTCTTGCTTGGACCCTTCAGATTGCCATCAGAAGAAGATCTTCAAAGGTAAGTGATTTATTTTATCGCTATTTATGAGTTTTGTGACACCCGTGCTGGTTATGTTATTATGATATTGCTGAAAATATGTGTTTTATATTAC
Source organism: Brachymystax lenok tsinlingensis (assembly GCA_030435695.1). Classification (NCBI taxonomy): domain Eukaryota; kingdom Metazoa; phylum Chordata; class Actinopteri; order Salmoniformes; family Salmonidae; genus Brachymystax; species Brachymystax lenok. The sequence continues at coordinate 15,323,642 of CM059812.1, forward strand.
TACATTTGTAAAGCATTTTTTCCGGATGTTGTCGTGGCTGGGCTGTAGCGCCCCACCGCTCCCTAAGAAATAAGAAGCGCGGTTTGGCGGGTCATATTTCAAGGGGACGCATGACTCGACCTTCGCCTCTCCCGAGCCCGTTGGGGAGTTGCAGCGATGAGACAAGATTGTAATTGGATATCACAAAATGTAGTGAAAAAGGGCTATAACAGAAAAAGGTTTCTATCTAAGGGCTCTTGTGTATGCAAACCTGACCAGCTTTTATTCTATTTCCTCTACAGTCAGTGTCCATCTAGTCTACGTGTTATTCCTCTCATTGCCTCCTCTCCTCTTCCTCCCATTGTAGGAGACGGAGCGTGTGGTGCGTGAGAAGAAGTCTAAGATCAGTGCCATGAAGGAGGAGAAGGAGCAGCTGAGCTCAGAGAGACAGGAGCAGATTAAACAGAGGACCAAGCTGGAGCTCAAATCCAAAGACCTGCAGGAGGAGCTGGCCGGCAACAGCGAACAGAAGGTAGGGGGAGCACGGTGGTGGTGGTGGGGGGTGAGGTGAGTGTATGCGTGTCTGAGAGAGAGAGAGCGGTGTGTGTGTGTGTGTAGTTGGCAACAGTGAACCGAAGGAACGGGGCAGTCAGGAACCTCCTCATCTGCGTCACTGTGTGTGGGTTTAGATGTGTGTGTGAGACCCGCCACCCTTACCTACGTACATACCTACCTCTCCATCCTCGAACAGGAGCCTCTCCATCTGCGTCAGTGATAATCGCCCCCCACAGCTCCAACACCCCCTACCTCTTCTTTTCTCCATTCCTCCCTCCCCACTTCTTTTTCTCAGAGGGTAAGGACAGAAGCCTCTCCGTCTGCGTCACTAATACACCACACACCTCCGTCCCTCTCTCCCTACTGCTAGTCTTAATCTCTCTCTCTCGCTCTCTCTCTCTCTCCCCTCCCCCATCCTGGGCAGTGGCCCAAGGGAAGAGATCTGGCCCCAATCCCTGTGTGTGTTGCAGATTTAGACAGCAGCATCTCAGCAAGGTTGGATTAGGCCCACCTGGCCGGGAGAATGTTGCAACAGCTTTTTTGTTTGTTTTGTTTTGTTGGGATGGATGGAGGGGGGCAGGAAGAGGGAAGTAGGGAGAGAGCGGGTGGGTGTACCTGCGTCATCTGCCTTTCTGACTGCTGTGAGTCACATGATCCTATCTGAGCGATATGGATCAAAGCAGACTTTAGGAAGCTCCCCAGGCGGCGACGACATCGGTTATGGCAGCCCCCCACACCGCTCTGCTTCAGAGGGGTTGGGTTAAATGCAGGAGACACATTTCAGTTGAATACATTGTTGTGCAACTAACTAGGTATCCCCTTTCCCTGATGGTTGACATATCTAGAGTAATCATGTGTATAGATAAAAGATTATCTGCTGGCGTTTGAACTTATTTCAGTAATGACCCCACAAACATATAAGTATCTTCAAAAGCCTCTGAGTGTAACCCGTTGTCACATTTTTTTCTATTTAATAATAATGAATTCCTCCTCCAGAAACGTCTGCTGAAGGAGCGTCTGAAGCTGCTAGAGAAGATAGAGGAGAAGCAGAAGGAGCTGCAGGAGACTGAGCCCAAGTTCAACACTGTGAAGGAGAGGGAGGAGAGGGGCATCGCCAGGTCTGTAGGAAAACCCTACACTGCTCAAGGCTCAACAATGAATGAATCATTTATTAATAGACAACAGCTTTTTAACATTAGTAAAAGGATATTTACTCATTTTCCCCCCATGTAATGTTAGTTACACCTGATGTTGCTGAAAATTAGAATGTGGTAAAAGTCAGTAAGAATGAGCCACTAGAAAGTGAATGAAGTTGGTTCTCTTGTAATCCTCATTGGTGAAAGACTGGAGTGTGTCCAACATGGCACCTTATTAGTAGGCCACTAATAAGAACTTCCCCATGTACCTTTTAACACCTGCTGTCATCCCTGGCTCCACCCAGACTGGCCCAGGCCACACAGGAGAGAACAGACCTGTACGCCAAGCAGGGCCGAGGAAGCCAGTTCACTTCAAAAGAGGAGAGGGATAAGTGGATCAAGAAGGAACTAAAGTCCCTGGACCAGGCCATCAACGACAAGAAGAGGCAGATTGCTGCTATCCATAAAGACCTGGAGGACACTGAGACCAACAAGGAGAAGAACCTGGAACAGTATAGTGTATGGAACCTAACTCATGACTCATTATGCTATAGTTCAATGTGAACTATTATGGTTGATTTTATAATGCCTTATAAGAATGATTTTTTTAAATAGAATGATTCTGTTCTAGATTTTTCACTCTGTTCTATAATTCTTGGGATCAAGTTTTTAATCTGACTGTGCTGTTTTCCCCTGTAGAAACTGGACCAGGACCTGAATGAGGTGAAGACCAGGGTGGAAGAGCTGGACAAGAAATACTACGAAGTCAAGAATAAGAAGGATGAGCTGCAGAGCGAGAGAAAGTAAGATCATGATCCATATCTTAATAAAAAATATTTGCTCCATCTTATTTCTTGGGTTGAGTCATTGTACTGTTAGGCAAAAATATTGATTTGAAGTCTTTACTTTTGTCTTCTCGCTTTTCTTTCTTCTTTACTGCTTTTTGGTCAATGTTCGTTGAGTCATCATTTGTGCTTTTATATATTGATTCTAACTTCTAAATTGTAACTTTCTTTGCGCTTTCTTTTTTTTTTTTTTTACTCTTTGCTTATTGAGTCATCGTTTGCACTTTAAATATTTATTTACATAGAAAATATGTATTTACTTTGTCTGGAATACAAGACAAAGGCCTATTAGCCATGACTCGACCTCCACCGTGTTAAAGGTTGGATGGTTGTTCCCCCTTAAGACTTACATTCAGCTTCCGCCTGGCAACCTTTAGTTCCTTACCAGACTATGGTCTGCTCTGCTGTGAATGTCAGCAAGCCTTTCCCCTCCTGTCCTTAACAATGGACAGGTATTTGTAATACTGAGATGGATGTTGGATGCTGCCTGGAGCTTTGCAGTGTGTGCTGTAGAGAAGGGCCTTGAGATACTGAGTTGTATGAGGAGGAGGTAGAAGACCAGAGACAGTGAATAGAAATTGACAAATGGGTCATTAAAGTTTACAATAGAGCTCCTCTCAAAAATGTAAGGCAATTTCATAGAAATGATTCAACAAAAATAGCATCTACAATATTTGCCCTGGCTGCATAATTTGGTACAATGCCTTTTGGACTGAATGACAAGTCAATGCATTAAACTACCAGTGTGTTTGTCTGTGCGCCTCCAACAGCTATCTGTGGCGGGAGGAGAACGCCGAGCAGCAGGCCCTGGCAGCCAAACGAGAGGAGCTGGAGAAGAAACAACAGCTCCTTAGAGCAGCCACTGGCAAGGTCAGTGTGACTTCCTACCCAACTAAACACACACACACACACTCGCACCTTAACATACTTCGTCATATCATCATACTGCCACCGGCAAGGTCAAAATAACCTCCTCTCCCCTATGGTGTTAGATTGATCTATGAATCATATTAATTATAGAAGACCCACCTTCACCTCTACGTGAATGTCTATGTAATCCATATCATCCTACTAGCCTTACACCATGTGTGGTAATTCTATTTATCTATGAATCAATGCCAGATTAGAAAGGATACACACCTTCCCCTTTACACGTGATCATACTAGCCATGTGGTAAATCTTCTGTGGCAATCATAGATTACAAAGGTCACACCTTTACACACACCCATCCATTTATATACTCCCTGCCCCACGGCCAAGGAGAAAGAATACACACACTTTCACACGGACGCTCATTTCCACACATTTGCTGTTTACTACCAGTCATGTCATGGGCCTGGTGTTACAGATGAATTACAGAGTCCACACCATGAGATAAAGGCTTCACACACACACCGTCGCACTACCTACTCAACCGATGGTTGATGGCTTGGCTTTAGCAACGATGAGTCAAACACTGATGAAAGCAATCCCACCTGAACGCTGAAGACTCACTTTGTGACTACATAATTAGGGAAAGAGATAGAGGTAGTGATTTTGTGACTCAACCAATTATTAGGGAAAGAAATGGCCTAGAGGTAAAGACAGTCTAACAAAGAATCAGCCCACCCCTTTCTCCGCACTCTCCTAGAAATCTACAGTGTATGTCTACGACTCAGCTGCTTATTACTTTTTCAGTCCCACTCTAATCAGTCCCTTCTTCAATCAAAATCTCCTCAATATGACATTCTATCAAAATCCCAGATGGTTACCTTGGGGATTGCCGTCTTTACTTAGCTTGAGTGGTCCTGTCGAAGCTGACTTATACCCGGGACGTCACAGAGAGTGCTTATCTTTTGGACTACAGAACATGGAAAATCACTATTTTCACCTACGTAGACCAAGGATGGGAACGATTATTCAAATATCCAAACGGATGTTAGTTTTCAATGACTTACGAGAGTACATACAAAGATAGACCATGACATTTTAATAGAACAACAGTTTGCCCGTTTTTATGACTGGGCACCATAACAAACAAACAAAAAGACGTGCTGGTAGCCTACACACTTTTCACGCATGTCGCTTCTTGTCGGTCAATCAAAGCATCACTACCATCACAGGCTCAATGTGTAGCAAGTGAAGTGGGAGATTTCTAATCAATGCTAAATGGAATTAAAATTACGGAATGAAATTGGCAAAATTATGAGGACACTTGTATGACGCCACGGATAAATATGCTTTTAAAAAGTGTTGAAATGTTAAGGTGAATCTAGCTGTTTTTGTCCCCACTAGGCCATTCTGAACGGTATTGACAGCATCAACAAGGTGCTGGAGCATTTCCGCAGAAAGGGGATCAACCAGCACGTCATCAACGGTTACCATGGCATCGTCATGAACAACTTTGAGTGTGAGCCCGCCTTCTACACCTGTGTGGAGGTCACCGCGGGAACCAGGTGAGTGACGGGCTCTTTTTCAATAATATATTTTTGTATTCCTTATGTCGTTTTGATTCGCCTGGATTGGAGAACACATTGGAGGAGAAGAGCCGAGTTTTTTCCTATCTGACCTCTGATGTGTTTTGAGAAGGAGACGGGAGAGAGGACACGGTGACTCATGGAGAAAGCCAGAGAGAAGCTTGTTTCCTCAATGTAAAAGTAACTGTTACTCAAACTTGTCGGCTCATACTCCTTCATGTCCCCCTCCGACCAGGTTGTTCTACCACATAGTGGAGACAGACGAGGTGAGCACAAAGATCCTAACGGAGTTCAACAAGATGAACCTGCCTGGAGAGGTCACCTTCCTGCCCCTCAGCAAGCTGGACGTCAGGGACACCGCCTACCCTGAGACCAACGTAAGGGAATATTCTTGAATGGAATCGTCCCAAAAGTGTGTAACCAAGCAAAATAAACAAACACACCTCAAATACTGTACTATGTATTTGACCCAGGCCTGCTATGACTTAGGGTCGGCAAAGAGCGTTAAACTGACCTATATTTCCTCTCCGTCTCTCACCTTTAGGATGCCATCCCCATGATCAGCAAGCTGCGCTACAGCCAGCAGTTTGACAAGGCCTTCAAGCACGTGTTTGGAAAGACCCTGATCTGTCGTAGCATGGAGGTGTCCACCCAGCTGGCCAGGGCATTCACCATGGACTGTATAACTCTGGAGGGTAGGTATCGACTTACGTGATCAAGATGACAATTAATGTAAATGACACCAATTCTTGTCTGCCTTTTACAGTCTATGTTCAAGTAACTAGAGGTTACTTGGTGTAGATTTTGAACTGTTTTGGTTTTTGTTGTGTTTGTGAGTTGAGATCACGGGCGTTTTTCTGCTGCAGAGGTGACCAGCACAGTGCCATACCAGTTAGTGTGGTGTGGGACAGTTTATTTATTTTAATTATTTTAATTTAATTCATTATTTTTCTGGTGTGTGTTTTTGTTATTTTTTTATTTTGTTTTGTTACTGTGTCTCTCAGGTGACCAGGTGTCCCATCGCGGGGCGCTGACAGGGGGTTACTATGACACCAGGAAGTCCCGCCTGGAGCTGCAGAAGGACATGAGGAAGGCTGAGGAGGAGCTGGGAGAGCTGGAGGCCAAACTCAACGAGAACCTCCGCAGGAACATCGAACATATCTTTTAACTCCATTGTTAGTTTGTAGGTTCATTCATTCACACAGATCCTCCCCTAGTCCTCTAAATGAAAGACTCAAACTGTTTTTTTGTAGAGCCCTATAAAATTAGATTGTTTTCCCCCAAATTCTGTTTTCTCCATTTTGTTTTTCCAGGTTTCTGTTTTTGTGGGAGCAAAACAAGTTCTGTTATCGGTGAAATATTTTTGAGTCAATATTCCACAACATTTCCCACTGTTTCTTCAGGTTTTCGTTTTAAAAAATCACACTTAAAAAAAAAAAGGAAAAACAACTTATTGGAATGTCTGTTTTTGGGTGTAGTTACCCTTTTCATTCTAGTGCGCACCGAGCAATTGGCTGTTGTTTAACTGATGCATTCTGGTCATTTGTTATGAGAAACTTGGGCAAATTAATATTCAATACATTTAGTTGATTCCCTACTAAGTTCAATGCATTTTCTTTTTTATATTGTTGAATTCTGTTTTAATGTCTGGATTCCATGATTCTGTCCGCGTTCTCCGCATCGTAGATTTTATAGGCACTGTTTTTGTTTCTGATTAGTCAGGAATACAGGCTTGTATTGATTTAGCATGGTCCTGTCTCAGTCTAGCTTGTCGTACACTAACTCAACTCCCTACCCTACAGTGGACCTGAAGTGAGTCAGACACCAGAGATACTAATATGCCATTTTTGTCCTAAATACAGGGGCTCAGTAGGTGATGGTGTGTTGTCCTCTCTCTCTCGCCTGAGTTGGAGAAGATTTAATGTGTAAGAGATGAACAGGTTTCGTATTGAAATGGGTGGGATAGTGTGTGTGTGTTTCATGTCATTTAGTTGTAAAACATGGGGATTAAGCAGGTAATGGAGTGTCTCGTGTTTTCCTCTCCCTAGTTCTTAGGAGGTTGTGTGTGATTGGCTGGTTGGAGGGATTTCATGCAACCAGGCTTTGTCTTGAACCCAGCAGGAGGGAGGAGGTGTGTGTAGGTGGATGTTGGAGGATTACATGTATAATATAAGTGTGTGTGAGGGAGTGCCAAAGAGGATTAGCTAGAGTGTGAGAGAAAGAGGGAAAGCAAGAGCATTGCCCTCAGACCTTTTTCTCTGTGAGTCACTGGTTGCAGGCAGCACCACTGTGTGTGTGTGTGTGTGTGCGTGAGTTGATTGTTGACATGGCATCACTCCTGTAAGCCCCCAGCAATGAGTCAGAGGTTCAATCAATGATTTTAAAAGCATGCCTGTCTGCTATATTTTAAATCAGTCTTTTAAAGGGGCAATCTGTAGTTGCTACATCATTTTTTGACTTATTAATTATTATATGTACCCATTGATTCTTGAAGGATCAAAATTAGAAATGCTTCATGAGCTTAGTTCAGCTGCCAGACCCCAAAATATATATATTTACGCCAATGTTTATAAACAAAGTTAATGTAAACAAACACTATATAGACTCAACATGGTTAAAACCATAGTTTGGATATCATGGACGGTCAGTTCTTCTATGAATTTGAGAGAGGTTACATTTCTCCAGCCCTGCACCTCAGCTTTGAACCGAAACCGGGCAGGGAGTCTAATTTGTTATTGTTTAAATTGCTGATGGCCGCTTCAATTGTATGGAAAAGGAAAGCTCTAGTTTTGGATGATTTGAGTTTAACCAATACAAAGTTAGATGCTTGGAGCCTCTCAAAGTGTGTTATAGATCCCAAAAACAACCAATCAATCAATTGAACAATGATATCCATCATGTATGAAGTATGTTCCTTAACCCTCCCCGTATGTATCAACAATGAGATATATAGGTTCTATTTGTTTATAAAGTATGTTCCTTAACCCTGCATCACGTATCAACAATGAGATCGACCAGCTGATGAACCAGATGCAGCAGATTGAGACCCAGCAGAGGAAGTTCAAGGCCTCCAGAGACTCCATCTTGTCTGAGATGAAGATGCTCAAGGAGAAGAGGCAGCAGTCCGAGAAAACGTTCATGCCGAAGGTGAGGTTGATTTGTACTTCAATGTGTCTCTTGGTTTCTATCGGGCCCTATTCAATGGAATCATGACTAGAATGTAGCTGTAAAAAATGTCAGATCGTTTTGAGATTCAGAAAAGTATCGTTCACATCCAGGAGGATGATAAGAAGGGTGTATTTTTATACCTTACAAATGTCTGTATTATGCTACCATGGCAAGCACCCGCCTTTTTACATTTAGACTTCTTGAATTATCTTCAACATGTAGTCCACCAGTTGAACACATTGTTGCACTGTACTAGCATAAACTGTGCCTGCTGCTTGCAAACCAAATGTAATCTTTTGGGCATTGATAACGTAATTTCAACCCATTCAATCTCTCTCCTCACAGCAACGCTCTCTCCAGAGTCTGGAGGCCAGTCTCCATGCCATGGAGTCCACCAGGGAGTCTCTGAAGGCTGAGCTGGGGACAGACCTGCTCTCTCAGCTCAGTCTGGAGGACCAGAGACGTGTGGATGACCTCAACGACGAGATCAGACAGCTGCAGCAGGTAAGGAGACAGCTAATGAAAGACTACAGGGGGAACAAGTTTAACTTCTTAGGGAGCGGCAGCTGAGGTGTCGGTTTTGGAGAGTCTGGCGTGCCCAAAGTAAAAGGCCTGCCACTCAGGCCCAGAAACTATGATATGCACATAATTAGTACTATTGGATAGGAAACACTCTGAAGTTTCTAAGAGTGTTAAAATATTGTCTGTGAGTATAACAGAACTGATATAGCAGGCGAAAACCAGAGGAATTTCTGTCCTGGAAAAAGTGTTTTTGACACATTGCCTCATTTTGAACCCCTCCCTATTGAAAACAGACATATATGGGAGTCTCTAGACAGTGTTTGGTGATGTTAGGTTGCTCTGGATGGTAATAGAAGAAGAATTTCGAACTAGTCATCGGATGTAAACAGAAGAGGAGGTGTGTTCACGGGCTCGCGCCCGCTGTGGTTTTTTCCTTTCCTATCGTCCAGTTTATAATCCGGTTGAAATATTATAGTAAATATACATAAAAGTGTTCCTAAGGATACATTATCAATGATGTTTGATTGTTCTTGGACAAGTGTATAGGTATAATGTGAACGTGTTCTCTTCATGGTTCAATGGGCGACTCAACGGTGGATTTTATGATCATAACGCGCCAACCAAACGGAGATTTATGGATATAATAAATTACTTTTTCTAAGAAAAGAAGCATGGATTGTCTTCGTTGGACACTTGGGAAGCCCTCAGCAGAAGTTCTTCGAAAGGTAAGGGATTTTATATTAGCGATTTTATGCATTTTTTGAGACCCGCGTTGGGTTATGAATTTATGCTAATGCCTAAATATTAGAGCCTTTTTGAAATCTGACCGCTGTGATATTGCCAAGAAGCAGAGCTTTTGATGACTATGCAACACTTGTATATTGATGAATGTTTAATAATTCAACTTTTGGATGGTTTTACCTACTGTTAAGACCTTGATGTCGAAATCAGACCGCTCCAACATGTAAACATTACAGCTAGAGACAGGGAACACGTTTAAATGGGACACAGATTATATCTAGAATTAATGAATTAAATTTTTATTTTTGTGTCATCTCCAATTGGCAACCCATCCCTTATGGATTAATTGACACATAAACAAACATTACAATAAATCACTGTGGTATTTCAATGATCATTCTTCTGGTGTTCTCTGCATTGCGCATCGCATAAAGAGTGAAAAAAGGTCAATCAATACATAATAGTAAATAAGGTTATTCAAACAATAATTATATTCCCAGAGCAGTAAAATAATACATACATGCATGCATATACAGATGAATAAATACAGAAAAATTTAACAGAAGGCATTTAAACCCAGTCTGGCACAAAGAGAAGATTCATATAGGAGACAAGCCTATACACAATCAATATACACACATACAATTTACCACATAGAAGTTAAATATTTTTTACAATATAATTATAGGTAGCCCTTTTCTTTTACTCCAGGCTTTATCTAAATATTCCACAAATGGAAATACACAATGGACCAAAACAATGTGTTTCTCCTCATTGCTCAGCCACAATGCCAGGGTATATCTGGTGTGCTTTCTGGAATAAGAGCAAGCGTATATCGTGGTAGAAAGGGCAATAGAGGATAACATTTGTTTAATTCTCTATTTCTTCAAGGTCACAATAGTTACATAGTCTTTCCTCTTCCGTTTCACCACAATACCGACCTGTTTCAATACGCAGAGGCAATATCCCTGATCTTACCTGTTTCAATACGCAGAGGCCCTGATCTTACCTGTGCACATAGCGATCTCTTGCTTTTAGGTAGGTTATACATAATATATCTCTCACACACGAATTCACCCTTAATCAAACAAAAGGTTCTCAATTTGGGTTCGTGATTAATCTCCACCCATTTTTTTCCCTTCAAATTGCATCAAGAGTTGTTTTTTAATCATATCTATGTCTCCTTTAATTTGGTTTTCGTATAGATGTTCACAGTCAGACTGTTGAAAAAGGTCAGACATTTCAGTTTCCCAGGCTCCCCCTATGGGTAGATCCCACAACTTGACTAGCTATTCTGGCAGTTGGCATATCCATCAGTCTATTCCAAAGTCTCACCATACATGCCTTCCATCTCACCTCACATGGTTCCCAGCCCATGTCCCTAGTTATTGCAAGTATAGATGCAAACTTGTGGACACCTAAAAAGTAACATACTGCTCTGTTATGGACATGTTAGTTTCTAAAATGCCACTTAACAACCCACACTCCTGCTGAATAGTCCAGAACAGGACACTGTCTGACAGTTTGGAATACGTAGCGTAACCAATATCCCTTAATACCTGGTTTTCTAAAATGCATTATCTGTGTTTTTGTCTGGTTGATCATGAGTCTCCGTCTTTTACTCCAATTGACTGCACATAATAACATGTTCAGCAGGTCTTGTTCAGTTTCTGCCATCAAAATAATATCATCAGCATATAAAAGGATACTTAGCCATTCATAATATCTTATTCTAATATTGAACTGTTTTAATTTCTTTTGACAAATAATTTATAAACATGGCAAACGAAGTCGGTGATAAGGCGTCTCCTTGTTTTACACCCGAGGGTGTGGGAAACCAATCTGTACGATATTCATTAACACGCACACAAGCAATTGGTACTTTGTAAAGAGTGGATTTCGTGATAATTTCCCATCAACCCCCTGTCTTTAACAAACTATAGGCTAAAATATCCCTATTTACAAAATCAATGTTTTATTTAATTTAACCTTTTATTTAACTAGGCAATACAAAATCCGAAGCTTTCTGGAAATCAATGAAACATGCAAAAGTAGGCTTCTCTTCGTGTAATCTATTTCTGATTATTGTACAGACTGAGAAGATATGATCTATACAGGCTGTGGACTTACAAAAATAATTTTGTTCTTCCACCAGAATGTTTTTATCCTCCAAAAAGGTCAATAGCCTATTGTTGAGGATGGATGAATATAATTTATAAACCGTGCTTGTGCCTCTATAGTTCAGTGGCACTCTCGGGTCATTTATTTGAAGATTTGGGAATGGGATTCACTATAGACTTGGATGGCAGTATACTGTACCCAAAAACACATTTGGAGCAAATCATATAGGACTTTTTTTTAACCTTTTATTTAACTAGGCAAGTCAGTTAAGAACAAATTATTTTTTACAATGACCAGCCTACCGTCAATTTAGGGGATTTTAAAACTTCATTAGGCAGTTCATCAATGCCAAACACTTTCTAATTTTTTTGTAGCGTCAATCACTTTCTTAACTTTTGCAGACAGCTCCTCATTTAAGTACGGGTTACATATATATATGAGGGTTTTGACATTGTATTTTCCACTTTAGTTCTCAGGGAACATATGTCTATAAAATTATTCCTCAAAATATGCTACATTTTCATTGCCTGAGAATAGACTAGCAAACCCCTTCTCCAACTCCTTAAGTACCTGTGTAATATCAGAATTCAGCCCCCCCTGCTCTTGCCTGACTTCCATTGGGAGTTTCTTATGTCGTTTTGGTACTAACTTGTTTATTTGACTCAAACTGTTGAGGATTTATTGTCTGTATCCCCTTGGTGTAATAACTGCCCTCTCTTATATCTCCGTTTTAAATAGGTGCAGTCTTTTATCAAACACATTTAGATTTTTCTTAAATTCCTTCCTAAAATGTTCTTTTGTATTCCTATCTTTACACTGTAAAAATAAGTACTCAGCCTTACGCATTACTGACCTTAGATCCTTTAATTCATCATTCCAATAATGCTTGTTCGGCTTGTAAACATTCCTGGACTTGGATGTATTCTTTATTCGCATGATTTTTCCCCCCCCCTATTTCAGAATATATAATATCACAAAATGTTTCGTACCACACATCTAAGTCATGTTGTTTCTTGGCATCTTTGCAAAGTTTTGATGAGTTCCTTCAGAGCTCTTACATGCCATTTCAGAACATAGAAAGTCATTTAGTTAGATAACTGTGATGACATAGAAAGTCATCACAGTTATCTTCTTGTAATTAGGCCTATACGGGGTATGTATCTTTTGCCCCGAATGATGGATTTTGAAATGGCCGGGATGAGTTGAGCGCTAGCTAGCTGCGGTGGTGTGAGCACTGTATTCACAGCCAACCACACAGACACACTACCAGCTGCTCACAATGACCACCTCAGTAGCCACCTCAGCCGTTCTATCTGCTAACGTTATGCAATCGTCCCCGATATAGAAATAGACTCGTGTTCTGTACAGGAGTAGGTAGACGGGCTGTGACCCTCTGTCTTCTCTCCCTCGCTCTCTCTTTCTCTCCCCGCCTGCAGTTCTTTTCATTACAGTTTTTTCTTTAAATTCATTTTTCTTTCTTATAAAGGCTCATTTGTTTGTGGTCTGTGTGGGGGGGATTACGCTCTTTTTCTCATCTATTCTATTCTGAACAGAGGGAGTCTTTCTCTCTGAAATGTGTTCTGTATTTTGTTATGAAAGATGAGGACATGAATGTAGAACAACAAACATGATTGTTGTTTGTGATGTATTGTTGTATGAAAGGAGACAGTTCATCATGTTATCTTTGTCTGTAGGACAACAGGCAGCTGCTGAATGAGAGGATCAAGCTGGAGGGGATCATGACCAGGGTGGAGACGTACCTCAACGAGAACCTACGGAAACGCCTCGACCAAGTAGAACAGGTATGGTGTTGCACAATTGTAAAGCTAAACCTAGAACAGGTCCGGTTCCACAGTAGAGGTACGATTCCAGAATTTTCCAAACAGAAACTAGAACCGGTCCGTTTCCAGAATGTCTAGATGGGAACCTAGAACAGTTAGAATTCCAGAATATGCAGATGGCAACCTAGAACCGGTAGAAATCCAGAATATCCAGATGGCAACCTAGAGCAGGTAGAAATCCAGAATATCCAGATGGCAACCTAGAGCAGGTAGCCAGGTCGCAGTTGTAAATGAGAACTTGTTCTCAACTTGCCTACCTGGTTAAATAAATGTTAAATCATTTTTTTTTTTTAAAGGTAGAAATCCAGAATATCCAGATGGCAACCAAGAGCAGGTAGAATTCCAGAATATCCAGATGGCAACCAAGAGCAGGTAGAAATCCAGATGGCAACCTAGAGCAGGTAGAAATCCAGATGGCAACCTAGAGCAGGTAGAAATCCAGATGGCAACCTAGAGCAGGTAGAAATCCAGATGGCAACCTAGAGCAGGTAGAAATCCAGAATATCCAGATGGCAACAGAGAGCAGGTAGAATTCCAGAATATCCAGATGGCAACAGAGAGCAGGTAGAATTCCAGAATATCCAGATAGCAACATTTTTGTTTAACCTTTAACATCTCGTGACCCCACCCCAAATATTGACACAACCATAAAATTGCTGTATTAAAATTTTTACATCAACAAATAACCTTGAATTCATTACTTTAAAAAAATTAAAAATAATTCATCTTTATTTAACCAGGTAGGCAAGTTGAGAACAAGTTCTCATTTACAACTGCGACTTGGCCAAGATTAAGCAAAGCAGTTCGACACATAAAACACAGAGTTACACATTGGAGTAAACAAACATACAGTCAATAATACAGTAGAAAAAAACAAATCTATATACAATGTGTGCAAATGAGGTAAGATAAGGAACGTAAGGCAATAAATAGGTCATGGTGGAAAAGTAATTACAATATAGCAATTTAAACACTGGAATGGTGATGTGCAGTAGATGAATGTGCAAAGTAAAAATACTTGGGTGCAAAGGAGCAAGATAAATAAATGAATGCGGTAGGGGATGAGGTAGTTGGTTGGGCTATTAACAGATGGGCTATGTACAGGTGCAGCGATCTGTGAGCTGCTCTGACAGCTGGTGCTTAAAGCTAGTGAGGGAGATGAGTGTCTCCAGTTTCAGTGATTTTTGTAGTTCGTTCCAGTCATTGGTAGCAGAGAACTGGAAGGAAAGGCGGCCAAAGGAGGAATTGGCTTTGGGGGTGACCAGTGAGATAAACCTGCTGGAGCGCGTGCTACGGGTGGGTGCTGCTATGGTTACCAGCGAGCTGAGAAGGCGGGGCTTTACCTAGCAGGGACTTGTAGATGACCTGGAGTCAGTGGGTCTGGCGACGAGTATGTAGCGAGGGCCAGCCGACTAAAGCATACAGGTCGCAGTGGTGGGTGGTTTAAGGGGCTTTGGTGACAAAGCGGATGGCACTGTGATAGATTGCATCCAGTTTGCTGAGTAGAGTATTGGAAGCTGTTTTGTAGATGACATCGTCGAAGTCGAGGATCGGTAGGATAGTCAGTTTTACTAGTGCAAGTTTGGCAGCATGAGTGAAGGAGGCTTTGTTGCGAAATAGAAAGCCGATTTATAGATTTGACTTTGGATTGGAGATGTTTAATGTGAGTCTGGAAGGAGAGTTTACAGTCTAGCCAGACACCTAGGTATTTGTAGTTGTCCACATATTCTAGGTCAGAGCCATCCAGGGTAGTGATGCTAGTCGGGCGGGCGGGTGCAGGCAGCGAACGGTTGAAAAGCATGCATTTGGTTTTACTAATGTTTAATAGCAGTTGGAGGCCACGGAAGGAGTGTTGTATGGCATTGAAGCTTGGAGGTTAGTTAACAGTGTCCAAAGAAGGGCCAGAAGTATACAGAATGGTGTCGTCTGCATAGAGGTGGATCAGAGAATCACTAGCAGCAAGAGCGACATCATTGATGTATACAGAGAAGAGAGTCGGCCCAAGAATTGAACCCTGTGGCACATTTTATTATCTTATCAAAATGAAAAGAAACCAATAAATACATTCTCAATAAAATGTAATTTTTCTAAATATCTTTCTCAAGAACATTTGTATATTGTCCCATACAATAATCTGTACTCTTTATTTTTTGTTCCCGACTTTGAATACCGCTGCTGTATGAGCTGAGAGAGACATAGGGAAGTGCTTGTGAATGTGTTTATTACTCCTTATTAACTTCTTTCTCCATGTGATCCTGTAGGAGTTGAATGAGCTGAGAGAGACTGAGGGAGGCACCATGCTCACAGCCACCTCCTCAGAGCTGGAGGGAATCAACAAACGCATCAAAGATACACTGGCACGCTCAGAGGGTAGGTCTCGCTCACAAACACACAGGCATTAGCAATAGAAAGAATGGAGCTCACAGGAAGTATTGTGTTGGTCTCTCTTGAACAGTAGTACGTTATTTGACCTGAATTGATGAAAACCTACACACAATCCTCAATATCAATAGAGGTACAACTCAAGTACAATTGTTACGTCTTCAAAGTGCCAACGTTTTTTAAAATTGTATCTGTCCCTGTTCATCCCCCAGACCTGGATGTGTTGATCGACAAGGCGGAGATTGAGGTCAAGGACCACGCCAAGAGCATGGACCGCTGGAAGAACGTAGAGAAGGAACAGAACGACGCCATCAACCATGACACCAAGGAGTTGGAGAAGATGACCAACCGACAGGTCCGCCTTTTGAATCGTCACCTATATTAGAGTTCAGTGTTTCCATTATTTTGGATAGATTGGGGTACGGCCCTGCGAAAGCCTAGCATCCTGCCCAGTCGGTGTACAGAAACAGGAGGCTCCTGCTCCTATGAGCCGCTCTGGCTCGCACAAACCAAGGCTACTTACTGTACCTTATTAGGATGCCACATTGACTGACGCCATGACGACTGCTAATCTTGGGGTCCGTACACATGACTAAAAATACATAAGACTTGACAATTTCCATTGAAAGATGACAGTAGTAGACATTAAAAACATTTGATAAGCAGATATTAGAATAGTTTAAAATATCTGACAGGTAACACCTGTTATTGCTCCTTGTGTCTCTGATCATTGCTGATGCTGTGTGGTAATAAAGTACTGTTACTACTACTATACTACTAAAGCTTAAATACTACTGTTACTACTCCTACTACAGGGCATGCTGCTGAAGAAGAAAGAGGAATGCATGAAGAAGATCAGGGGAGCTGGGGTCCTTACCACAGGAAGCCTTCGAGAAGTACCAGACCCTCACACTCAAACAGGTGAGTTCTTTCTTTCTTTCTTCCCCCCCCCTTCCCATGGATAAACCTGCACACATACTCTGAACACATGCTTAATGAACACACACTCTCTCAGGACTTTGATTAGCAGCCAAAGCCGAACAGTCACGACGACAATCATCTCAGAGAGCCTCCTCAAGCCTCGACCGAGGGGCCAGGGCCTGGTCACATACACACGGCTGGAGACACCGCCCACCCACTCTCGCACTTATGAAAGCAGCAGCAGCCACCTCACTGTGACTCAGACACCTAGTTAGCCGGCTCCCGCCGCCAGACGTCCCTGGGCACCTCAGTGTGTGTCGAGTGGGCTGCTGACTCATCTCTCATAAGTGTGTGTCTCCTTGACAAGACTAGAAATATCCCATACTTCGTGAGGATGAATGTTATCTTCCTTAATCCTCTCTCTTTTGATAGGTCTCTTGACTTGACATAGAAACTGACGATTATTAATAGTTTTGAGTGTTTTTGAGCGAATACGTGTCAAGAGTTTGGATTATGGTTATTTCAACTCCTCTTCATACTCAAGAGACGATGATTAGAAATATCATCTTTGGCACTTTGCCATCGAGCTTTTCACTTGAAACGTGTATGTCTACAATACAGCATGCGTAGTAACGCGTTACCTTGCCTCTTCATCCAAATGTTCCTCCCCACAAGTTGTTCTGTAAGCTGAAGCAGTGCAACACAGAGCTGAAGAAGTATAGCCACGTGAACAAGACATTTTTAATGTTACCCTAACTCTCTCCCTCCCTCTGTAGCTGTTCCGTAAGCTAGAGCAGTGCAACACAGAGCTGAAGAAATACAGCCACGTGAACAAGAAGGCCCTGGACCAGTTTGTCAACTTCTCTGAGCAGAAGGAGAAGCTTATCAAGCGCCAGGACGAGCTGGAGCGAGGACACAAGTCCATCATGGAGCTCATGAATGTGCTGGAGCTCAGGAAGTACGAGGCCATCCAGCTCACATTCAAACAGGTACGTTGTCCTCAATAGGCAAGTACCCAACCCCTTCATTAGGTGACAGAGGTACGCTTCAACCCTTGAATCAAAAGCTCAATCAAGTCTCAAATTGGTACACTTTCAACCTGATTGAGGTCTCTAACAGATAGACTGTGACACCTTCTGCACATAACACCTGTACCTGAGCAAGGTTTTTTATTTTTATTTTACCTTTAATTAACTAGGCAAGTCGGTTAAGAACAAATTCTTATTTTCAATGACAGCCTAGGAACAGTGGGTTAACTGCCTTGTTCAGGGGCAGAATGACATAGTTTTACCTTGTCAGCTCGGGGATTCGATCTTGCAACCTTTTGGTTACTAGTCCATCGCTCTAACCACTAGGCTTCCTGCCGCCCCTCAATCAGAGACTTCAACCCCCCGAATAAGTCATTATCCTTCAACAGGAGAAATGTTCATGATTTAACCATATGAAACTCAAGACCCCAAATGAAGGACACGGTTGTTGTTGAGTTCTGTCAGCATGAGTTCAATCAAACACATTCACATTGCTGGATTAAGCTCTTTTCATTTTACAGTAATAATCTCTGTTGCAAAGTGACTAACCATATCATGACTAATTCCATCTTTCCTCTCCTCAGGTGTCTAAGAACTTCAGTGAGGTGTTCCAGAAGCTGGTTCCAGGCGGCAAGGCCACCCTGGTGATGAAAAAGGGTGACACGGAGGGGGGTCAGTCCCAGGACGAGGGGAAGGGGGGCACCGACAGCGAGAAGGGCTCAGGCTCTCAGAGCAGTGTGCCCTCTGTAGACCAGTTCACTGGAGTCGGCATCAGGGTAAGAGTGTTTGTGCGGGTGGGTGGGCGGGTGTGTGTGTGTTTGAGAGCGAACCCGAGAACCATGAGAGAGATTTGTGGTAAATAGTGAAAATGCCATATGTACTCGAATAGCTTTTTTAAGATATATTTTTCTTTCTTTTTTACACAACGTTCTCAAAACCCCAGCATGGGCAAGAAATGATTAGTTTCATTATTGACTGTATCACATTATCCTAGTTTGCTGTTGCTCATGTCACCTTTTTCTTCCTAATATTGAAAAAAGGTAAGGTTCTGTCGTATTTCCAGGTTCATGTAGAACAGGGATGGGCAACCCTTTACCATTTTTTTTAAGGAACTCAGTTGGGGCCTTAACCTAATGTTGGAAGGTAGAATACACAAGTTGAAATTTCAAAGTGTAGTTGAGCATCGTCTGTGTTTGCGAGCATCACCTTATACCTCAGTGGCATCACCTTCATGTGTGCGAGAGTAGTCGAGTGGGCCGTTGCTCAAGGAGAAAGACAGTCGGACATTGAAAAAAGGTAAGGTTCTGTTGTATTTCCAGGTTCATGTAGAACAGGGATGGGCAACCAGCAGGTAGGCTAGGCCTATAAAATATGATAGAGAACGGACTAATAAATAGGTAGCCAATTCAAAACATATCTTGTACCCTCTAGTTAACTGTTTAGCTGTTATTAGCATGTTAATGTTTTCGTCATGACTCAAAAAACTTTCTACCGACACACGCGAATAAGACCATACAAAGTTTATTTACTTTTTTGAACGATTCATATGATTCATTTCAAAAGATTTTGTCGAAACCCACGATTCACTTTGCCTTTGTATTAGTTGAGATTCTGTTAAATCGCAGTGAATCAAAATAATAATTTGTGAATCACAAACATTTATTTTAGGAAAGATATTTCATTTAGCGTTTCTTTTGGATTATGTGCCTTCAACTTGCTTCATAGATACTTTCAGTTGATTTGAACATTCAATGTTTGGGACATTGCAACTCAATAGATGCTGGTCTGCCTGCAAAATAACCACTTCTAAGATAAAATGACTAAACTCGAAAAGGTACATTTCCTGAAAAAGCTTTGTGGGCTTGCTTCAGCTGAATAAAAGATTTGTAGCCATTTGATCTTTTGATATATTGAATGAGCAAATTATTTTAAAAGGCATAAAAACGTATTTGGTTGTAATGTCGCTATGTTGTACATCAAGGGTGGTCAACCATCCTCAACGAGAGCTAATGGGTGTGCAGGCTTTTATTCCAGTTCCCCTCTAACAGACCACATTTTAGAAATGAGCTGCTCAACCGGACCTTGATAAACTGGCTCTGATGTGTTTGAGCAGGGCTGCACATCCAGTAGCTCTCCAACTGTTTTATACAGTTGCCTAAGTGTCTTGCACAACGACGGGAGATGTTACATGGGATCAGAGAGCAGTCTCCCAGTTTCGATACCACATTACGCTTATTTTTTATACGTACATAGACGACACATTGTTGGTCATGGAAATTTGGTTAAAAGTCATGAAATTCGATATGTTAATGTGTATGTAGAAAGTATTCATACCCACATTTTGTTGTGTTACGTCCTGAATTCAAAATAGATTTAAACATTTAAATACATATCTTCCATCTACACACAATGCCCCATAATGACAGTGAAAACATGTTTTCAGAATTTTCTTAACTCATTTATAGAAAATTTATACAGAAATATCTAATTTACATAAGTATTCACACCCCTGAGTCAATACATGTTACAATCATCTTTGGCAGCGATTACAGCTGTGAGTCTTTCTGGGTAAGTCGAAGAGTTTTGCACACCTGGATTGTACAGTATTTGCACGTTATTCTTTTTTTAAATTCATCAAGCTCTGTCAAGTTGGTTGTTGATCATTGCTAGACAGCCATTTTCAAGTTTTGCCATAGATTTTCAAGCCTATTTAAGTAAAAACTGTAACAATCTTGGTAAGCAACTCCATTGTATATTTGGCCTTGTGATTTTAGATGATTGTCCTGCTGAAAGGTTAATCTCCTATCACAGCCATTCAACTCTGTAACTGTTTTAAAGTCACCATTGGCCTCATGGTTTCCTTCCTCTCTGACAACTGAGCTAGGAAGGACGCCTGTATCTTTGTAGTGACTGGGTGTGTTGATACACCACCCAAAGTGTCATTAATAACTTAACCAAGCTCAAAGGGATACATTTTTACCCATCTACCCTTTGCAAGGTATTGGGAAAACCTCCCCTGGTTTTTGTGGTTGAATATGTGTTTGAAATTCACTGCTCGACTGAGGGACCTTGCATGTGTGTGGTACAGTGATGAGTCATTTACAGATCATGTTAAACACTATTGCACACATATAGTCCATGCAACTTACTTGTTAAGCACATTTTTACTCCTTAACATATTTAGGCTTGCCATAACAAAGGGGTTGAATACTTACTGACACAAGACATTTCAGCTTTTTATTTTTTATTCATTTGTAAAAACACAATTCCACTTTGACACATTTGTTTCTCTGGTCCACCCCTGCAGGTGTCGTTCACGGGGGAAGCAGGGGGAGATGAGGGAGATGCAGCAGCTCTCTGGAGGTCAGAAGTCCCTGGTGGCCTTGGCCCTCATCTTCGCCATCCAGAAGTGTGACCCCGCTCCTTTCTACCTGTTTGATGAGATCGACCAGGCCCTGGACGCACAGCACAGGAAGGCTGTCTCGGGTAATGACACCACTCATACAACACAACCACTCAGTCTGCCTCCCTTGGATAAGAAGAGATATAGAATAAGTGTGTTGAATTTACAGCTAGCCTTTATGTCTTGATTTTCAGTGGGCGGCAGGTAGTTTAGTTGTTAAGAGCGTTGGACCAGTAACTGGTTCAAATCCCCGAGCCAAATCGTCCGATGTGCCCTTGAGCAAGGCACTTAACCCGAATTGCTCCTGTAAGTCGCTCTGAAGCGTCTGCTGAATGAGAAATGTATATGTAAAATACATTTTCTGACTTTAATGTCTGTTGAATTTACAGCTAGCTTTTCTGTCTTGATTTTCAATGTTCGGCCATACACAACCCTTGCCTGGCTGCGCGAACTCCTTGCTCCGGTCAAACGCTACGTCCATGGACGTTAGTTTCTTCTCCACAATGAGTCTGTATCTGAGTACCTCCCCAACGATTTCTAGAACGCAAACAAACACGTTCTGATTGGTCCCACAAACGGATGGGCCAGAGCCAGAACACACTTGGGCAAAGCAGCAATTTGAAAATTTGTCATTGGCTTTGATACTCTTGATTGGTTAGAAATGATCCAATCGCTGATGACTTTGTTTTGTACAACACCCATCATTTTGACGTCACCACAAACAGCTTCAATGACGGCAGTCTCAGACTGAAGTATGTAGAGCAGTGGAAGAATTCAGTTTGAGTCGTCAGGCAACCACAATCCTTCAACAAGCTTGAAGAAATGTAAGCATTATAACATATCTATAAATCTCTTATCGTTACCAGTGTGTAATATGTGTTCCAGATATGATTGTAGAGCTGGCAGGCCATGCCCAGTTTATCACCACTACGTTCAGACCTGAGCTTCTGGAGTCAGCCGACAAGTTCTACGGAGTCAAGTTCAGAAACAAGGTGAAGTTCCTCAAAAGTTTATACGTTGGTCCACATCGGTATGAATGCGTGGTTACTGGTTACTCACTCACTGGCTAGCTTTAGACTAGTTTAACAACCTCTGGCATTCAGACATGTGAAAAGTATGTTTCATAAGATGGTTGTCTCAGTTGAACTCAGACACAGGCATTGGTCACTCACTGTGTGTGTTTCCAGGTGAGTCACATTGACGTGATCTCGGCAGAGCAGGCGAAAGACTTTGTGGAGGACGACACTACCCATGGTTAAGAATAATCAACTCTTCATCATCCACCTCCGTAGTGCACTGCCTAACTCTGAGGCTTCAGTCCTCTCCACTCCGACAGAACTCAACCAGAACTCTATGGTCAGCCGTTATTGGAATCTATTCTAATTCTACCGTCAGAACTCCCAAGTCCATCATCTAGCGCTTAGTAGCTGCTCTGCTGTTCCCTCCTCTATGACACCGTTATGACGACATCCATCATCTTATTCTCTCAGAAGAGCGGCCGAGGAGGGAAAATAAAAGTTATTTTATTTTTAACGACGTTTTCGGGTGGTCGTGTTGATGTTTGAGATAAGGGTTGATTTTCAGTGCTGGCGCCGCCTTTGACCTCATTGTATGTAATGGAAAATTGAGAACTTTTCAGATTCAAATGCTTGTTCTTTTTTTATTTGAAACTGTTGGTCTTTGCTGATGTTGTGCTGATGATTTTTCCATAAATTGGTTGGTCACTTTGAATCTCAAACTGTGAGGTATAGTGAAAGAGAAATAATACTTTTTAAATAACCAGTTTGTTGTTATGACACATTATTAACTTGTTGTAACGTTGTTACCAGAAAAATGGTTTGAAACATTCTGAACATTTTTTCTTTCTTTTTGTTAACGATGTCTTGGCATTCCCTGTTGTAGGTCATTATCTTGTAACCAGTTAGTTCTACACTAGTTGTTCTCTCTCTGTTACTCTATTAGAAAACAATAAAAATTGTATAAATCTTATAGCTCTTTTATTTTTTGTGGTGGTTCTTCGTGGCCTCATGAAGTCAACTAGAAAAGGGGCATTTGTAGTGAAGTAAGTTGTAATGTGACATGTGATCTGTGTAGCATTATACCACTGGGTGGCGCTAGGTCACAAACTCTTCACCTGAACCATACATCTGTCTGGTAACTCCATGGACCACGAATAAGATGGAAGTTACACCATGAGGTGTAATGAGGGATCTATAATATACATAGTGAATGTCTAGAGGAGTGGCATAGAGATTGATTTGAGGTCATGACACTTGAGATCACCAAATGAGCCTACTGGTGTTTCGTACTGGAAGATGTAATATCAGACAGGGATCATATCCGTGAAGAAGCTAGCTACCAGAAACCCAGTTGAACATTCAATGGCCAACATGAAACCATTTGAATGAATTTCAATCTTCCATGTGGGGCACCTAAATATGAAAATCGCTAGAAAATCGATTTCTACCGATGAGCCTGCCAGTATTTCTGAAGTTGGTTGATAAAATGTCAATCTGAAACAGTATAGTGGTATGACTAGTCAGGAAGGTAATGAAACCCAGATGGCCCTAATTGAACCATTGAATGAATTTCAATCTGCCAAGTGGGACACCCAGAAGTTAATTGTGATCCTCTCGTCTCCTCACACTTTTATTATGCTCTATGATGAAATCCCCATGACCTAGCCTGGCCCAAGGTCTTGCCAGTTACGGTCTCTCTGGGACCAGGGTAACCCAGTGCCCTGTTAGTGAATGTAAAAGGGTATGACCCCAGACCGTGTGCCCAGAGTCAGCCAGACATCTGGGATAGATAGTCATATGCTTAATGACCCTACTGACTGTGACTACAGTACACTGATTACTGACCTAATTGACCACCAGACTAGTCTCACACCCTGCCAACAGAACACCTCATACCCCTGTGCCCTGCCAGGCCCAAGCCATTAGCCAGGGAACAGGCAATACTCCACGCTCTCTCACTGTCCCTGGTCAGCTGATCTGAACTCGGTATTTCATCCAAGTGTCAAGTAATTGCTGTCAGATGATCTGACATCTACCCAAGCAATGTTGCCCCTCTCTCTCGTCAGCTGAAACGAACTCAGACCCCCTCCTCTTCTTACCATCATTCCCTCTGCCTCCTCCCTTTCTACTAAACGATATATATATCATATTAAAATACAGTACTCTTTTCCTGCCCTCCACCCCCACCTCTACAGAACATTATAAAATCAAGTTTCCAACCTCCCCCCACTTCCTCTCTTCTTCCCCTGCAGGGTACCGTTTTTTGTCATGAATCTTGTTCTGGAGGCAGCTCTGCAGAGTGGTGACTAGCTGGCACAGCCACAAAGTCATAAATTCAGATTTTAACCCTAACCTTAACCACGTTGCTAACCCTAATGCCTAAACCTAACCTTAAATTAAGACACTTTTTTTTTTTACAATAAAGCCAATTTCGACATTGCAGCTGGCCTATCTAATCCTCATCAATCATTCAGCAAATGCCATTTGCGTCCCTTATGTAGGGACGACTCATGACAATAAACGTCAACCTGCTCCTCCCCTCCATTACCCTCCCACTCATCTACCCCTCATATCCTGTGGAATCAGAGCTACAGGTTCCGCCCCCTATTCCCTTTATCGTGCACTACTTTTGACCAGGGTCCATAGGGCTCGGGTCAAAAGTAGTGCACTATATAGGGAATAAAGTGCCATTTGGGATGCACTCACAGAAATCAACAGATGATCCCAAGCCCATAATCAGGCCAGAGACATAAAGCGAGAGACTAACTTCAATAAACCACAACATAAATCTGTCCGGGATGTACAGCCATTCACACCAACAAGTTAATTTGTTGTCCGACAGGTGCCGTTATACTGCTGGTACTGTACGAATCAGACCTGGGTTCAAATACTATTTGAATATTTTCAGGCGCAATTGAACCAATATAATAGCTACAAAATACCAAATCCCACCCATCTGGCACTCCAGGCAGGTTAAAGCAATTGCAAAAAGGAATTGAAATGTTTCTAATACTGTTTGAACCCAGGTCTGACTATGTGGTGGTAGTGAGGGACCCGTTATTAACACTGGATGCCCTGTCCTTGCACTGCGGTGGTCTGGTCTGACAGGATCTGGACAGTGTCACACATCCAATAAACATGTCATGGGGAGAGGAGACGTCAGGGAGATGAGACAACAGTTGTTAGGCAGGCCAATAGATGAGTCATGTTCACAAGGGCACCTCATGTGCAGCTCCAGGGTTATGTTCATTAGAACAGGCAACAGAAAATGCTTTTTACGTTTTGTAATTGCAACAGAAAATTTAAATGAGCAGAAAGCGACCCTCCCTGTTCAGTCAGTTTCAGTTTGGTGCCTAATGAACCCAGGGCTATGGTTGTCTGTGTGGAGCTGGAGGATTGGGTTTGGGGCTGGATAACTGGGGCTGGAGGACTGGGGTTGGGGCTGCCCTCCCCCCTGTTGCCCTCGCAGGAGGCCAGTTTAGCGATTCAGACACCATGGCGCCGGGGTCCCAATGAAGATGAGATGGATTTACCCTCTAATTCAATTACTGTAATATTATATCGGCAGCACTTTATTTGATGGGACTGGTATTAAACTAGTGTTTGTTTGGTAACTAACTACCCAGAACTAAATGGTGTTGGTTTTAATGCAGCCCTTAGAGAGTGAGACATAAAATACAGCTAGAATAAATCAAACTACAATTTAATAATGCTTCTTTAATACATGTGTTGAGTGAATGTTGTTGGATTAAACTACAGTTTAATAATGCTTCTTTAATACACGTGTTGAGTGAATGTTGTTGGATTAAACTACAGTTTAATAATGCTTCTTTAATACATGTGTTGAGTGAATGTTGTTGGATTAAACTACAGTTTAATAATGCTTCTTTAATACATGTGTTGAGTGAATGTTGTTGGATTAAACTACAGTTTAAGAATGCTTCTTTAATACACGTGTTGAGTGAATGTTGTTGGATTCCGTTTTGCTATAGTTGGAAATGTGGTAATATCATTTTAAATCATAGCCAATCACCTACAGTTTGTCTATGGGAATACACAACATCCACAGTTAGTAGTTGTTTACAGCTGTTACCCTAGCCGTAACCCTAACCCACAACCACAACCTAACCCTAGCTTCATGTCCACATCCCGGTTCGACCCTAACCCTAGCCTCAACCTTAACACTTTATTCAGCATCAAACATCATTAGAATGTACATGACATTTGTTTTGCTACTTCAATCTTTTGGTTAACAACACTAGGCTTGTTTCATCCTGTGCTTTTACAATCCTAACACCTAGTGTTAACTAAGTGTTGGTGTGTGAGTGCTGTTCAATTCCATAAAATGTTCTGAAATGTTTACAAACAGTCTTTTTCACAACCATTTAAAACAGTCCTCTTTGTACCTCTTCCTCAAACCACACTAATATAACACAGGAGACAGCTTTCTGAACCCAGTGCCACGGTCAGCGTCATGCTCTGTCACTATGTCATTTTAGTTCTCCATAGAAAAAAATGCAACTGCCATACCCTTGTGAACAATGGAATTTACGAGCTGTTGTCATCGGCGACGGCCGGTGCCTTCATTCCTTTTGTAAGCCTATTTCATGAGGTCAGGCGTAGATCTGGAGGTAGCAACAGGGACCAACGTCCTCTGTGGATTGGGGGGCCGGCTCCAGGCATAAGCGACTTAGAGCCCCAGGCCCCAGTAGGGTTAGAGTGAGCATGAGAGGGAGAGAGAATGAAAGGGAAAGATAATCAGAGAACAGACAAGGCGAAATAGATACCTTCACACGCCATGGCCTTGGCCTTGTCCACAGCTGACGTGTGTGTGTGTGTGTGTGTGTCTGTGTGTGTGTGTGTGTATATGCATACGTCAAATACCTTCCGTCAAGTCCTAACAGAGGGTTTAGCATAATCCTCGACTAACCGGTGCCCCCGCACATTGACTCTGTACCGGTACCCCCTGTATATAGCCTCCACATTGACTCTGTACCGGTACCCCCTGTATATAGCCTCCACATTGACTCTGTACCGGTACCCGCTGTATATAGCCTCCACATTGACTCTGTACCGGTACCCCCTGTATATAGCTTCCACATTGACTCTGTACCGGTACCCCCTATATATAGCCTCTACATTGACTCTGTACTGGTACCCCCTGTATATAGCTTCCACATTGACTCTGTACTGGTACCCCCTGTATATAGCCTCCACATTGACTCTGTACTGGTACCCCCTGTATATAGCTTCCACATTGACTCTGTACTGGTACCCCCTGTATATAGCTTCCACATTGACTCTGTACTGGTACCCCCTGTATATAGCCTCCACATTGACTCTGTACTGGTACCCCCTGTATATAGCTTCCACATTGACTCTGTACTGGTACCCCCTGTATATAGCCTCCACATTGACTCTGTACTGGTACCCCCTGTATATAGCCTCCACATTGACTCTGTACCGGTACCCCCTGTATATAGCCTCCACATTGACTCTGTGCAGTACCCCCTGTATATAGCTTCCACATTGACTCTGTGCAGTACCCCCTATATATAGCCTCCACATTGACTCTGTACAGTACCCCCTGTATATAGCCTCCACATTGACTCTGTACTGGTACCCCCTGTATATAGCTTCCACATTGACTCTGTACTGGTACCCCCTGTATATAGCTTCCACATTGACTCTGTACTGGTACCCCCTGTATATAGCCTTGCTTGTTATTTTACTGCTGATGTTTAATTATTTGTTACTTTTATTTTCTACTTATCTATTTTTTACTTAACACTTTTTTTCTTAACATCTTAAAGCGTTGTTGGTTAAGGGCTTGTAAGTAAGCTACCAAATACTAATTGAGTGTATGTAAACTTCTGACCCACTGGGAATGTGATGAAAGAATTAAAAGCTGAAATAAATCATTCTCTCTGCAATTATTCTGACATTTCACGTTCTTAAAATAATGCGGTGATCCTAACTGACCTAAGACAGGGAATTTTTACTAGGATTAAATGTCAGGAATTGTGAAAAACTGGGTTTAAATGTGTTTGGCTAAGGTGTATGTAAACATCCGACTTCAACTGTACATGTACAAATTACCTCGACTAACCTGTACTGCTGCTTATTGACTCAGTACCGGTACCCGCTGTATATAGCCTCGTTATTGTTATTTTATTGTGTTAATTTTTATTATTTTTTACTTTAGTTTATTTGGTCAACTCTTTCTTGAACTGCGTTGATGGTTAAGGACTTGTAAGTAAGCATTTCACGGTAAGGTCTACACCTGTTGTATTCGGCGCATGTGACAAATAACATTTGATTTGGTAATGAGGCATAAAGGTAGCATATTCAAATTATAAAGCTAAGCCTAGATAATGACTTCACACATCTGGTTAAATCCCCCCGCAAAATAAACATACCCAACCCCTTCATGGAAATGCCCTGCTGCCGTGTTCTGGGGAATGGAATTCTCAGCTGTACCCTCCGTGAACGTTTCTGTTCTGGAAAACTGATCGTATGGAGAGGGAAGGGGAGATGCTCTTAACCAAGCAGGACCGGGTAGATTGTTCTGGTTGTCTGTGTTTTGTTGAATTATTGTGACGAAGTGATGAGACTAAACCATAGTCTGACAGGGACACACAGAGCTTTTTGTTTCACTTTCATTTATTGTTTGTCAAAAATTGTTCTAATCCACAGGTTCCTCCAACCTCTCCCTCAAATCTACTGTTAAAACCAAAAACACACATGTATTGAAAAAAAGACTGGAAAATGTGTTTATTTAAAAAAAGATGGGCAATTCTCCGTTTTTTAAATTATCTCATCTGTCAGTGCTACGGCATATTTCATGCCATTTCTTTATCGCTTTGGTGCAATTTTCACAAATCAGTACAAAACTCAAAACACATCAAGGCAGTTGTTTAATAACTCTAAGCACATTTGCAATCGACTAAGTACAACACACAAAATCATACAGTCACTTTTTCACCAAACTTAATCAGTGCTTCATCTAAAATACATGCTTCACATTGCGCTATATGTTCCTATAAAGTAATTGCCTTTCGCAATGCTCACGTTACTTTTAATATGATTCTCTTCTCTTTTGTTGGAAGACGTTTTACTATTACTTAATCCAACTGCTCTTAAATGATAATCACTTAAATGTTTGGTAAACCTGTACATTTTACATGTCCACTGGTTTATCTACTACAGATTCTGAGAACTACATAATGATCATGATTGTCTGTAAAGTAGAAACATAAAGCTTATGATATACAGTGCATTCGGAAAGTATTCAGACCCCTTGACTTTTTCCACATTTTGTTACGTTACAGGCTTATTCTAAAATTAATTAAATAAATAAAATCCTCATAAATCTACACACAATACCCCATAATGACAAAACGAGAACAGTTTTTAAATAAATGTTAGCAAATTTATAACAAATAAAAAACAAATAAGTTATTTACATAAGTATTCAGACCCTTTGCTATGAGACTCAGAATTGAGCTCAGGTGCATCCTGTTTTCATTGACCATCCTTGAGATGTTTCTACAACTTAATTGGAGTCCACCTGTGGTTAATTTAATTGATTGGACATGATTTGAAAAGACACACAACTGTCTATATAAGGTCCCACAGTTGACAGTGCATGTCAGAGCAAAAACCAAGCCATGAGGTCGAAGGAATTGTGCGTAGAGCTCCAAGACAGGATTGTGTCGAGGTACAGATCTGGGGAAGGATACCAAAACATTTCTGCAGCATTGAAGGTCCCCAAGAACACAGTGGCCTCCATCATTCTTAAATGGAAGACGTTTGGAACCACCAAGACTCTTCCTAGAGCTGGCCACCCGGCCAAACTGATCCATCGTGGGAGAAGAGCCTTGGTCAGGGAGGTGACCAAGAACCCGATGGTCACTCTGACAGAGCTCTAGAGTTACTCTGTGGAGATGTGAGAACCTTCCAGAAGGACAACCATCTCTGCACCAATCAGGCCTTTATGGTAGAGTGGCCAGACTGAAGGCTTTGGGACAAGTCTCTGAATGTCCTTGAGTGGCCCAGCCAGAGCCCGGACTTGAACCTGATCGAACATCTCTGGAGAGACCTGAAAATGGCTGTGCAGCAATGCTCCCCATCCAACCTGACAGAGCTTGAGAGGATCTGCAGAGAAGAATGGGAGAAATACAGGTGTGTCAAGCTTGTAGCGTCATACCCAAGAAGACTCGATGCTGTAATCGCTGCCAAAGGTGTTTCAACAAAGTACTGAGTAAAGGGTCTGAATACTTATGCAAGTGTGATATTTCAGTGTTTTATTTTGTATAAATTAGCAAACATTTCTAAAAACCTTTTTTTGCCTTGTCATTATGGGGTATTGTGTGTAAATTGATGAGGGGGAAAAAAACATTTAATACATTTTAGAATAAGGTTGCAACGTAACAAAATGTGGAAAAAGGCAAAGGGTCTGAATACATTCCGAAGGCAATTGTAACTCAAACGTACTACTATGATGATAACTATTTTGATTTTACTTCACAGTCAGTTTTTACAAATCTGATATTGACAAGATCAGAGATTTACTTCATGTAACAAGTAAAATACAACTTTATTGGTTGCGCATTAACATGTTACAGCAGGTGCAGCAAATAGTTTTTTCTAGCTCCTTCGGTGCAATAAACAATATTAATACAATTCGCTAATAATCCAGAAAGTCCAAAACAAGAAAGAAATGCATCCCTTATACAGTAAACATGTATCCAAAAGGAAGTTTCTGGGGTCTTTTAATTGGTGGGGGTGGGGTCACACTGCTTTACTAAAATTGCAGTGGCCAATACAATACTGTAATACTGTAATATATGCCATTTACGTAGCAGACACTTTGATACAAAGTGACAACAGTCCACACATTTTGGAATGTGACCCCAGTGGGAATCGAACCCACAACTCTAGTGCCATGCTCTTATGAACCGAGCCACATACAGGACCATTACAAAACATAAGTGCAGTACAATACTGTAAAATACAATACACGATTACAATACAGTTAGAAGATGTATGTTTGCCATCCCCAAGAGTGTACAACCCTCCTTCAGGCCATGGATGAAGCATGCAATGATTTCACTCTAGACATACAGTACCAGTCAAAAGTTTGGACAAACCTAAACATTCAAGGTTTTTTAAATTTTTAAATTTTCTTCATTGTAGAATAATAGTGAAGACATCAAAACTATGAAATAACACATATGGAATACTGTAGTAAAAAAGTGTTAAACAAATCAACATATATTTAGATTCTTCAAAGGAGCCACTCTTTGCCTTGATGACAGTTTTGCACACTCTTGGCATTCTCTCAACCAACTTCACCTGGAATTGAACTCTCAATCACTGAACATTCCGAAATTAAACTTTCAAACACTGAACGTCCTAAAATAGAATGATCAAACACTGAATATTCTTTTTGAACGATTCATTACTCTATTCATCAAGGAACAAGTCAACAGTAAACATGTCGTCCCCCTCGAATGATGAGAGGGACCTATGTAACGAATTTCACAACTCTCGGTTGAACGGGGTGAGGGCCATGACTTTTCAAAGTTTGCATTTTCAATCTCTTGTTATAGCGCCACCATTTCAACAATCAGTGTAATTTCGTAAATGCCAGATTTCTATGGCAAGACGCACCATTCACCCAAGTTTGGAAAGAATTGGACCAATGGTGTCTGAGACATACGTGGGACGTACGAACGTACAGATACAGATCCACAGTCCCCTCCCCGATTTCATTGCGGAGGACAAAAAGCACCTTTCTTCCTTCTGTCACAGGCTCAGTACAGTGGTAGAATCTCTCTCGCAGGCCAAAAAGACACACGCGTGTGTGTGTGCTCACACGGTTGAGTATGTACATGCCTGCTTGCTCCCCCAGAGTTACCAGGAGTTACCACAAGAAATCTATCAGCTTTGCCATCACTCATCCAAACAGATGATGTGTAGATGTATAGTTGATGTCTCCTGTCCAGGACACTGGGCCCTGAGCGGCCTGTACTCTCTGTATTGTCATGATTTATCTGTCTATCTAGTTAGAAGACATTTATCTCCCTGTCCGTGGTTCTAGCACATTGGGGAGGCTGATCTGTCATCACACAGTCAAAAGTGTTATGGTTCGATTAAGAGAAGTACATGTTTTCAGGGATACAGATGTTGTTATGAACATGCCACCGCTGAGTACACACTGGTTGAATCAACGTTGTCTCCACGTCTTTTCAATGAAATGAAATGACCCAAAACCCTTGTTGGCAATCACAGAGGTCAGACATTTCTTGTAGTTGGCCACCAGGTTTGCACACATCTCAGGAGGGATTTTGTCCCACTCCTCTTTGCAGATCTTATCCAAGTCATTAAGGTTTTGAGGCTGACGTTTGGCAACTCGAACCTTCAGCTCCCTCCACAGATTTTCTATGGGATTAAGGTCTGGAGACTGGCTAGGCCACTCCAGAACCTTAATGTGCTTCTTCTTGAACCACTCCTTTGTTGCCTTGGCCATGTGTTTTGGGTCACTGTCATGCTGGAATACCCATCCACAACCAATTTTCAATGCCCTGGCTGAGGGAAGGAGGCTCTCACCCAAGATTTGACAGTACATGGCCCCGTCCATCGTCCCTTTGATGCGGTGAAGTTGTCCTGTCCCCTTAGCAGAAAAACACCTCTAAAGCATAATGTTTCCACCTCCATGTTTGACAGTTGGGATGGTGTTCTTGGGGTCATAGGCAGCATTCCTCCTCCTCCAAACACGGCGAGTTAAGTTGATGCCAAAGAGCTCCATTTTGGTCTCATCTGACCACAACACTTTCACCCAGTTGTCCTCTGAATCATTCAGATGTTCATTGGAAAACTTCAGACGGGCATGTATATGTGCTTTCTTGAGCAGGGGGACCTTGCGGGCGCTGCAGGATTTCAGTCCTTCACGGCGTAGTGTGTTACCAATTGTTTTCTTGGTGGCTATGGTCCCAGCTGCCTTGAGATCATTAACAAGATCCTCCCGTGTAGTTCTGGGCTGATTCCTCACCGTTCTCATGATCATTGCAACTCCACGAGGTGAGATCTTGCATGGAGACCCAGGCCGAGGGAGATTGACAGCTCTTTTGTGTTTCTTCCATTTGCGAATAATCGCACCAACTGTTGTCACCTCACCAAGCTGCTTGGCCATGGTCTTGTAGCCCATTCCAGCCTTGTGTAGGTCTACAATCTTGTCCCTGACATCCTTGGAGAGCTCTTTGGTCTTGGCCATGGTGGAGAGTTTGGAATCTGATTGATTGATTGCTTCTGTGGACAGGTGTCTTTTATACAGGTAACAAACTGAGATTAGGAGCACTTCCTTTAAGAGTGTGCTCCTAATCTCAGCTCGTTACCTGTATAAACGACACCTGGGAGCCAGAAATCTTTCTGATTGAGAGGGGTTCAAATACTTATTTCCCTCATTAAAATGCAAATCAATTTATAACATTTTTCACATGTGTTTTTCTGGATTTTTTTGTTGTTATTCCGTCTCTCACTGTTCAAATAAACCTACCATTCAAATTATAGACTGATCATTTCCTTGTCAGTGGGCAAATGTACAAAATCAGCAGGGGATCAAATACTTTTTTCCCTCACTGTACCTGTACTCATTTACATTTTTACAGTAAAGGTGTTAATATTTTACACTTAGGTGTTAATGTTTTACAGTACAGGTGTTCATATGTTAGATCCAATATTCTATGAGATGTGCCAGTACAATTTAAGGACTGCCTTTTGTTTAAAGTAACCAAGGGGAAGGGGTTGTTTGCTGACTGCTGACACTCTCTCACTCCTCAGTCAGCCAGCACCATTCATCCTTTGGAAACCTGTAAAGAGGGTAGTAGCTGACTCTAAGGGTAAAGTGAACCGGTAGAGAGGGTAGTAGCTGACTCTCAGGGTAAAGTGAACCGGTAGAGAGGGTAGTAGCTGACTCTTTAAGGGTAAAGTGAACCGGTAGAGAGGGTAGTAGCTGACTCTTTAAGGGTAAAGTGAACCGGTAGAGAGGGTAGTAGCTGACTCTAAGGGTAAAGTGAACCGGTAGAGAGAGTAGTAGCTGACTCTACGGGTAAAGTGAACCGGTAGAGAGGGTAGTAGCTGACTCTAAGGGTAAAGTGAACCGGTAGAGAGGGTAGTAGCTGACTCTAAGGGTAAAGTGAACCGGTAGAGAGGGTAGTAGCTGACTCTACGGGTAAAGTGAACCGGTAGAGAGGGTAGTAGCTGACTCTTTAAGGGTAAAGTGAACCGGTAGAGAGGGTAGTAGCTGACTCTAAGGGTAAAGTGAACCGGTAGAGAGGGTAGTAGCTGACTCTTTAAGGGTAAAGTGAACCGGTAGAGAGGGTAGTAGCTGACTCTAAGGGTAAAGTGAACCGGTAGAGAGGGTAGTAGCTGACTCTTTAAGGGTAAAGTGAACCGGTAGAGAAGGTAGTAGCTGACTCTTTAAGGGTAAAGTGAACCGGTAGAGAGGGTAGTAGCTGACACTTTAAGGGTAAAGTGAACCGGTAGAGAGGGTAGTAGCTGACTCTTTAAGGGTAAAGTGAACCGGTAGAGAGGGTAGTAGCTGACTCTAAGGGTAAAGTGAACCGGTAGAGAGGGTAGTAGCTGACTCTTTAAGGGTAAAGTGAACCGGTAGAGAAGGTAGTAGCTGACTCTTTAAGGGTAAAGTGAACCGGTAGAGAGGGTAGTAGCTGACACTTTAAGGGTAAAGTGAACCGGTAGAGAGGGTAGTAGCTGACTTTAAGGGTAAAGTGAACCGGTAGAGAAGGTAGTAGCTGACTCTTTAAGGGTAAAGTGAACCGGTAGAGAGGGTAGTAGCTGACTCTTTAAGGGTAAAGTGAACCGTAGAGAGGGTAGTAGCTGACTCTAAGGGTAAAGTGAACCGGTAGAGAGGGTAGTAGCTGACTCTTTAAGGGTAAAGTGAACCGGTAGAGAAGGTAGTAGCTGACTCTTTAAGGGTAAAGTGAACCGGTAGAGAGGGTAGTAGCTGACACTTTAAGGGTAAAGTGAACCGGTAGAGAGGGTAGTAGCTGACACTTTAAGGGTAAAGTGAACCGGTAGAGAGGGTAGTAGCTGACTTTAAGGGTAAAGTGAACCGGTAGAGAAGGTAGTAGCTGACTCTTTAAGGGTAAAGTGAACCGGTAGAGAGGGTAGTAGCTGACTCTTTAAGGGTAAAGTGAACCGGTAGAGAGGGTAGTAGCTGACTCTAAGGGTAAAGTGAACCGGTAGAGAGGGTAGTAGCTGACTCTTTAAGGGTAAAGTGAACCGGTAGAGAGGGTAGTAGCTGACTCTAAGGGTAAAGTGAACTGGTAGAGAGGATAGTAGCTGACTCTACGGGTAAAGTGAACTGGTAGAGAGGGTAGTAGCTGACTCTACGGGTAAAGTGAACTGGTAGAGAGGGTAGTAGCTGAGGGTAGTAGCCTCTTAACCCCTTTTTTTTTAAATGTTGCCTAAAATTACATACCCAAATCTAACTGCCTGTAGAGCAGGCCCTGAAGCAAGGATATGCATATTCTTGGTAGCATTTGAAAGGAAACACTTTGAAGTTTATGGAAATGTGAAAGGAATGTCGTAGAATATAACACAATAGATCTGGTTAAAGATAATACAAAGAAAAAATATATATATTTTGTAATTTTTTTTGTACCATCATCTTTGAAATGTAAGAGAAAGGCCATAATGTATTATTCCAGACCAGGTGCAATTTATATTTTGGCCACTAGATGGTATCAGTGTATATGCAAAGTTTTAGACTGATCCAATAAACCATTGCATTTCTGTTCAAAATGTTGTATCAAGACTGCCCAAATGTGCCTAATTTGTTTATTAATAACTTTTCAATGTTCAAAGTTGTGCATTCCTCAAACAATAGCATGGTATTCTTTCACTGTAATAGCTACTGTAAATTGGACAGTGCAGTTAGATCAACAAGAATTTAAGCTTTCTGCCAATATCAGATATGTTTATGTCCTGGGAATTGTTCTTGTTACTTACAACCTCATGCTAATCATATCAGCCTACGTTAGCTCAACTGTCCCGTGGAAGGGACACCGATCCCGAAGAAGTTTTAAGGGTAAAGTGAACCGGTAGAGAGGGTAGTAGCTGACTCTTTAAGGGTAAAGTGAACCGGTAGAGAGGGTAGTAGCTGACTCTTTAAGGGTAAAGTGAACCGGTAGAGAGAGTTGCTAATTCTTCCACTCAGTACTTTTCTTCCCCAGTAGTGATTTATGATTGAAAGGGGTCCCAGGACTTTTGGCTCAGGCACAGATGTGTAACCCCAGGCATACAGGCCACCACAAAATGTGAATAATCTGGCACTGTGTCCTAGGGAATTAGGGACTGGGAGAAGCCCACACACACACACGCATGCACATGCACGCACGCACGCTCGCACATACACACTCACACATGTGTTTGCCTGTTTGAGTGTGTCTGTGTCTCTGTGTGTGTGTGTGTGTGTGTGTGTGTGTGTGTGTGTGTGTGTGTGTGTGTGTGTGTGTGTGTGTGTGTGTGTGTGTGTGTGTGTGTGTGTGTGTGTGTGTGTGTGTGTGCGTGCGTGCGTGCGTGCGTGCGTGCGTGTGAGTGATAATCAACAGCGTGGCGTAGGGAGGACTCTTCCCCTGTTGTTACACACACCGTCCGAACATGATGCGCACACTACCGCCACTGGGTCAGCAGGCAGGGACTCCCAATTTGGTCAAAAGCCTTTTAACTTACCCCCCCTCCCTCCCTCCCTATCCCTCCCTATCCTTCCAACTCTCCCCACCTCTGTCGTTTCCTCAAACTCTTCATTCAACTGTGGTCGTTTCCCTTTGAACACCCTCCTCCCTGGGGTTTACTTTCTGTCACTGGGGAGAAGAGGAGGAAGAGAGAAAGTAGAGAAAGAGGGAGAAAGAGAGTGAGAGAGAGAGGGAGAGGGAGAGAGCTAAGGCCAGGGGCTTTGCTGGCTGCCATTGTCGCTGTCTGTCAGGAGAAGC
Organism: Brachymystax lenok tsinlingensis; assembly: GCA_030435695.1. Classification (NCBI taxonomy): domain Eukaryota; kingdom Metazoa; phylum Chordata; class Actinopteri; order Salmoniformes; family Salmonidae; genus Brachymystax; species Brachymystax lenok. The sequence continues at coordinate 15,360,777 of CM059812.1, forward strand.
ACCGGGGAGAAAAAGGGAAGAGAGAGGAAAAGTTCCTGCCGAGTTAAAGTAGTCCACGGGCCCGCGCCTATGTTTTCAACAGCTTCCCTAGGCTATCGGTCGGCCATCGCAAGGGAGAGAGAGATACACTAAAGGATTTTGTTTCTTATAGCCCCTCCAACAGCGACAGTCAGTAACAACTTTTCTGAGGGGTGTGTGTGGTTGGTTAGTGGAGATAAAGGACTAGTTAGTGATTTTGTTTGGCCATGCAACAGGCCTGGGATAAGGCTCTCTTTGAGGCTCACATCGAAGGTGTCAAGAACGGCCAAACTGGTGAAATGTCGGGGAATAGCCAAGGAGGATATATGGGGCCAAGACATCCAACGAACACTTCCAGAGGTAAGGGAAATATTGCTGCAAATATGTGCACATATACCGGTATGCTATGTGCCATAGACAGGCTATGGGAATATATATATATATGTCATATTAAATACATGCCATGACTGTTATCCCAAAGGCATGTATCAAAATGTATTAGTTCCAAGTGGGATTTAGGAGGATTTTTTTTATTAATAAATGTCTCCTTAGCAGCATTGAGGGAATTCAAACTTCCGAGGAATAGGGATGGAAAATAGATTTGTTGAAGGGTGATTTGGCAGGCTGGTATTCATGAATATATCTTTCTCTAACTAGCTATGGATGATGGAATTCAAACTTCTGAACAATAGTTCCAAGGAATACTGTAGTCGGATGGTGGCAGATGAGTTATACTGTATACGTTTCAGAAAAGCTGTGGAAAGAGGAAAAAAACACTTCCCAAAACTCCTCAATGTCATCCCTGTGAGCAAGATGGATGGGGTGGATGGGGTGGGCTCAATGGCCTACAGTCTTTCTGTACAATAATTTATTTCACTAGTGTTCATTCTCCCATGGAGCGGAGTAGCACGGTCTCAAACAGAGTTTTACAGGCAGTCCTACCATGGAAACAGTCAGGAAGAGAGAAAAAGAGAAAACAGAAAATATTAGAACAAAGATCTTTTATAGAAGAGTTGTCTCACTCAGTCTCAAACACACACACATACTGTATATGTTTATAACAGACAGTAAGGTCTCATATTGAACCACAAGCAGTACTGTGCTCAAAGTAAAGTAGGCAAGACATTCTAAAGGCAAAACTGAAAATATTAGATTGAAGTTATAATTTTGTTGAAATTAAAATAAATTTGCTAATCATAGTTATATAGAACTTTAGTATGTTGAAGAATGTATTAGTCGTTTCTCCTTATATTTGTGTTTCCTAAAACATTCCCTTTGTTTTGATGTTATTATACTTTTATTTGTTAGTTTTTTTTTTTATTTCTTCTTTAGAGAATATTAGCACAAAAATCCATTGGGTTAGACTGAAACCCGTGCTTATTTGAGTTGAGGAACTTTAGAAGTAAACGTTAGATCTTCCTCTTCAATACATCATTCTTTTTGTTAAATAAATAAGCAATAGACAGCCCAAGAGATTCTACAGATGCCAGTAAAACTTTGTTTCTAAAGAAACGTGAGCTAAATATGAGACCTTTTATTAACTTAACTTGTAACAACCGTTATATGAGAAGGTGGATTGAGACCTTGTGATAACAACTTTATTGTTGTTTATATAACTAGAACGTTATGGAATATACTGTTCTCAATATAGTGTAGAATAAATATATTTATATATATTTGTTTTTCTGAGAAATCACAAATACAATGTTTACCTCTATTGTTATATCCTTTAGCTTCTCCTAGGCCAAATTAACTTGCCATTTAAACACATTACACAAGTTGTGGTAAATACATATTTTATTTATTTCACTAGTTTAAATACAACAATATGTATTATTGATACTGAAGAGATGAATTCGGTTTATTGAAGACTATCTCATTCTATGAAAAGTAAACTGATCATTTAATCTAATCACCCTGAGTGTAGTTAGATAGCCACTTCATTTTGTTATAATGTCCCATCTTATGCTTACATGATCATATATGTTATCATTGGAACAAATGTCATAGCAGATATCAGATTCAACATTTAACTTTGTAATCTTATGTAAAAGATAATATGTAATAAATAATCTTACGTGTGCAATGTAATAGCCTTTGGTGTCTTCTTCAAAAAGTAAATTTGATACAATATCTACAGTAACGACACATACGGAATTTCCCAAACCATGATTATTTTGAGGTATGTAAAGTTTAGCAGCGCCAGTGTAATATAACTGAATATCAACCTTGACCTTGACTTACATGTTGAAAACAACTGGTATTATCTTATTTGCTAATCATTGACATGTTTTCCACTGATTAAATATAACTTTGTGAATGTATATTAGGTAGGCTGTAATTATTGACTGTGTTATAATTTAATTCAACATAGGTGTGAATACTTATGCATGGGTAGTTTCTACTGGATTTAGTCTAGTTTATAATAGATGATCAATGTTAACTTCTCAATGTTGACTCTTATATAACATTGATTATCAGTGTTAACTTGTACAATAACCAAGTAAGCCTTTGTTTTTGCTACTACTTGTAATAATAAAGTTGGCCCAACTGTTTACTGGAATGAAGCCAGTGTACTGTCCATGTCCTTGTACACCTAGTGTACACGCAAAAGGGTACAAGCAGTATTTTAGTGCACTAATATGTACGATTTGACCATTGAGAACCCCACATTTTACCATGTAAACCAGTGAGCCGTGGTAAAGTAGACTGTTCGAGGGAGGAAAATTGCACAGCTTAAAGGTGTACCTTATTTGTAAAGGGAGTTTATGGGGACTTATCATGATGGAGTAACTCACGAAGGGGAGAGATCATAAAGAACATGTCTCGCGGCTAAAAATATAGAAGACGTAATTCGGTATAAAAGTTGTGAGAGAAGCGATCTGCTCGATCAAGACAAGCGAATGTAGCACGGCACGGCACAGGTTCTTGATGTCTGTTTCTAAATCACTTTTTAAATGTCATTTTACCAACAAATGTACATTTATTGCCGTTATTGCAACCAAAATCTATATTTTTACAGTTACATTTAGAATTATAGCCCAGTGAAACGGCACAGGTAGGCGATTTTTCTTGACGGTTCGATTTTTTATTGTCGTCACAGAATATAATATGAACTAGGCCTTATGTGAGTTTGAGACAGTAGATAGTAGGGTAAATATGTGCAATTTACACCCCTGTTTTACAAGCCCTCTGATTAACGATAAGGATAAGAGTAAGGATTTGACTGGGAACGGAAAATAGTTCAATGTGTGTGTGTTTGCGTATGTGTATGCACGCGTGCGTGTACAGAGAGGCGTAGGATCAAGCGGCCATGTTTGTGTGTTGCTGAGCTAGAAAGTGAAATGTTAGAGCAGCCCTTATATGGCTTGCCTGTCCACTCATTCTATTTTAAAACAGCAACAATTTCTATATACGCAGACCCCTCACCTGACACACAACATGCTTTATAGCCGTCCATCAATTAGAAGAACATAAAATGATTAACCTCTCTACACATGATTTATAGACCACCAAGTTTGTAGCCTAGTCACCATTCCTAACCAATAATACACATTCATTTTGGGTCACAGTACACTTAAAGGGATAGTTCAGGCTATTACAAATGTAGACATTTGTAGTCTCTCCTTGACCATAAACTGCTTTAAAGATAAGAAAACAAATATGTACATTTGAAATTTGGTTGAACTATCAACTTGCATCCATTTCTTGAAATGTGTGTAGTTACATGTAACCACATAATAACCACAGTAGTAGCTAATTCAATGAAAAATGACCTTGACCAGTGAATTGTAAATAAATAATTGTTTCATGTAGAGAATCTGCTTTAACTGTGGACAGATGTGGAGATAACTGATTATTCGGATTATAGATCAAATGTATTTTTTTACAAGGAGAAGTCTTCAGTCGCGGTCTTTGTCAAAGAAAATACTTTTCTGGAGACATTTGTCTAGGTAAAGACACTGATGGAATTACTTTTACACATCAATATACGTTACTTGTTTGTATAAAGTTAAGCAGTAGACCCTTATGTGCACTCTCACTCACTACTCTTTGTTGAGTCAGGTTTTGATGTAACCTAGTCTCAGTCCAGCTTTAGAGCACCTGTCATGCCTGTGTGAGTTATACTGTTACAGGACGCAGGTTTTCTGTCTTAGCGGAATGGGAATACCAGTTCCTGAGGAATCTTAACATATGTTAAGGCTTCACACAAGTAGCCATAACATAACATAGCCCAGTACTGTAGTTTATGTACTATACATTACTACAACCGGAGGTTCTATACATTACTACAATCGCAGGTTCTATACATAACGGGAATACCAGGCAGTTCCTCTCTTAGCTGTTCCTGAACCAGGAACCATAAGGTTTTAAGGTTTTACACCCAAGTAGCCATAACATAGTACAGTAGCCATAACATAGTACAGTAGGGAAGTTTATGTATCGCCTTACACAGTGATTAATTTATACCTATACCTCTCTGTCTTACACACTCTCCCCTTTCTCTCTCTCTCCCCTTTCTCACTCTCTCTCTTTCTCTCATCCCTCTCTTTCCCCAGCTGCATGCTTTATATCACCCTGCCCAGCTTGTCAGAGAAGGGGAGGTTGCCTCTGACCCCTCTTCTTAGGCAGCACTGATTAGCGCCCCAGACACCATTCTAGGCCCACAACTCATCTGCAGCCTGAAGCACAGGGCTGTTTAGTTCTCTCTATCTCTCTCGCTCTCACTTCCCCCCCTCTCTCTTGCTACAGAAGGCCTGCCTCCTCAGTGAATGTTCCTCTGAGGCTGTAGAACATTTTATTGTTGTGGATGTTGTTTTCTTTCTATTCTTCTCTAGCTGTTGTTGTTGTGATGGATGTTCTTGTTGTTTTGCTATTATTCTCTAGCTGTTGTTGTTGTTATGGACGTTGCTATGGATGTTGCTGTAATATTCCTATTCTCCTCTAGCTGTTGTTGTTGTTGTTATGGATGTTGTTGTTGTTGTTTTGCTATTCTTCTCTTGTTGTGATGTAGTAATAGTAGTTGTTGCTTCACACTTGAATGACATGGTGAGACTCCTATTGCAGACACAGTATGGCCATACTGTAGTATGGCTAATGGTTTAGACTAGCTAGTATGGAAAGGCGTTTGGGTCATTGTGTGTAAAAAAAGATACATGTCAAATAACACAATTTGACGCGTCAAATTACCTTGTTGACCAATCAGGACCTGAATATGACTGTGCGTCACATAGTAATTGAACACGTTCATAAATGTTTTACATAGTTATGGTACATTGATTACACTATCCATCGTATTTTATACGTCGCAGCTATTAATTGATAAGTATGCTATGATGCTGGTAAAGTTTTGTCTCGCACAGTTGCCGCTGCGGCACAAGGCAGACACGGTGTGTCCCAGCGGTAAGCTTAATGAAGCTGACTGTAGATAAAAGTCGGCAAGTGAAGTCAGGGGAGGTATATCTAAGACAGCCGGACACTAATGTGTGTACAATCCACGTTTGAAAGTGCAAATTCGATTTTCACTTTTGAAGGATTTTCCCGTGAAAAATATTTTCCACCACTGAGAGTTAGGTTTTCACATGTGAAACAGAAAATTTGATTTTCACATGCAAGTTTTTCATATGTGAAAAAGATCATCCAAAACTGCAATTCACATGAGGTGAAAACATGTTATTCTCATCACATGGTGTTAACAGGGAAGTAATGAAATGGTATGGAGGGTTTAGGGTACACTGTTCAGCTAAAATAGTCTAAACATCTTTAATCAATATGATTACATTTGATATGATCACTTAGATAACTTTTCAATATGACCCCAACTGGGATTTGAACTCACATCCTCTGGATTTGGGGTACGCTGATCTTTCTGCTGCGTCACAAAATCTGTAACATTCTCTGAAATCCCCTACAGATTCATTAACCTATAATACATCTCTGCACTTAGCAAAAGAGTGCCATCTGCACTGCTATTTTAGTTATCAGTTAATCTAGCTATTCTCTCATCATTGAATTAATGGACTTATTTCAGCTATTTGAGGGTTTTCTGTATGGTTGTCTGATGTTGGTGGGCACATTATTCTGTTTCAACGTTACTCCTGAATCACTATGATGAATATAACAGTTTTCTAAAGTGTAACAAAGCTGAGATTGACTTGGAAGTCCAAAGTGTAGGATTACAGGTGAAATCAGTTATAGACACAGACATGGTGGCGTAGCAGGACCATCATAATGCCATGCACCAAGATTTTGTGAGGTCAAAACCAAGGACATGTTAAATAGTAATGACTGGATACACACACAATGTAATCATGTATGTTGAAGACTGTGTGACGTTCCGGGGACATCGTAACAACACATTTTGGTTTGCAGGGCATCCCCTGTGAAATCTCGTGAAGAATAACTATATGTGAAACTTCATGTGAAATATCATCACGTGAAGTGTTACAAAACAACATGGTTTCACATGAAATACAATTTTACAGGTGCAAAACGTGGAAATTTCACATGTGAAACCATGTGGTTTTGGAATACTTCACAAGTGATGATATCAGAGGTCGCCAGGATTGCATGGGCACATAAAACAATTAAGTGTTTCTATCGACGAGCATGTCACCATGTGGTTTTGGAACACTTCACATGTGATGATATTTCACATTTCACAGTTTTTTTCTGTAAGGGTAGTAGGACTGGTTTAGCCTAGCGAGGGGATAGCTGTCCATACTGTAGTAGGACTTATGGTTTAGCATAGCGAGGGGATAGCTGTCCATACTGTAGTAGGACTGGTTTAGCCTAGCGAGGGGATAGCTGTCCATACTGTAGTAGGACTTATGATTTAGCATAGCGAGGGGATGGCTGTCCATACTGTAGTAGGACTTATGGTTTAGCATAGCGAGGGGATAGCTGTCCATACTGTAGTAGGACTTATGGTTTAGCATAGCGAGGGGATAGCTGTCCATACTGTAGTAGGACTTATGGTTTAGCCTAGCGAGGGGATAGCTGTCCATACTGTAGTAGGACTTATGGTTTAGCCTAGCGAGGGGATAGCTGTCCATACTGTAGTAGGACTTATGGTTTAGCCTAGCGAGGGGATAGCTGTCCATACTGTAGTAGGACTTATGATTTAGCCTAGCGAGGGGATAGCTGTCAATACTGTAGTAGGACTTATGGTTTAGCCTAGCGAGGGGATAGCTGTCAATACTGTAGTAGGACTTATGGTTTAGCCTAGCGAGGGGATAGCTGTCCATACTGTAGAAGGACTTGTGGTTTAGCCTAGCGAGGGGATAGCTGTCCATACTGTAGAAGGACTTATGGTTTAGCCTAGCGAGGGGATAGCTGTCCCCAAAGAATGACTGTAAGCATTTTTATATCTCTGTTAAAGGTTCATCGTGCTGTTAATACACTCTTAGAAGAAAAGGTGCTATCTAGAACCTTAAAGGGTTCTTTAACTGTCCTCATAGGTGAACCTTTTGAAGAACCGTTTTTGGTTCTGGGTAAAAACCCTTTGGTTCCAAGTAGAACACTTTTGTGTTTCATGTAGAACGCTTTCCACAGAGGGTCTACATGGAACTCAAAAGGGTTGTACCAAGAACCAAAAATGGTTATGTTATGGGGACAGCCGAAGAACCCCTTTGGAACCTTTTTTTCTAAGAGTACCATGCAGGATATGGTACTGGGGTGCAGCTGATGACCGGTAAAGACCAGTGGAAAACATGGAGAACACGTTCTGAATGCTTTTGTTCTCTTGTTCTCTAAGCTTTGCTATCTGTCCCATGCCATGATGGTGTAGAGGACAATAGCTCACCATTGATGCTGGTGATCCTGCTGTAGATCTCAGAAAGACAAATGGTTGAAGGTATGACATTCATGTTCTTTTGCAAAAAGCGCTCAACTCCATTAATATGCTATTACAAAGCAACAGCATGTTATTACAACATTGTTACCATAGTAATTATATTATTACTACACAAGTACTTGAACAAAATAATACAATAATCATAAACACCATAAGGACCATAAATGGTAATTGCTGCAGTAAAGTGCTATAAAGTGAAGTAAAGTGCTGCAGTTGATGAGAAAGGTGTCAGTAGTTCTGTCTCACTGACCAGACAGACAGGGGGATGTTAACCAAAGCTCTCTAATGTGTTTTCCCTGGTCCGCCACGGCATAGTACCCCCTGCCAGGCAATAATAATGTCAGCTTTGACATTAATTAGTGGCTAGATGATTGATTAGTGGCTATATTAACAGCTCTGGGATAGTAGACTAAGAGTAGAGGGACTGCTTAGAAATCACTCAGTTTGCTTTAGGGGGACGTCAAGTTGAAATAGCATTACCCCACTTTGTATTTGTTTATTCAGGGAAAGACAGGTTTATTTATATTTTTATTTATATAACCTTTATTTAACTAGGCAAGTCAGTTAAGAACAAATTCTTATTTACAATGACGGCCTATCCCAGCTAAACCCGGACGACAGGTGCTTGTCCTAATCCTCGTGCCTCTGTGAAAGTAAACAGTTTAACCAGTCAAGCCGGGGCATGGCAGTAAGGGAGCGATATAAAAACAATACTCCATGTGGCTGTCGCTTCTTATAAAATGGATTTAGAAAATACCATTAGAAGGACGTTAGCAACATTAGCATGACACGCTAACTGCCTTGGTGCCAGGAGACAGATCTTATCTGCTCTGCCCAACCACAGTAGGCCACAGTAGGCCACAGTAGGCCGCAGCTGCAACACACACAGACCACCGACTAAGGCCTATTTGTAGATAGTTGATTTTATTCTATCATGGTCCCAGATCTGTTTGTCCAGTCTTGCCTATTCCTATGGTCAGCTGGGAGGATAGCACAAACTGATCTGGACAGGGATAATTTAATTCTTCCTTTGCTACAGAAATGGTGTATTTGGAGCAACACCTACTCCTCTTCCCCCACCCCCTCATCCTCCTCCTCCCTCACCTTCCTCCTTCTTCCTCTCCACCCCCCATCTAACCCTGGACCCTGAGCATGTGTTCATTGCTGTGTTGACACATGGCAGCAACTGGGCTAATCTTTATGGCTGACAGGTCCGTGGCACTAAGGAAAGCAGCACGGAGCTCCTTGACCATGATGCTCAGTTAGTGCTCTTGACCTGACTCACCACCATGTGGTTTCACAAAGATATGTTTAGAGCAGCTTGTGTTTAGAGCAGCTTGTGTTTAGAGCAGGTTGTGTTTAGAGCAGCTTGTGTTTAGAGCAGGTTGTGTTTAGAGCAGCTTGTGTTTAGAGCAGGATGTGTTTAGAGCAGCTTGTGTTTAGAGCAGGTTGTGTTTAGAGCAGCTTGTGTTTAGAGCAGCTTGTGTTTAGAGCAGGATGTGTTTAGAGCAGGTTGTGTTTAGAGCAGCTTGTGTTTAGAGCAGCTTGTGTTTAGAGCAGCTTGTGTTTAGAGCAGGTTGTGTTTAGAGCAGGTTGTGTTTAGAGCAGGTTGTGTTTAGAGCAGCTTGTGTTTAGAGCAGGTTGTGTTTAGAGCAGGTTGTGTTTAGAGCAGGTTGTGTTTAGAGCAGGTTGTGTTTAGAGCAGCTTGTGTTTAGAGCAGGATGTGTTTAGAGCAGCTTGTGTTTAGGTCAGCTTGTGTTTAGAGCAGGATGTGTTTAGAGCAGCTTGTGTTTAGAGCAGGATGTGTTTAGAGCAGGTTGTGTTTAGAGCAGGTTGTGTTTAGAGCAGGTTGTGTTTAGAGCAGCTTGTGTTTAGAGCAGCTTGTGTTTAGAGCAGGTTGTGTTTAGAGCAGGTTGTGTTTAGAGCAGCTTGTGTTTAGAGCAGGTTGTGTTTAGAGCAGGTTGTGTTTAGAGCAGGATGTGTTTAGAGCAGCTTGTGTTTAGAGCAGGATGTGTTTAGAGCAGCTTGTGTTTAGGTCAGCTTGTGTTTAGAGCAGGATGTGTTTAGAGCAGCTTGTGTTTAGAGCAGGATGTGTTTAGAGCAGGTTGCGTTTAGAGCAGGTTGTGTTTAGAGCAGCTTGTGTTTAGAGCAGGTTGTGTTTAGAGCAGGTTGTGTTTAGAGCAGGTTGTGTTTAGAGCAGCTTGTGTTTAGAGCAGGTTGTGTTTAGAGCAGGTTGTGTTTAGAGCAGCTTGTGTTTAGAGCAGGTTGTGTTTAGAGCAGGTTGTGTTTAGAGCAGGATGTGTTTAGAGCAGGTTGTGTTTAGAGCAGCTTGTGTTTAGAGCAGGATGTGTTTAGAGCAGCTTGTGTTTAGGTCAGCTTGTGTTTAGAGCAGGATGTGTTTAGAGCAGCTTGTGTTTAGAGCAGGATGTGTTTAGAGCAGGTTGTGTTTAGAGCAGGTTGTGTTTAGAGCAGCTTGTGTTTAGAGCAGGTTGTGTTTAGAGCAGGTTGTGTTTAGAGCAGGATGTGTTTAGAGCAGGTTGTGTTTAGGTCAGCTTGTGTTTAGAGCAGGATGTGTTTAGAGCAGGTTGTGTTTAGAGCAGGTTGTGTTTAGAGCAGGTTGTGTTTAGAGCAGGTTGTGTTTGAACAGCGTTGTGGGCACCGGGCATTAGGAAACCTTTATCAAGGAGAAATAAACAGATATTGGAAAGCTAGAAGGTTAGGTGGCAGACCGTTGTTGGGGTTTCTGAAGCATTTTGACCATGCTGTGTCAGTCCTCCTAACTCCTGACTCTAATACCACATGGTCATACTTACAGATTGATGTTGCGTCAACAGGTTTTTAGAAGAGTAATGTCAAGCGAAATGTTGATATTGGAAAGGTAGGCTTACCCAGGTCAGCCTTTCTAATGTTTGCATAGTGTAACCCAGCGGAATTAGTAGAAGGTTCCAGGCTGTGAGGTTGGGGTTTCTGAGGTCTTTGACACCTGACTATCTACTGTGTTGTTTCACAAAGTAATGTTTAGAGAAATAATACACTTGTATTGAAAAGGTACTCAGATATTTTGGTTGATAGTTGATTCATGTGGAAGACCAAAATTAGCTTCTCTCTTTTGTTCAAATCAAACCCTCTCACAAATCTAGCAAGTGTGCCTGCGTCTGTAAAACAAAATCTATGCTTCTCAGGAACCTTTATTACATCCGATAAATCATTGTAACTTAAGTTAGAAAACGTTATGATTTGATTGGGGAAGTACAACGCATGTGATGTCATAGAAACATTGCAAAGTAACAAAATATCCATGTTCAGAAGAAATAAGGCTGGTGATCCCAATCTAGCAGGGACTCTCTTACAGGTGCTTGTGCCCAATTATTGATGCCTTACTCAGTTTCCCTATTAAAATCCTTTGAGCTGTACTATACAACTGAAAGAGCCTTAAAGCAGCCAGATAGATTACACATAACCTTTAATTACACCATTGATAATATATTATCCTTTAGATACTGTTTATGACCCCTATGACGACAGAGCTAACCTACAAGGTACAGATATAGGATCTTAATTTGATCACCCTTCTGTTGCTGAGAATTCTCCTGCACAGGAGTAAATGCAAACCTGTAGTGTATTTGAGGTTTAAAAAAAGGCTTCTAAAGTTTTTAATTTCAGATTTAAATTTCCCCTTACGAAAAATCTACCAAAAATGTCCATTCATTATAATTATAATAAACAATTCACATTTCCTGTTGTTGCAGGATTATTTGCCTGCTGTAGCAAACTGCCTCCTACATCCATAGACATCAGAGATTAAGAGAGATTTTATTGGATATGGAAGAGTTTTTTTTCCTTACGGCTTGAAGAAAATTCGTGGCCTGGTCCCAAAACCGCTTGTGCTGTTGCCAATGATCAGAGGAGTTGACAAGACACCACAAAATGATCTGCGACCAGGCTAGGATATCCAGAGCATTTTATCGAAAGCATCTTAAGAACAGGAGGGCTGAATAAAAACGCCATGGTGAAACAAAATCAGAGTAGAGGTGTGGAGTGTGTAGACTTAACAGTACTAAGCATCTGGAACTTCGATGAGAACGAGAGGATTTTGAAGGGGTTTAAACGCCTGTTTGATAAGTCAAGGTTGACAGATGAGAGTTTAGACGACTTTAGATAAGCGCTCAATGAAAGATTGTCCCTTGGCTTGTTGTTTTTACACAGCCAAGAGCTTTTCACACACAGAGATGGGAATCAGAGAGATACACTGTATTCATTTCCACAGATCATCACATGTTCAGCCTTTGTTGTTGAAAGCTCCTCTCTGTGAATTTTATTCCTATACTACAATAGATATATAGTGGACATTTAGTGCTATTTGCAGCTGGAAATATAACTAAATAGCCTATCTCCTTTCAAGTACTCATTTAAGGTATTATATCATATGTGACCATAATGGGCCCATTTACTGGCAGGTCTTTGTCTTGTCCTGGAATTTAGAAGGCCAATCTGGCAACATGTAAACGTCCCAGTCAGTGTTAAACAGTATCTAACATTGAAAGAGCTGCTCATGTAGATCACACTAGGAATGGTCATGGTGAATGTGGGACAGGCTGTGAACTTAATATAAAATCAGATATAGCCTTTATTTGACTGTAAAAAGACGCAGTGTACCATGGGTAACATTTCAGAAAACACGTGGACTCTTTATATAAGAGTTTTACATTCCGAGTGTACGTATGCGTCAGTGAGTGTGTGATCGCGCTTGTGTGTGTGGGCATGCAGTACTTTGTGTGTTGTGTGTTGTGTGTGTGTGTGTGTGTGTGTGTGTGTGTGTGTGTGTGTGTGTGTGTGTGTGTGTGTGTGTGTGTGTGTGTGTGTGTGTGTGTGTGTGTGTGTGTGTGTGTGTGTGTGTGTGTGTGTGTGTGTGTGTGTGTGTGTGTGTGTGTGTGTGTGGGCGGGCCGCAAGTACTCTGTGTTAGTGGGTGCGTGCAGTACTTTGTGTGGGTAAGTGTGCCTGTGTGTGTGTGTGTCACACACGTTAGTGAGTGTGTGTTTCAGCCTCAATTCTTTCCATCATCCCTTAACATCAACACTTGTCACACTTGATAAACCTTATGAACTTAGATATCTAAACAATGATTGAATACGACCAGCTCAGCCAGGTGTGTGTGTATGTGTGTTTGTGTGTGTGGACAATCCATTAATCCATGGTTTAAATCAGAGGTTGCCAGGATTGCATGGGCACATAAAACAATTAAGTGTTTCTATCGACGAGCATATCACCAAAATTCACTTGGTTATTAATTAGTGACCAAGAGATCAGGGCTTCAACGAAGTAATGCCTATTGACTTGCTCTCCCTCTGTCTCTCTCTCTCCGTGTCTCTCTCTCCGTCTGTCTCTGCCTTCTCTCCCTCAAATACGTACCAACCACCAGATCTGGTTTCAAACATTAGCCTTCCTGGAGTGCCAGATGGGCAGGGTTAACACTTTTGTGACTATTCTATTGATTGCAACAGGCAAGATCAATCAAGCACAGACAAAGTATTTGAAATTATTTCAAAATAGTATTTGAACCCAGATCTGTGTGTGTACGCGTGTGTGTATGCGTGTGTGTATGCGTGTGTGTTTGTGTGTGCATGCATGCACGTCTGTGTGTATGTGTGAGTGTGTGCACATGCGTCTGTTTGTGTGTGAACAGCTGAGGGACCGGTAAAGAGAGTGTGCAGCACGTGTGCTCACCCCAAAGGCATCCCTCTGCTTTCATCTACATGGGAACAGAATACAGGAAATCAAATATAAACCCTCACACGTGTCACAATGGCAGCAGGCTAATGCTAGCAAGCTAAAGCTTCAACCAGTTGGACTGGATGTGGGGTGCAGACACTACACGCTTCTTTCTTCTACACTTCTTTGATTGGTCCGCTCAAATGGGTCAAATTCCCATTTGTAGGTCTATAGCTGGAACAAACAGCCATAGCTGACTTTAGGAAGCTGGTCATAATAATGTGCAAAATATCATATCATGTTTATGTAAATGCAGTCCCCCTCTACATACGAATATTAATAGCAGCCCATTCTAATTTAGCTACATCATCTTAGATGTTCTTACCGTGTTTAGGCTACCTCCTTTAGATGGACCTACCCCTTGAGAGCTTCCATTGGTGAGGGTAGTGTTTCTCACAGTGTGAGAGCCCAGAGCAGAATATAGCCTGGCCCCGCGCTCATCTGGCACACGCTATTACTTATAATGACTGTGTGTTATTGTCTAGTGCTAACCCCTTGTTAATACCACATTCTATTTTCAAAAACAGCCGCGTTAGAGTAGCCAAAGGGGAGGCGGATGAAACTGGATATCCCACACTTGACAATGCAGACATAACACTTTTGAGTCAACGTTACAGTGTTTTAATGTTTCAAAATTGTGCTGTAGGAGATTACGTAACAAAAGAGGGAGTGTTTTGAAGATTACAGAATCTAGGATTCAATTGTATCACGGTCAGAGCCGTGGCGTGGTGCCCTCATCCTCTCCACAGGTGTCCTGCTATCTATAGCAACCCCTGCTATCTATAGCAACCCCTGCTATCTATAGCAACCCCTGCTGGCAGCGACACTGGGTTCAGACTTCTTGGCCATGTAGAAGATTACTAAGGAGGGTGCGTGGATGTTTAGACTCGATGGGGGGCTAAAGATGGCGTGTTAATGACCTGATTAATTATTAGCAATCCATCAGATAAATTACAGTCAAGTGAAACATACTCCTGACGTCAATAGATGTCTAGATTTACGTCTCTAAATTCGAGATTTACGTCTCTAGATTCGAGATTTACGTCTCTAGATTCAAGATTTACGTCTCTAGATTCGAGATTTACGTCTCTAGATTCGAGATTTATGTCTCTAGATTCTAGGTGGACGTAATGTCATTATTGTCATTATTTGATATTATTCTGTCATGTGTGTGTGTGTGTGTGGGCGTGTGTGTGTGTTCGCAAGTATGGCTTCTATAAGCTACCCTGGTGCCTTTATATAGTAGATAAAATGTCATGTGGATCAGGTATAGCTTTATTGAATGTTTAAACAATAGATATGATGACAAGGAAACACAAATATGATGTCAAGCAACCTCATAACTATATGAATCAGTGTTGTTAAGATCTAGGATGCTTTTCAGTGATGGTGTTATGTGTTTTGACATGTGGTGGGGTTCCTTCCTCTGAAGGTTCTGGAATGCCCCAACCCATTAAATGCTAGCTGTGAGATGTGCCAGTCCTTAAATGTACCTTCCTGTGGAATTGTAAGGGTCGAAAAGCAGTTTTGACCCCTTAAAATAGTCGTTCCGACAGATTAGGCTACCTCAACAAAGCAGACAGACATGTTGAAATAAAGTCCTTACTTCCTTCCTGTCCTTTGATTATCTTGTTCATATTTCACCATGTTTCAGTTCAATAACATTACTTTCTTCTATTTTAATACATGCCACGTTATGTTTGGAGGAAAGATGACGGCAGAGAGAGATGGCTAATAAAATATTGGTATTTGACCAGAAGCTAACAGGGCAGCGTGTGATGGTCAAACTACAAGGTTAACGGCTATAACAACAGTTCAGATGTAAGTGTAGAACCCAAAGTGCTGAAAGGTTTACAGTTATACCTTGAATATTCAAGTTACAGTTCTACCCTGAAGATGAACATTACACTTGTACCCTGAAGATGAACGTAACAGTTGTACCCTAAAGATGAAAGTTATAATTCTACGCTGAAGATGAACGTTACAGTTGTACCCTGAAGATTCAAGTTACAGTTCTACCCTGAAGATGAACGTTACTGTTCTATCCTGAAGATTCAAGTTACAGTTCTACCCTGAAGATTAAAGTTACAGTTCTACCCTGAAGATTCAAGTTACAGTTGTACCCTGAAGATGAACGTTACAGTTCTACCCTGAAGATGAACATTACAGTATTACCCTAAAGATGAACATTACAGGTCGACCCTGAATATTCAAGTTACAGTTCTACCCTGAAGATTAAAGTTACAGTTCTACCCTGAATATTAAAGTTTACAGTTCTACCCTGAAGATTAAAGTTACAGTTCTACCCTGAAGATTAAAGTTTACAGTTCTACCCTGAAGATTCAAGTTTCAAGTTGTATTAGTCGTATGTACAGGATACACTTGGTATAAATCGTTCAACGAAATGCTTACTTGCAGGTTCCTTCTCGACAATGCAACAATAATAAGAAATAATAAAAGATAAGAATACGAACATAAAATAAAATGGCTCAGTAGAATAGAATAAACATTTTAACCTCTTGGGGATAATTAAGGAGCAGTGGGGCGCTAGCGCCCCATCCTTGACAACATCCGGAAAAATGTAGAGCCCCAAATTCTAATTACAAATATAGTAATATAAAACATTCATGAAAATACAAGTGTTGCACACTGTTCAAAAGCTTAGAATCTTGGCAATCTCACAGCGTTGTCAGATTTCAAAAAGGCTTTACGGCGAAAGCATAACATTTGATTGTCTGAGGACAGCGCCCTGTGTACTTCCACCATTAGCATAATAATAAAACCAGCGCGAGTGTCACAAAACACATAAAAAGAGCTAAAATAAATCACTTACCTTTGAAGATCTTCTGCTGATGGCAACCCGAAGTGTCCAAGCAAGACAACTAATTTTCCTTTTGTTCAAAAAAGTCCCTCTTTATATCAATAAAGCTCCGTTTGGTTGGCGCGTTCTGTTCAGAAAATCCACCGTCCACTCGTCCATTATACAAGACAAAAAATATACCTATCAACTTTGTCCAAACAAATCAAACAATGTTTCTAATCAATCCTTAGGTACACTATTATGTATATTAATGATTATATTTTACACAGATAATATCTTGGGCGATAGTAAAGGAAAAAACCGAGACGCACGCTCCCGGTCCCGCGCACCACAGACAGAAGTTACCTCCTCACTCTCCTTGGATAATCTTCTTCTACTCTGCTATTTTTCAAGGTAAACGCATGAAATCTTGTCTAAAGACTGTTGACATCTAGTGGAAGCCATAGGTACTGCAACCTGGGAGCTGGATCTAAGCATTTCCAATAGCAACTCAATGGAAAATGAGCCAGCTCACAGAATCACATTTTCTCGGATGGATTTTCCTCTGGTTTTCGCCTGCCATATCCTTTCTGTTATACTCACATACATAATTTTAACAGTTTTAGAAACTTCAGAGTGTTTTCTATCCAATACTACTAATTATGTGCATATCCTAGTTTCTGGGCCTGAGTACCAGGCATTTTACTTTGGGCACGCCAGACTCTCCAAAACTCCGAACACTGTTGCCGCTCCCTAACTATTATAGTAGTGTGCTGGTGTTACTTTATCAGTACTACACCTGTAAGTGTAGAACACCAAGTGCTAAAACTGAAACAACATTCTACAGAGAGAGAGAGTCTAATGTGTAGATACAATCTTAACTTACATACAACGTGACTGAAAACGTAATTTGAGAAAGTCTCTAAAGACATATAACTGATATCTGATCAGGGGTAAAAATGGTTGTATTTCACACTTTAACAGTTATAGGTAACATTAGGGTTATAGGTAACATTAGGGTAACATTAGGGTAACATTAGTGTTAAAGGTAACATTAGGGTAACATTAGAGTTAAAGGTAACTTTAGGGTTATAGGTAACATTAGGGTTATAGGTAACATTATGGTTATAGGTAACATTAGGGTAACATTAGGGATATAGGTAACATTAGGGTAACATTAGGGTAACATTAGTGTTAAAGGTAACATTAGGGTAACATTAGAGTTAAAGGTAACTTTAGGGTTATAGGTAACATCATGGTAACATTAGGGTTATAGGTAACATTTGGGTTATAGGTAACATTAGGGTTATAGGTAACATTAGGGTTATAGGTAACATTAGGTTTATAGGTAACATTAGGGTAACATTAGGGTTATAGGTGACATTAGGGTTATAGGTAACATTAGGGATATAGGTAACATTAGGTTTATAGGTAACATTAGGTTTATAGGTAACATTAGGGTTATAGGTAACATTAGGGATATAGGTAACATTAGGGATATAGGTAACATTAGGGTTATAGGTAACATTAGAGTTATAGGTAACATTAGGGTTATAGGTAACATCATGGTAACATTAGGGTTATAGGTAACATTAGGGATATAGGTAACATTAGGGATATAGGTAACATTAGGGTTATAGGTAACATTAGAGTTATAGGTAACATTAGGGTTATAGGTAACATCATGGTAACATTAGGGTTATAGGTAACATTAGGGATATAGGTAACATTAGGTTTATAGGTAACATTAGGGTTATAGGTAACATTAGAGTTATAGGTAACATTAGGGATATGGCTAACATTAGGGTTATAGGTAACATTAGGGCTATAGGTAACATTAGGGTTATAGGTAACATTAGGGTAACATTAGGATTATAAAATACATTAGGGTAACAGGTACCATTAGGGTTATAGGTAACATTAGGGTAACATTAGGGTTATAGGTAACATTAGGGTTATAGGTAACATTATGGTTATAGGTAACATTATGGTTATAGATGACATTGGGGTAACATTAGGGTTGAGAGAGAGAGAGAGAGAGAGAGAGAGAGAGAGAGAGAGAGAGAGAGAGAGAGAGAGAGAGAGAGAGAGAGAGAGAGAGAGAGAGAGAGAGAGAGCTGCCCGCCCACAAAATGAGGTGGAAACTGAGACACATATTTCCCTCAGATTACACAGACCCACAAAGAATTCTAAAACAAATCCAATGTTGATCTATTGGGTGCAATCACAGCAGCAAGATTTGTGACCTGTTGCTTTGGCAATGTAAACATATGTTTCCCATGCCAATAAAGCCCCTTGAATTGAATTGAGAGAGCGCGAGAGAGGGAGAGGAGAGAGAGAGAGAGAGAGAGAGAGAAAGTAAGTATCATAATCCCATGTTCTCTCAGTCTACCCTTCTCTGGCTTCAGTCCCACAACTGGGAATCAACATGGGATTTCTCCCAAAGGAGTTGGTATGAAGGATGGGAATTAAATGGGGAAAGCCATTTATCTGTCACACCAACATTCTCGCTGTCCAATGGACACTGAGGGTTGGGAAAACCGACTCCGGCACAGCTTCAGGCAGGCAAGCAGATAGGCAGACAGACAGACAGACAGACAGGAGACTAGGAGGGAGAGAGAGAGAGAGAGAGAGAGAGAGAGAGAGAGAGAGAGAGAGAGAGAGAGAGAGAGAGAGAGAGACCTGGTGGTGTGTAAGCGATATTGAAAATTCACATGTGGAGCCTGATCACGAGGAGAAAGTGGGTGGAAGGGAGGGTGGAATGGAGGAAGGGGTAAAACGCAGGAGTGTGTAGAGCATTCCTATGGCCTAACCTTTGAGAACTAGTGAAATCAGAGAGCCCTGTGTGACACGACCATCGCCCTGTCAGCAGACCAATATGCCTGTCGCTCAGTGGAGAGAGAATGAGAGGGGGAGGACAATGGCAGGAGATAGGGGAGGAGGGGAAGGGCCTGTGCTGTGTGTCTCTCTGAAGAACCACATTCAGTAAGTGTGTTTGACAACTTGCTGAGTAAGTGTCTCTGGCGGTGGGTCCAGGTGCTTAATGTCAGAAAGTAGTCCCTGTAGCCTACATGTATCCCATCTACCCAGACCTATGTCTCCCAGGGAGGTGCTGATGCATACCTAAGCACTTCACTAACTGCATGTTTTTATCTGACACCAGTGAAAGTGATTTGTGACATATTAAGCTACACCAACGAGACATTACAAGGAGATCGGTTGGGGCCTGACTAATGTCTAATGTCTGGGCCTATAGACAGCCTGTACCAGACCCAGACTTGGGTTCAAATACATTCAATGTTTGCTGTAGCTTGCCTGGAGGCTGGGTTTCCACTATTCTTCACTTTTGTACTTTTTCTTCTATTGGGTCTATTGTGGCAGGCAAGCTCAATCGAGCCCAGCTGAAGTATTTGAAATGATTTCAAATAGTATTTGAACCCAGATCTGGCCTGTCTGAGTATAACACCAGATGGGATGTGTATAAATTATCTGTCACACCAACCCCCGAATCCTCCCCCCTCCCCCCCTGTCCCCTCCACTGTGCCCCTGATCAGATTGGCCAGCAGGTGTGTTAGTTGAAGAGGGGGGGGCTAATAGAAAATGTTACACCTCACCATTTGGTTATTTTAGATACGATACCCACCACCGCATCATTAATGAACAATGTGTGCTATTCGCCACGGAACCCTCCCCGGAGTGTCACAAGACCCGTCTCGGCCAATGGGGGTTGAGCAAGGATCAAGGCCCCGGTGACGTTTGTTGGGACTTGTTGACAGTTGAAAACAGGTCACCATTCGTCTTGTGCCAAGGCGTCTAATGGCCAACACCTTCTGTGCAACATGTTAGATAAATAAGTAGGGCTTAGCATGGCAATACTAATATTCTGTAATCCGCTCATTTCGGCACTTCGGGGGACTCTAATTCTACTGCTGATAGGCGATACAATTCATTTTTGAAAATAACTCTTACTATCAAGATGAAATACAGTACATTTAGTACAGGACATCTTAGAAGTCTCACAAAATAGGGTTAGATAAACTTACCAAACAGAAAAATCTAGTTTTATCTTGATTTATGATACCTTTATGTTTCTTATTGCAAGCAGATGTTACATCCATGTAGAATCAAAAGCTCATGGCTTTCAGTGAATGGAGCATTAGCATATTCATGGAGCATTAGGTGAGTTCATGAGAAGAGGAGGCCTTGCATGGAGGTCTATGTGAACCAGGTGGACTGTAGTCTGTATTCTCACACAGAGGAAACTACATGAATAGAATTAGAACAATTAGGATCACATGGGAGAAACTAGCGGCTAAAGATAAAGCTGCTACAGTATATCAAGAGAGGGTGAGAGAGAGGGTGATAGAGTTCACTTTTGTTTATTGTCCATTTCACTTGCTTTGGCAATGTAAACATGTTTCCCATGCCAATAAAGCCCCTTAAATTGAATTGAGAGCGAGAGAGAGAGAGAGAGAGAGAGAGAGAGAGAGAGAGAGAGAGAGAGAGAGAGAGAATCATCATCCCATGTCCTTTCAGTCTCCACCCTCTCTGGCTTCAGTCCCTTTTGACACCTGGTTCAACACAAATGGGAACTAACATGGGATTTCTCCCAAAAGAGTTGTGATGAAGGACGGAAAGGAAATGGGACAAGCCCGGGTGGCAACAGAAACGTTCACGCTGTCCAATGGATACTGAGGGTCGGGAAAATCGACTCCGGCCCAGCACCGGAAACCCGACTCCGGCTGGTCAGCCTGTCACCGGCGCCGGCCAGCCCTTGCCGTATTATTTTTCCATGTAATCAGAGACTTGGAGGGCCATGCCAAACTCTCCTTCCCTGCTCCACACCATATTAGCAATTTAATTAATGGCCCACACATGGATTTTGTTTTAACAGAAACCTTAAACTGAAGTCATTTCACTGTGGAACAGTTGCATTTGTGATTTTCAGTCCATCTAGGTGGGTCAAGATGTAGCATACCGTTAGGCTCAGAGCCATATACAGTATATATATATACAAATTAGTGGATTCAGCTATTTTAGCCACACACGTTGCTGACAGTTGTATGAAATCGAGCACACAGCCATGCAATCTCCATAGACAAACATTGGCAGTAGAATAGCTTTACTGAAGAGCTCAGTGACTTTCAACGTGGTACCGCCACCTTTCCAACAAGTCCTTTTGTCAAATTTCTGCCCTGCTAGAACTGCTACGGTCAACTGTAAGTGCTGTTATTGGAAACGCGCGTAGGAGCAACAACGGCTCAGCTGCAAAGTGGTAGGCCACACAAGCTCACAGAATGGGACCGCCGAGTGCTGATCGTCTGTCCTCGGATGCAACACTCACTACTAAGTTCCAAACTGCCTCTGGAAGCAACATCAGCGCAAGATCTGTTCGTAGGGGAGCTTCATGAAATGGATTTAATGAAGAACGCTACCTGCTCCAATGCATAGTTCAAACTGTAAAGTTTGGTGGAGGAGGAATAATGGTCTGGGGCTATTTTTCATGGTTCAGGCTAGGTACCAGTGAAGGGAAATCTTAACGCTACAGCATTCAATAACATTCTAGACGATTCTGTGCTTCCAATGTTGTGGCAACAGTTTGGAGAAGGCCCTTTCCTGTTTCAGCATAACAATGCCCCCTTGCACAAAACAAGGTCCATATAGAAATGGTTTGTTGAGATCCGTGTAGAAGAACTTGACTGGTCTATACAGAGCCCTGACCTCAACCCCATCAAACACCTTTAGGATGAATTGGAACACGCCGACTGCGAGCCATACCTAATTGCCCTATATCAGTGCCGAAACTCACTAATGCTCTTGTGGCTGAATGGTCCCCGCAGCAACGTTCCAACATCAAGTAGAAAGCCTTCCCAGAAGGAGGATGTTACAGCAGCTAAGGGGGACCAACTCCATATTAATGCCCATGATATTGGAATGAGATTTGACGAGCTGGTGTCCACATACTTTTTGTCATATAGTGTACATAGAGAGTTAAGACATTGAGGTTTCTGCATTATGGTGGATTTACGTGACACTACATTCCATGGCAGCCATGTTAGCTCCACATGGGCAATATTGACCAATAGCAGTTCACTGAATTTTCTACATTTTAAACAATGCTACAGTTAAAGTCAGAGTCATTAAAAATTGTTTTTCAACCACTCCACACATTTCTTGTTAACAAACAATAGTTTTGGGAAGTCGGTTAGGACATCTACTTTGTGCATGACAGTAATTTTTTTCAACAATTGTTTACAGACAGATTATTTCACTTATAATTCACTGTATCACAATTCCAGTGGGTCAAAAGTTTACATACACTAAGTTGACTGTGCCTTTAAACAGCTTGGAAAATTCCAGAAAATTAAGTCATGGCTTTAGAAGCTTCTGATAGGCTAATTGACATAATTTGAGTCAATTGGAGGTGTACCTGTGGATGTATTTCAAGGCCTACCTTCAAACACAGTGCCTCTTTGATTGACCACATGGGAAAATCAAAAGAAATCAGCCAAGACCTCAGAAAAAGACCTTCACAAGTTTGGTTCATCCTTGGGAGTGTTTTCCAAATGCCTGAAGGTACCACGTTCATCTGTACAAACAATAGTACACAAGTATAAACACCATGGGACCACGTAGCCGTCATACCGCATAGGAAGGAGACGTGTTCTGTCTCCTAGAGATGAACATACTGTGGTGCGAAAAGTGCAAATCAATCCCAGAACAACAGCAAAGGACCTTGTGAAGATGCTGGAGAAAACAGGTACAAAAGTATCTATATCCACAGTAAAACGAGTCCTATATCGACATAACCTGAAAGGACGCTCAGCAAGGAAGAAGCCACTGCTCCAAAACCGCCATAAAGAGCCAGACTACGGTTTGCAACTGCACATGGGGACAAAGATCGTAATTCTTTGAGAAATGTCCTCTGGTTTGATGAAACAAAAATAGAACTGTTTGGCCATAATGACCATTGTTATGTTTGGAGGGAAAAGGGGGAGGCTTGCAAGCCGAAGAACACCATCCCAACCATGAAGCACAGGGGTGGCAGCATCATGTTGTGGGGGTGCTTTGCTGCAGGAGGGACTGGTGCACTTCACAAAATAGATGTCATCATGATGTAGGAAAATTATGTGGATATATTGAAGCAACATCTCAAGACATCAGTCAGGAAGTTAAAGCTTGCTCGCAAATGGGTCTTCCAAATGGACAATGACCCCAAGCATACTTCCAAAGTTGTGGCAAAATGGCTTAAGGACAACAAAGTTAAGGTATTGGAGTGGCCATCACAAAGCCCTGACCTCAATCCTATAGAAAATTTGTGGGCAGAACTGAAAAAGCGTGTGAGAGCAAGGAGGCCTACAAACCTGACTCAGTTACACCAGCTCTGTCAGGAGGAATGGGCCAACATTCACCCAACTTATTGTGGGAAGCTTGTGGAAGGCTACCCAAAACGTTTGACCCAAGTTAAACAATTTAAAGGCAATGCTACCAAATACTATTTGAGTCTATGTAAACTTCTGACCCACTGGGAATGTGATGAAAGAAATAAAACCTGAAATAAATCATTCTCTCTACTATTATTCTGACATTTCACATTCTTAAAATAAAGTGGTGATCCTAACTGACCTTAGACAGGGAATTTTTACTAGGATTAAATGTCAGGAATTGTGAAAAACGGAGTTTAAATGTATTCGGCTAAGGTGTATGTAAACTTCCGACTTCAACTGTATGTACAAGAGTCCAAATTCTTGTCATGCATGGATAAATAGAATGCTCAAAGGTGCTAACATGGTGCCCATTCTAAAAGTTGGCTCAGCTCTCTGGTTAGTTCTATTCACCACCCCATTATACTTTGGGTGTTGAAATCACACAACTATTTAACACATGAATCATTATTAGTCATGACCGGAACACGTGAAGATGATAAATATAATATGATTGCTCATACAGTTAATTACATACATTATTATTTCCCCTGACATGGAGACATTTCTAATCTAATGTTGCTTTCTTTCTATTCATGGGAGGTTATTCATAACTGAGCCCCTGCATCTGCAAGTCCCTGGATGTGCCTACACTACCTTGAAACTATTAATTAAGTCAGACGTCAACGATTGTTCCTGATTTTTCCTCCCGTTGGCAAGAGTTTGTCACGGCAGGTGCAAAGTCAAGTGCAAATAACACTTTTGATATTCTTGTGTCTTCATTAATGTCTTCATTAATGTCTTCATTAATGGCTTTATTAATGTCTTCATTAATGGCTTTATTAATGGCTTTATTAATGGCTTCATTAATGTCTTCATTAATATCTTTATTTCATGTCTTTATTAATGTCTTCATTAATGTCTTTATTAATGTCTTCATTAATGTCTTCATTAATGTCTTTATTAATGTCTTCATTAATGTCTCTATTTCATGTCTTTATTAATGTCTTCATTAATGTCTTTATTAATGTCTTCATTCATGTCTTTATTAATGTCTTCATTAATGTCTTTATTTCATGTCTTTATTAATGTCTTCATTAAAGTCTTCATTTCATGCATGTATTTAATGTGTTACCGTTTGAAATAGCAAGCACATAGCTGGTGTGGAACAGTGTTAGAGACCTGAGTCTATAGTGACTCATATGACAGGTTGGTTGGTGGATCTGAGTGAGTCACGACTGACCGTCTATACTCCTACACTTTGCACAACACACACACACACACACACACACACACACACACACACACACACACACACACACACACACACACACACACACACACACACACACACACACACACACACACACACACACACACACACACACACACACACACACACACACACACACACACACACACACACACACACACACACACACACACACACACACACACACACACTTTGGTACTGCTTTGATAACTGGGTCACCACTTCTAGGGGGGATGCTATGTGTTAGTTTGAAGCAGCAGGCCAGGCCTATAGTATGTAAACCATAACAAATCTGATTGAAGCCAGAGTCAGCCGTGTGGGTTATGGAGTCTAGCTTTTTGTTGTCGGTTATTAAATCTATTGTGAGGTAACCCAGTTTGGAAAGTTTGGATGGAAGGATTTGAAAATGCAAACTCCTCTAAATGGCTGTTTGAAGTTCAAAGGTCAGTCACAGTGAGGTTTTTATCTATTGTATGCTTTTGTATGTTGTTTTTCAAGTGTTCTATGCCTCCTCAGAACTGGGTGCTATGGACGAGTCTTTCATAGCTTTTCTTCGTAAGACGAATGGAGAGAAAACCCACTGGGCACAGACGTCATTTCAACGTCTATTCCACGTTGGTTCAACATAATTTCATTGAAATGACATGGAAACAACGTTGATTCAACCAGTGTGTGCCCAGAGGGAAGTGTCTTCAGGACATCACATGTAGGCTACCTTCATTACAGAACATACAGTTATGTCGTCATTAACAATTCTCGGCTTAGACCAACTGCTGTGTCACTGGTGGTGTCACTGTGTGTCCCTAAAACAAAGGCTTAATGAGATATCCTTCTATGAAGTGTCCTTCTCCCCTTGGCTCACTAATCACGGCACCTGGCTCTGGAAAAAACTCCCCGGACCTCAGAACGCTATTCTGGACCACTGCTATCACCCCTTCCTCTACAGCTATCTGCTAACACAGACAGACGAGTGTCAGGGACGGACGTGGAGAGAGGGAGGGGAGGGAGGGAGGAGAGAGACAGAGAGAGAGACAGAGAGAGAGAGAGAGAGAGAGAGAGAGAGAGAGAGAGAGAGAGAGAGAGAGAGAGAGAGAGAGAGAGAGAGAGAGAGGGAATGGGAGAGAGGGGGAGAGCGAGACTGAGAGAGTGAGAGAGAGGGAGAAAGAGCGACAGAGCGTGACAGAGAGAGTGCATTGTTGGTGGCACTCATTTAACATCAGGCATAGTCAGTACAACGTTGTGACTCCAGCTAAAGAGTCTCCTGCTTATTAACTCTTAGCTAATCATTGGGTCCAGGGAAGGTAGCTGGTGGCCTGATGATAGCTGCTATTAAGTAATTGGACCCTAGTTGAGATAGTGAGAGAGAGAGAGAGAGAGAGAGAGAGAGAGAGAGAGAGAGAGAGAGAGAGAGAGAGAGAGAGAGAGGGAGACTGAGACGGAGGGAGGGGTGGCCATAACGTTTGAGCCCCTCCTGCGGCTTCCAGGTTGTTAACTGAAGATAATAAACCCACGTTGCTTTAGTTTGAGATGTTCAACTACATCCGAGGTGGGTCAGTTTTTTATTCTTTACTATCCAGACCAGCATACCTGGAGAGGTGATCTGTAGGTTACAGAATGGGAGCTGAAATAAATATCAAGCTCTTGGCCTGTCTTGTTGCCCTCTCATCACCTATGGCTTTAAGCCATACATAGACTGTAGGCCTGGCCTGCACACACCTGGGAAATATTTCTGGTAATATCTTGGCAACTTTGGAATATTTTCCGATAACAATGTCTGGGCAACCTTTGGTGAAAAACGTCAGTGACAGTATAGTATCTTACACAGGACCCCCTCTGGCATGACAATCACGTACCTGTGAAATATCTGATAATTTCTGACAGTATATTGTCTTACATGGAACGTGACAATTCCTCACTCATCATCCCTTCAAAACAGTAGCCAAGATCCATTTTGGTAGCACCATCAATAAGCATAGCATCAGCTCCCACAGTGACAGGAGACTAGGAAGGAGGGAGGGGTGGGGGGAGCGAGAGAGAGAGAGAGAGAGAGAGAGAGGGCGAAGCACCGGCTACCTCAGTGACAGCAGCATGCCCTCCTGTCGATACAACTGGGCCCATTCTGATTTGGGATCCAGTTTTGCCTTTTGGATCACAATTAATAAGATTATATGGACAAGGGGGGAACTGATCCTAGATCAGCACTACTCTGAGACTTGGCCATGGTTGTCATTTTTGTTTGGACTTTGACAAGTTTGCATGTCTTCATCCACAAAGCGCTCTGATTTCCTCAAAGGTCTGTGCAATGCAGTAAATGAGGGATCATCACACTACCTTTGGGCCTGTATGGCTTTGATATACAACCGGGTTCAAATAGTATTTGTTTTCTTTCAAAATACTTTCAGCATTTAATTGAGACTGCCTGGAGTGTGAGAGGGACGGAGTTCGTACTGTTGGGACTGTTTAATTGGTTCCATTGCGCTAAATTATTTTAAATAAAGCAAATACTATTTAAACCCAGGTCTTGATATCCAGCGCTAGATGGTGATTATATCAGGGCGTATCCAACGCGTTCTGTCCACTGGCTTTCACTGAGCTGGCTTTCTTTCCTGTTGAAGTTCCATGGCAGCTGTTAGCGAGATCGCTTCGTTCTTCTCATTGTTTACGTTCATTTGTGCTAATGGCTATTTGGCTATTTATGTGGCCTGAAAATGATCCCAATGGCTTCTGGGAAGGAGACATAGGGGACCACATGGCTTGGCTGTCAAAATCACATCTGTGTGTGTGTGTGTGTGTGTGTGTGTGTCTGTCTGTGTGTGTGTGTGTGTGTGTGTGTGTTATGCAAGGTTTTTCCTAAACAGTTTTTCTCATCCCATCTGTTCCTCTGTCTAAACTAGAAAGCTTAATCGATCTCCATTTCCCTTGTACATTTCCCCTGTATGTCCCCTGTACTGTACTGGCTTACAGTATGTGAAAAATGTACAATTATAACATAATATTTTAATAGCTTTGGCTTTCACACATTAGGCAACCACATCAATCCACTCTTACTGGTGAGAGAGAGAGTAGAGGAGAAAACTAAAAGATAATTACTTGACACATTAGAGAGAATTAACAAAAAACAGAGCAAACTAGAATGCCATTTGGCCCTATACAGAGAGTACACAGTGGCAAAATACCTGACCACTGTGACTGACCCAAAGCTTTGACTATGTACAGACTCAGTGAGCATAGCCTTGCTATTGAGAAAGGCTGCCGTAGGCAGACCTGGCTCTCAAGAGAAGACAGGCTATGTGCCCACTGCCCACAAAATGAGGGGGAAACTGAGCTGTACTTCCTAACCTCCTGCCAAATGTATGACCATATTAGAGACACATATTTCACTCAGATTACACAGACCCACAAACAAACCCAATGTGTGCCATCACAGATGCAATATTTGTGACCACAAGAAAAGGGCAAACACCATTGTAAATACAACCCATATTTATGTTTATTTATTTTCCCTTTTGTACTTTAACTATTTGCACATAATATGACATTTGAAATGTCTCTATTCTTTTTGAACTTTTGTGAGTGTAATGTTTACTGTCAATTTGTATTGTTTATTTCACTTTTGTTTATTATCTACTTCACTTGTTTTGGCAATGTAAACATGTGTTTCCCATGCCAATAAAGCCCTTATATTGAAATTGAGTAGATTTTTGTACCTTACAGCAAGGCAGGGGTAGTTTGGTCTGTCTGTTTTGCCAACTCCTATGGTCATTGTGTGTTGGCAAGACAACGCAAAGAGATCTGGTACCAGGCTACCTCACAGCAGAAGGAATCCAATACAGTCGGAGTCAAATCCATCTTAGAAATATGAGTCATGAATTGAACTGCACTCCTGTGGAGAACGGCCATGTCTAATCCATCTGACAGAGATGGAAGGAGAGTGCTTATCTTTCAACGTAACTTAACTCAAGTAGGCTCAACACTCCCTGTCAGGGTGGATACGAATGAGATGTGAAACAATAGTCCCACAGGGTAGAGTAAGAGATCTAGAGATGTTTAGGCTATGCCTCATGTTCTCTCTCTCTCTGTACCCCACTATCTCTCTCTCTCTCTTTCTCTCTCCTTACCCCACACTCTTGCTACTTTCCTCTCTTCCAATCTCTCTCTTTTCTTCACTCTCTCAAAACTCACATCTTTCCTCCTCCTTCTCTCGCTCTCTCTCTCGTTACCCCACTCTCTTCCCTGTCTGTCCCTAGCCTGAATTCTTCCACTGATCTATGTTCACTACATACATCAGTCTGAGACTGCCATCATTTAAGTAATTTGTGGTGACGTCAAAATGAGGGGTGATGTACAAAATAAAGACAATGACACATTTTCAAATGCCTCTGTACCCACGTGTGTTCTGGCTCTGCTCTGGACCAACCCATTGGTTTCTGGGACCAATCAGACGGCCTAGAATGGATTTCCATTCTATAAATCGTATGGGAGGTAATCAGATCTGGACTCATTGCGGAGAAGAAACTAACATTAGTGGGCGTGGCGTTTGGCCCGGAGCAAAGAGTCTGGGTAGACAGCTGGAGGGGAAACTGCGTTCCGATTGGCTGACGAGGCACACGTTGCCAGGGTGTGACAGGGTGTGATTGGCAGTCGCCGGCTGATGGAGCTGACAGATGGTTAAATGCTACGCTTGCTTTGGATAGAAGGACGAGGGAGGGAGAGGGAGATGGAGAGCGAGGGAGAGGGAGAAAGAGTGATGAGGGAGAGAAGGAGAGAGAGGGGGAGATACGAATACGTCACCCTGTACTCCAAAAAAAGCTCCTGTGTTGCTGTCTGCAGAGGGAAGAGTCCTGAGTGGCAAGGAGCTGCACTTCATCGTTCAAATTGTCCAAAATGTCAGTGGAACATTGGATTGTGGAATTTCATCAGAAAAAAATGATGGCTTTTTAATCTGTCACAGGAACAGCTAAGCCAATGAAAAGGGAGAATTGATTCTCCACAAGGGGACACTAGTAAAGCTATAAATATATTTTACAACACAGCAGGAAAATTGCTTGTCAGACTCAGCTGTTGTAGCAATTCTCCTTTCTATTATAGCCAAAACAATTCACTGTCTGCCAAAGAAACTAGTGATTATCCTAGTGTAGATCTGAAAGCATTGGAGAGGTATGAGCAAATACCTAAATTGGAACTATCCCATCAGAAGCCAAACTGGATCTACAATGATATTGCTTATACCTGTCCAATTCTTTCTGATCTACACAATTCTTTCCGATCTAGTGTTAAATCCAGTAGGTAGGGGTTAGGTTTTGTTTTTGGGCAGGGTTGTAGTGTCGTCGACCTGATAGTGGAGCGAAGAATTGACCTATTGACCTGGAAGTGATCCCTTAGGCCACCCACTATAAGTAACGTCTGTTAGTTAGTTTTAGACATTCTCGGTCTCTCGTCTCCCATCTACAGTTCCTAGGGGGCTCCTGTGTCAATCTGTAGAAGGTCCAACCACCTTAGACACACACATGCAGAGCTCAATGCACACCTCACACTGCAAACCGCAGAGGAACATTCGATACAGTGGATAAGTACTTATGAACAGTTTCAAAAACATTAGCTGTATTATGAGCTAGCTTCGTGCTCAGAAACACCAGCTGAAGAAATAACTCTCTACTCAGAGACATTATTTAGCTACTGAAAAACATTAGCCGTAGGAATGTGTTGTATTCATGCATTACATGTTGAAGTGTTGGTCCATTGAGAATCAATTAGTCGTTTTTATGAAATGTGTTTTGGTTGATCTTTTGTCTGGTTGAATTGAGTCTTTCTCTCTGAAATTGCAGTTAAAGCTAGCTCACTACTTACTACTGTATGGTTACAATGATTGATAGTTATAATGAAGGCAATGATGGAAATAGATTAAGGTAAATCCATTGTTTTTAACCTTAACTTCGTGGTTAAATAAATGTTTTACTTAATTATTTTAACAGGTGTCACTGTATTTCCATAGTACTCTAGGGAACAATTCCCCACTTCCACTGGTAGCCAGTGTCAAACACTCATTTAGGTATTTCCACTGTGTTTTAGCAGGAAGGCACACACACCGAACAGCAGGAATGAACACACACACACGTCTGAGCATTTTAGCAGGAATGCTCTTAGTGCTGAAATATAGTTATGGTCCAGCTGTCTTCGACCAGAAGATTCCATTTGACCTGTGTGTTTCTCTGTGACCCCGATATCCTATGTTACACCTTCCTAATAGCTGGTGGCTGAAATAAGAGCTAGAGAGAGAGAGAGAGAGAGAGAGAGAGAGAGAGAGAGAGAGAGAGAGAGAGAGAGAGAGAGAGAGAGAGAGAGAAACGTGTGTTTGCTACCATGTGACTCAACAATTATTTGAAAGCAAAGGACAGAGGGGACGTGATGCTATTAGTGTGTGTTACCCTAAAGTAAATGTAGTGTAATAAAACCCCACATTTAACCTGCAACATACATTTCCACCTTTTAAAAACATCAGGTGGAATGTGCCAATCACTGCCATTATACTTAGACCACACACACACACACACTACCACAGCTACCACCCATCAGCCTCATGGAGCTCCAGTCCTCCAGGCTCCTCAGGATCCTGCACATGTGTCTGTGGCCAGGATTCCTCACCCGTTCCTGGGCAGCCATAAATCAGAGGCTCCCTCAGCTGTGCCATATACCATGTATTTGATCCCCTGGAGCCGCAAACTCAGGCTCAATCTAGCTGACCCAGACCCCCCGGACTCATCCATACATACTTTACCCCTAGCCCAGGCCCCACCCCAAACCTCCCTCACCCTAACAAACATGTAGACCACATGATGAGTAATCTAGCTGACCCATCCATCCATAACTCAACCTCCCTCACCCCAGTGAACATGACAACCACGTGGTGAGTAAGCAGTCGAGCGTTATGTGATGGATCTGTTGAAAACTTTCATTAGGGTTGTGGAATGTGATTGATTGGTTGTTCCGTAATTGGGAAAAGTCAAGGGGCACGGTTAGGGTTGATGGACTTGATAACCTGATCCGTGTCTTCTTCATGAGATTGGGGGTTTGGGTGGGTGCGTCACAGGAGGTTGATGGCACCTTAATTGGGGGACGGGCTCGTGGTAATGGCTGGAGCGTAATAGGTGGAATGGTATCAAATACATCAAATATATGGTTTCCAGGATGCCATTCCATTTGCTCCTTTCCAGACATTATTATGAGCCGTCCTCCCCTCAGCAGCCTCCACTGGTGTGCGTTCGGGTGAGACAAAGACAGCGTATCGGCCTACACCTGTGTAAGAGAGATGGTCATCATCCTAAATGCATTATTCTTTATTATATGAATTATCAACAGACAGGCGCTTTAATTTACATGTTAGTCATTTAGCAGACACTCTTATCCAGAGCGACTTACAGTAGTGATTCATTTAGCAGACACTCTTATCCAGAGCGACTTACAGTAGTGATTCATTTAGCAGACACTCTTATCCAGAGCGACTTACAGTAGTGGGTGGATCCATTTTCATACTGGTCCCCCTCGGGAATCAAACCCACAACCCTGACATTGCAAGCACCATGCTCTATTAACCGAGACACAAGGGACCATTTTATGACGTACCCTTTGCATTCTAATGCTACTTTTATTTTATTTAACCTTTATTTAACTAGGCAAGTCAGTTAAGAACAAATTCTTATTTCTAATGATGGCCTAAGAACTGTGGGTTAACTGCCTTGTTCAGGGGCAGAATGACAGATGTTTACCTTGTCAGCTCGGGGATTCAATCTAGCAACCTTTCGGTTACTGGTCCAACGGTCTAACCACTAGGCTACCTGCCACTTATGGCTGCAGTTTTTAATAATATAATAATAATATAATAACTATCCAAAGCAACTTAAAGTTATGCGTGCATACATTACGTATGGGGCCCCAGCCCGAATGAAACCTATGACCCTTGTGTTGCAAGCACCATAAGATACCAACTGAGCCACATTGGACCACATTTCTATCAATAATCAAACTCTTATAAGCTGTGAGGACAGACATGACAGAGACATGATAGACAGACATGACAGAGACATGATAGACAGACATGACAGAGACATGATAGACAGACAAAACACAGTTTAGATCAGAGATCTCCAACCCTGTTCCTGGCGAGCTACTGTCCTGTAGGTTTTCACTCCAATCCCGTTCCTGGAGAGCTACCTTCCTGTGGGTTTTCGCTCCAATCCCGTTTCTGGAGAGCTACCTTCCTGTAGGTTTTCGACCCAACCCTAATATAGCACACCTGATTCTAATAATTAGCTGGTTGATTATCTGAACTAAGTTAGTTACAACTGGGGTTGGAGTGAAAACATGCAGGGGGGTAACTCTCCGGGAAAAGGGTTGGAGACCCTGGTTTAGATTAATCAGAAAGAAAATGGTGCCCTCATATGGTTAAATCATATCTCCACAGGGACTCCTGGGGCCACAGAGCAAAACATTTAGTGCCATCTAGTGGGATTAAATTAGACTAGGTTAATTAAAGATTGTATTCATACAGAGGTGATGGTATGGTGGGATTGCTTTGATTAAGGGCCTTAATTGATAATCTGTCAATTTAATTTATTTTAAAGGGAACAGGTTTGTTGGCCATATACATTAATTCTGCTTGTCAATTTTGCTTATCACTTGTTTATATTAATGATGATTATTGTGATATTAATGTTGTACTTTTTAGGCAAACTTTCGTCCTCTGCAGGGACAATTCTTGGTAACTCAACGTAAAAGTTGTATATTGCGCGACCTAACTGATGCTCCCTGAATGATATTTACGGTCAGCGCAGTGGGGAGTTTACCTGTAGGCCACAGGTGTGACCTCGTAGGCTGCTGTCCTGAGAGAAACTCGGTGGAAAGAACCGTGTTTGTTGCACGGTGCACTGAATTCAGGGCCTATCATTTTGGCCCAGTCATGTCCTAAAATAAGAAGGAGATAGGCTCACTAAAAGCAGTTTGTTCTCTCTCTCCCGGACGGACCGCTCAGAGCTAAACTGCAACAGATGGAGGGGATGTAAATCTGTTGCATTGGCACCTCACAGGGAATAGGATGCCTGGGAGTTTAGGTAAAATGCGTGTCTTTATGAGAGCTGGAAACCAATGCGCAAAAGTGGTGAGATGTCACCAAATTAACTATCCGTAGGTTAATAAAATAGGCCTACAGTTTATTGATTCGAAGTATGAACCAATCATCATTTTTATTAATGCATAATAAGGATATATTAACAGGTTATTAGAACTAGTCGCCTTGACCAATTTTCTGGAAGGTAGGCATGTCGTCCGAAGTGGGTAGTGTTTCAAATATCGATCGAATTTAGTTTAGATCTTTATGTTGAGTTTTGAGAATGACAGTTTTGACAAACATGAGGAAGAATGATGCTATCTGGTGACTAAAAGGCAGAATACACATTTTACATTTTACATTTTCTTCAAATAAATGAAAAAGTTGGAGAAAAGTTCATTGATTTAATTAAATGGACTATATTGTCCGCATTTGCTAACGTTGTATTATACGTCTGTGTAGTAGGCTATAGGTCTTCTTAGTACTTACATGCTTAGTCTTCTTCTTAGTTATAATAGCATAGGCTATGCATTTTACACAACTGACAATATCAAACATTATCCCAAAATGCTATGAAACTTTACAACTTAATTAAAGTTAATGTAGGACTTGCCTATTAATTTACTTTAATTAATTTGCTTGTGGACATTTATCTGATTCTAATAAGCCTAGGCAAACTGATTAAACAAAATATCTTCATAAAACACATTTGAAGATGCTATAATATTCCTTCGTTGTCAAATTAAAATACACAATCTATAAGATGTTGTGAACATTCTTTTTGGGTGCAAACTGATAGATGAAGTGGGTCTATGTAGCTGTTACAAAAGCATGACTAGATTGTCAGTAAACATACAGTTTTAACAACTAATAATTCATAAAGCCTCTCGAAATATTTTCTTAATAAAAAGGGTTTCTTTGTAAAAATAACAATATTAATAGGTAGAAGAATAGAAAGAAACAATTTATTCAAGCAAATTATCAGCTTACCTGCAGCTGTTTTTAATATGTGTGCAAAGAAAACGTTATGGGACAAAACATCTCTCATTACGGTCATTGGCATGTGTTGCTAGATCTATTTAGGATAGGCTTTGTGTTGTTAAACCTGTTGCTAAATGTATCCTAAATGTATCCATTATAAATGTAACATAGGGTAAAATATTGATATAATTCTCTAGTCAGTGTGTGTGTGTGTGCGTGCATGCGTTTATATGTGTGTGTGTGTGTGTGCGGGTGTGTGTGCCTACCAAGGCGAATATATGTGAATACAATTTAATTTAAGCCGTGTTACGGTCATCATGAGAACCGAGTTGAACATATCCCCTAATAATTTTGTTCATATACGTTATTAAGGTAACGCCCCTTTATAGATATTATAAATACTTTAGACATATAGTGTTCTTTAACCTACCCGATGTTCCAGCTTCTATCTAAAATATCTGACTATGTTTTGGTTTAGAAGAAGACATTTTTGTTTTTGTTTTATGTATTTAGTTGTATTATCATTCAAATTATATTAACTTGCAACAGCCAATTAATTTAAATATAATTCATTTTAAACCTATAAAATATACATGTTTTCTAAATCCTGTATTTTTTGTCATAGTGGAATCCTAGTAGTTGACCCTCAAAATGGCCCCCATCTCTCCCAATACATCTGGTGGTAAATAATTAACCAGGTGGGCTGGGGGACCAGCTCAAGGAAGGGTCGAGGGTAGTGGTATAGCAGTAAACTTAGCATTAACAACATTGGACTTACATAGGTGCAGGGGCACTCGCATATGGAATGGCAGTGGTAGTGGTATTGTGGTGGAGTTATAGTAAAAGTGACAGTGCACTCACATACAGGGACTCACAGGGCAGTGTGTTAGACTATAGTGTCAGTGCACTCTCATACAGGGACACACAGGGCAGTGTGTTAGACTATAGCGTCAGTGCACTCACATACAGGGACACACAGGGCAGTGTGTTAGACTATAGCGTCAGTACACTCGCAAGGGCAGGGGTGTAGTGGTGGAGTTAACTTGAACTACATAGGAAAGGGTTGAGGTGGTGGAGTTGGTGTACAGTTAGCCACAGTGCTAGTGGAGAGACGGGCAGTAAGTATGTCTCATGCCTCCTCAGCCACTAGACATAGGTCATAACGTAATTACAGTAGCTGCTAGTGGGGTGTAACATAGAGAGGACCGCTGCTCCAGGTTGCTGTGACCTTTCTGTTCCTCC
This sequence comes from Brachymystax lenok tsinlingensis, assembly GCA_030435695.1. NCBI lineage: Eukaryota > Metazoa > Chordata > Actinopteri > Salmoniformes > Salmonidae > Brachymystax > Brachymystax lenok. The sequence goes on from CM059812.1 coordinate 15,397,240, forward strand.
TGGGGTGTTTCTGAGACTGGAGATGGCTCTGTTGAGTATAGGAGAATAGGAGTATAGGAGTATAGGAGTATAGGGGTATAGGGTAAAGGCTGTGTAGTGCAGATTGGTAGTTCTCTGTAGGCTTGCTGTGTTGTGCAGATTGATATCTCTCTGTAGGCTTGCTGTGTTGTGCAGATTAATATCTCTCTGTAGGCTTGCTGTGTTGTGCAGATTGATAGCTCTCTGTAGGCTTGCTGTGTTGTGTAGATTGATATCTCTCTGTAGGCTTGCTGTGTTGTGCAGATTGATATCTCTCTGTAGGCTTCCTGTGTTGTGCAGATTGATATCTCTCTGTAGGCTTGCTGTGTTGTGCAGATTGATATCTCTCTGTAGGCTTGCTGTGTTGTGCAGATTGATATCTCTCTGTAGGCTTGCTGTGTTGTGCAGATTGATATATGTCTGTAGGCTTGCTGTGTTTGCGCAGCGGTTTTACATCTGCATTGCTTGCTGTTTGGGGTTATAGGCTGGGTTTCTGTATAGCACTTTGCTGATGTAAAAAGGGCTTTATAAATACATTTGATTTGACTTGGTTTACTATGTCTGATGACTTACTGGTAGACACTGGGTGTTTTGGGATTTGTTGGAAAGTGGGAGTGATTTTGAGTTTATTTCAGATAGGTTTTGACTTTATTTTGCTAGTTTTACTTTTGTCCACAAATAATGTGTTCAAATGATTTAGTTCAGATTTATTTATCAAATTATGTCATTGGTGTCCTTTTTAATTATTCAATGAATCAACATGGAGCTTTATCACTGGCATTTTTATTTCACTACTATTATAAGATCATTATTGTATTTGTTTGGACACATGTTTAACTCATATCATTTCTCCTTTCCCTATTATAAGTCTGTTCAATTTACTATTAATGTTTTTGCATATTCATTCAAGTTCAAGTGCGTGTTAATATTTTCAGCAGGAACACTTGGCTTACAGACAAATCTTTCAGCATGAGACTAAAATATAGTGTAAGTTATATATTGAGCTAATTAATATATACTGTTTCTATTCATTTAAAATATGTATGTGCTATATCGATACCATGCTCCTAGAAATGCAATCCCCAACATGCAGGCTACATATAGTACGTCCGTGTAATGCGCCATACATGCACACACTTCATACATATAGCCATACACATATACTGTATTTACTGGCAATGTACCATACATGCATGTAGTGTAAGTTACAGAGTCCATTATGGAGACATGCTACACGACTAAGCTACTCTGTCCTCATTTGCTATGGAGTCAACACTCATTGGGCTTTGAGACAGGCACATAACAGAAAAGGGTGATAATGGTTAGTACAGTCATCTATCAGGCTGCAGAGGAGAGGAGGGGGACTGTGTGTTTGAATGTTGGTGAGAAGTCTGATCATGACAAATTGGTTTTACACACAGAGGTTAGGGAACCAGCTGCTCCAAATAGTGTCTTGTGTTGCAGGAGAGGAAAGAGGGAACAAGGGAGAGAGAGAAGGAAAGTAGAGGGATTTGCTTTTGCTGGATTGTGTTTGTTTTTGTTAATTTCAGAATGATTCATTAAGAATTTGTTTGAATTTGTGAGTATAATTTTTGTACACAGTATCTTTTACACAACAATATGCAATTTTGCTAGTAACACATTTGCTTGAAGTGTTGTTTGGACAAATAATTAGTGTTTCATAATAAATAAATACATTAAAATAATTAGTGTTTCATAATACATAAACTGTTCCTTGTGTAAATGTAAGTTATTGAATTAAGTAGAACCCAACAGTATGTGTGGGAAACAATAATAATCAACCCATTTGAATGCCTTTGCCCCTAGCATGCTTTTACCCAAAACATATACTATTATAATTCTACTTATAACATACGGCAGGGTAGCCTAGTGGTTAGAGCTTTGGACTAGTAACCGAAAGGTTTCAAGTTCAATTCCCTGAGTTGACAAGGCACAAATCTGTTGTTCTGCCCCCTTAACAGGCTGTTAACCCACTGTTCCTAGGCTGTCATTGAAAATAAGAATTTGTTCTTAACTGACTTAGTAAAATAAATAAAAATACACTGTGTAGAAAACATTAATAACACGTTCCTAATATTGAGTTGCACCCCATCAATTTTGCCCTCAGAACAGCCTCAATTTGTCCGGGCATAGACTCAAACAAGGTGTCAAAAGCGTTCCACAGGCAACATGGAAAGAGCAGGTGTTCCTAATGTTTTTAAGTATACAGTAAGTATAAGTTAAACACATATAACTTAAGTATATGTTAACAAATGTGGACATATACTTAAATAAAATACATAATATAAAAATATACTTGTATATAAACTTTATAAAATGTATAATATTTTTGTCCTAGTAGCAGCACAAATTCAAATATGTCTATCGTTCATTTATTTCAATTACTGCACATTTTCTATGAATAAAATTGTAAACGGAAAATTAGCTAATAAATTATTATTAGCTTAATTGTTTTCTGTTAGTAAAAGTTAGACTGCAATATGGTGTCTCTCAGCATGTTGAGAGAAATAACCCAATTCAAATGAATAACAAAATAGTGACTATATTTTAGTTTTTGAACGCATACACTTTAGGGCAATTTGACATCATTAACATTATTAGTATCCTGTTTCTTTAGATGACTGCTTATATGAACTACAGTTCCAACATTTAACATATTATCACATATTACCATATACGCACAGATGTAGGATATTAATTTGATCACTCTTTTGTTGATGAGAATTTTCATGCACCTCAGGAAATGCAGATGAACTTCATGACTGACATGAATTCACTAAAAACCTGCACTAACACATGGTTGGTTACATTAACAGTATTGCAGTTTTCATGTAACCTAATTTTGGACAGCTAATAGCCTAACCAACAATCAAGCAACATTATGAACTAAATGTTCAAATTATTTTGCTGCAGGATTATTTTGCTTTGACTATACTGGTGAAATTAAGATCCAACACCTGTATGCAGCATAACAATGCCAGTGAGCTCTCCGCCCTTCCATGTTTATAATAACTACTACTAATTAATGATGAAGCATGTGGCCATGCCCACAGCACAACACAGTCCCTTCCACATTGTTACACTATTAAACACAAGAGCATGAAATAGTTTCACACGAGAACATGACAAATACAACAGTTAAGACTAGTCTGATTTGATTGAATTATATGTATAGGATTGGATATTGCTAATATTGTTTTGGATGATTAATAATTTGTATTTGTGATGTATTTCTGTATTATATTTATTCATAATGTTGTCTCTGATATAGTGATTTATGAGATCCTAATTCTATTTTAGTTGGTGTACAAATAGACATACTGGTATGTACCTGTTGAAAATAATATCTCACTCCCTACGTTGTTATTGTGTTTCTAAAACCGAACACCTCCAACTATACACTCAAGGGTGAGCTTGTTAAACCGTGGCGACATAAGCTAAGGCAGCGATGACGTCACCCTGTGTGTGCGAGAGTCTTTTTCTGGCGTATAGGAGACTGGGTCCAGCATTTATGACAGGACCTCAGACAAGCATTTGGGCCTAATAGCCTAGTCAGTTACAAGGTCATTAGCAAAACAACAGGGGACTTTAAAAGCAACAGTTTAATCCTCTGTAATATAAAAGCATGTTTAACTAAATTATAATGCAATTACTTAGGTACTATTTAATACAACATTGTTGTTTTAGTTAATATACAGGTATAAGAGCAACTTATCATATGTAGAGAGTCATCTTCAGCTGAGAATCGCTCCAGAGAAATTCACAGTGTGACATTCATATTGTAATCAGTCAGTGTAATATACACTGTATCCATCTCTGATTGGTGTAAAGACCTCAGATCCTTTAGAGCACATCTAATGATCTATTATCAGATCACACTCCAATACCCCTAACACCTGGTTTGAATTTATTAATGATTGTATGACAGGCAGACACACACACACACACATTCTTCAGGGGGCATCTAATGATGGCTTATCATATCACGCTCCACCACCTGATTTTAATTAACAAAGGACTGTCTGGGACAACTTGACACCTGGGTTGTGCCTTAAATGTCACCCTATTTCCTATGTGTAGGCCGTCATTGTAAATAAAAATTTGTTGTTAACTGACTTGCCAAGTTAAATAAAGGTTCAATAAAATAAAATAAATGTAGAAAACTACTTTTGAAGAGGGCCCATAGTAAAAGGTAGTAGTATATAGAAAATAGTGCCATTTGAGACACATCCATGGATCTATACCTCTACTACTAAATCTGTTTCATATTACAAGATCTGAACAGGTCTGAAGTGGCCTGGCTAGCAGCACTAGCGAGCCAGACCTAGGTTCAAATAGTACTTGCTGTCTTTAAAATACTTTAGCCGTTTGACTGAGCTTTGCCCTGAATGCCAGGTGGGCGGGGTTTGAACTTTTGGGACTATTCCATTGGTCCCATTATGCCAGCTCAATCAAGAGCAGCTAAAGTATTTGAAAGAACCAAATACTATTTGTACCCAGGTCTGCTCTACTCAGAGCCAGCTGCCTCAGTAAGAGCCGAGGCCATATTTGTCTATTAAGGGCTGTGTGTCAGAACAGATGAGAGACTAGTATTTTTAGCAGCAAGTCATCGGCTGCGGCTGTGTTTATATGATCCATCAGCGTGCTTGTACTGATAAGAGTGTGTACAACATGCAGCACAGGGGGCTGACCGCCCTGTCAAGTGTCCAAGAGAGCTAGTTCAACACTTACGTAGATTTTAAATAAAGTACATATTGGTATTGGTGCTTGAAGCATCTTGTAGAAAGACAACAATATGCTGTAAAGTATTTTATGTTATTCAATCTTTTTGCTTCCTTGCTTCCTTTATAAACCTGTATTTATAAATCACCTCTCATATTGTCCTATGCTCTAACACAAGTCACCCTGTTTATCCAACTATACCGTGACAATCACAGTCTTTATCCGTTTACTGGGTGACATGACATAAACAGCTTCATCTGATCTGGGCAGCTAGGCCTATAGTCTGGTCTGTTCTGACAGAGACAGAGGGTATCATTGTGACATTACTGGTACTTTAATCTCAGCTAACAGAAGGACAACGAGGGGCAACCGGGGCAGTTGTTGTTTGTGTGGTTTTACAGTGTGCAGGCCGTAAAGCAGGACTTTTAAAGATGGCTACATATACTACAACAGAGTTGTAGCATGTAGTGGTGTTGCCAGGATGGAAAGACAGACAGGCAATTAAAAGGGCAGCTGCTGTCGGGTCCTAAAGTCAGAGCGTCACCGTAGGCAACAAGCCTCAGTACAAGCTAGTATGTAATTTAACATGAAGCTTTGGTGCCATGGTACAAACAAAGTATGATGATGTTATACAGTAAGATGTGACCGTAAGAACAAAGTCATAGTGATATGATATACACAGGAATACTGTATGAGGATGTCAATATGAGGTCATCTTGTGACCGTTAAGTCATAGCGGTTAATTGTCCAAGTTTGAATTAGGTCACAGAGGGACATGTGTACTATCAGAAGTGTGTAATACAGTATGCTAATATCAAGATGTCTCTAAAAAATGTAAGTTGTAGGTGCACTATAACTGTGTATGATAGACTATTTTGTAAAATAAAAAGTAGCCTAATAATATGAAAAAATATTATTTGAATAATCTATGGAATAATGATAGTATATGATTGTTAAAATGTGATCGGTTGTTAAAATGTTGAAATCTCCATAATCTCAACAAAATCCACTCCGTGGTCTATAATATAACTGATGTCTAATTTAGCGACAGCACTGACGTGATGACTTTATGATGTGGAAACGTACCTCTTCGTAAGACCATATGACAACTCTACAAGCCAGTAGCACCACAAACCAAGAGGTGCTAATCCTCACAAAGATTCAGTTGCTTCTCCATGTTCCAAACAAAACCACCATGATCTAAATATCTATATTAATCTCTCGTCCATATTTCACAATTTGAACCCAGCAGACACTAACCCAATGAAGAAGCTGCTTTGTTATGTTTCACAAACAAAATGTCCCTTATGCGGGGCTATAGACCTTCATGTATGTGAGAAAATAACATGGCTGCCGTGTCCATCAATGTCTAAAACAGCTTTCTCTTGGGACCTTGCCCACCCCTAATCCAATTGGCCTCTCGCCTTCTAGTTCTAGAGTGTTGGATTGGGGGTGATGGTTGGTCGGGTTGGGCTATGTCAAGTCATGGGGTTCTATAGATGATTTGATTGATAGTGCAAGATACTAAATTTAGCCAGCATGTGAGCACATTCATCAGAACACGAAAGGACAGGGCCCAGTCAAAAGGGTCTGGGGTTGTGTGGTGGGTATGTGGATAAGTGTTAATGTCTACAGCTGGTTGCAAAACTTTGTTGTCTCGTTTAACCATGCGTGGTGCGAAACAAGCTGTTACTGCTACTGGTTCCTCTATAATGCAATGGTCTATGATCCTGATAACAATTGTAGTGTCACGACTTCCACCGACGGTGGCTCCTCTGCCTGTTCGGGCGGCGTTCGGCGGTCGTCGACACCGGCCTATTAGCTGCCACCGAACCTCCTTTTCTTTCTGTTGATTTTTCTTATTGTTTGCACCTGTTTTTGTGTTTGGCATTTCTAGGGCTATTTAAGCCGCGGCCAAGCCCGCCTCCTTTCGTGCGGGCTTGTTTCTCTGTTTGTTTGGTGGACGTTCGGCTGACGTGTATGTTGGCATGTTCTCTCGTCCTGTTTGGGCCGCCTTTGTTTTGTGTGCGCCTGTTGTGTTTGGGGCGTTGTATTTACGCACCGCAATAAAGAAGGAATATCTTTTCCCTACACCCTGCTCTCTGCGCCTGACTCCACACCCACCACTCCTAGCTGTCGTGACATGTAGTTCCTCCACAGAAGCTAAATGTCAAGGCTACATAATGTATTTATTTATTCATTTTAAACAGTGGGACCCAAACCTCTGATTAAAAGCTGTGTTTTATAGCTACCGTTGTTTACATTTTCTCATCCATCTTTTCCCTGTTTGTTTATAGCACCAGTGTGTCCGACGGCAATGATAACAAGCCCCAGCCAGTGGGTGGTGGCCAGGGCCAGCTGAGTGGTGGGGGGTGGGACCCACCAGAACCACCAGAACGCACAGCTCCTCTTGACACCTGCCAGCATCCAGCTAGCCCAGCTCCAGGCCCAGCTCACCTTCCACCGCCTTAAACTGGCCCAGAGTGCTGTGGGGGGCAACGCAAACTCCGCAAACGCAGCCAGCATCCTCAATCAGGTCTGTTACAGAATTGATTGGTTTGCCTGTATTTGTTTCAGTACTTTGGAATGCAAGCTTTTATTTTGACATACTTACAGTGTCATACAGTTTCCTCAATTAGGTCTGTAACAGGGTTGGTTGGTTTGCCTGTATTTACAGGTCTGGGAATTTTATTCTGAAATGCAAACTTTTATTTTCACACACTTTAAAATTATTTTCACACACTTTAAAATGTTTTCGAGACTAATGTTTTTTCATCTATCTTCTCCCTCAATCAGGTCCTCGCCAATGTGGCCATGTCCCAGCCCCTCTTCAACCAGCTCCGCGCCGGCCATGGTCAGTAATACTCAAGCAGTTGGTGGTGGTTTCCACTCCGGTGCCCTAGCCTTCCAACTGCCTCCACCACCCCCGCCACCCCCGCCACCCCCGCCACCCCCCAACTCTGCCCTGGGGACTTTGGTAAGGACCGGATTCAACCAGAATCATGGTAATGTGAGGCTGAACCATTACGGAGGTGGGGGTGTTTCTGGGAACCAACAGCAGCAGCAACAGGCCAACCAGCATGGTGGATCAGACTACAGCAAGAAAGCTGGCTCAACATACCCTTCAGATATGGATAGGCATCTCCAGTATGGCTTCATTGGGGGGACGTCTGTGGCGTTGAGTGAAGCCGGAGAGGGACAAGGACAGTACGTGCCGATCATGACTCAGGCAAAGAGTACAAACCAAGGCTTTCAGATTGACTTCTATGGACAAAATGGTCAGAGTCAACAACAACAGGCTGGGTTCGGTGTTGTGAATCAAAACGATCAGAACAAGAACGCTTTTAATGAGCAGCAGTGGAAAAGCCCAGCTAACATGAGCCACACGGGAAAAGGGTTGGACATAGTTTCCAATACTGCTACAGTATGGATGGGAACTGGGCAGCCATTCCATGCCAGAGAGGAACTGTACAATCCAGAGGAGCCAACCTCTGACCACAAGTTCAATTCCGGCGGTGGAGGAGTTACTTCCTCGTTCGGAGCAGGCATGGGTGGCACTAAGGGGTTTGTGGGATACCATAAGCAGCCCCTGCAGGGGGGAGAGGAGACCCTGTTTACAGGTGGTTCTGTACAACTCCAACCTCACCAGCTGAATGACTTCCATGCCGTGACGCCATCCCACCTGCCCCACCAGTGCACCATCTGTGAGAAGAAGGTTTATAACCTCAAGGTGGGTGGAGCTCACTAGACAGGGATTATGTCATTTCCTGTGGGCAGTATATCACTTCCTGTGGAGAAACATGTAACTTCCTGTAAAGTCTAGACTAGAGAAATACTTACTTACATTGAACAAGCTTGGTGACACTCCTATTAGAATGTATTTCTCTTTGAAACTGAGATGCAGGCATAGATGATGTGGGATAACATATGGTTTTATTCTAGTGAACATACATCATCAATACGTTTCAATGTTCATTTACTGTAGTGTGTGAACCATAGAGATCCTATTAAATTACTAGAGGGGCTATGTCATAAACCCTCAAAGTTGAAAGTGAAAATTGCAGCCATATTGGTCAGGGAGAAATCCAAACCAGTCTGATTGTAATGAATGGCAGTAGAGGCATAATCCTGATTTTAATTATGCAGGAAAATAAAAGTAAGGCATGTGATATATCGGAAATTGTGTAACAGAATTATTGTCAACCTAAAATATTGTCATATAATTATAAATACAGTTTTTATGGGTTTTATACAAATTTTCTGTGTAAATAGCCTCTAAAATATATGTAAACAGACCGTTAATGTCTCAATTTGAGTTTTCTTGGAAAGCTGTGAGTGCGATTATATGATACAATATCAGTACTTGTTGCATTTACAACTTGTCTAAGTCCTATCATCAAGTGATTTCAGCCAGTGTATGGCTGTGGATTGACTGGATTGTTTGAATGGAATGTTGGCATATTGGCAGTTCATTTGAACAATTAATCAAATCATTCCTATAAAACTGGCTGGCTAGCTAGCTAACAAACACAGTGCAGATAAATTCATCAAATTCATTATTTTACACAATATCTTATCACAACACTGGCAAACCATGGTTGATCAACTTCTTGACCAAAATGGCTGACCTTTATCCCATCATAAGAAGGTTCATGTCGATTCTAGTATACTAATTCCTAATTCTATGGTGGAAATATTGAACTCAATCCCTTTAGCATCTTGCTCTGTCTAATGTTAAGCTCTGTAATAGATCCTTTGCTCAACAACTACTAGTTAATTAGTGTGTGTGAACTGTTGACTGTGGTGTGCAGGCTGTAACATCATTACACCACAAAGCCAACTACCATTTTCACACTACCATGCCAACCTGAACCATACTGTTCTGGTTTCTTTGCACATTGTCCTTTCCAGCACAGTTCCTCCAACAATTGTGGTGGAAGCGTAACCAGGCACAGTTCGGCACAGTATGGCTTGGATTGGCCTGGTAGAGTGAAAAGGGTAATAGAGTATTTAGACACACAGTAGTGAGTAAGGGTCATTAATGTTGGCATATTGGTGTGAAAATGCCATGTTTTTTTACTGTAGGATGCAGGCTGTCATAATACAACACCACAGAGCCAACTACAGTTAGTCTGGTTCCAGATCTGTTTGTGTGGTCTAGCCAACTCCTTTGGGACTCATATATCCCATTGGCATGACAAGTTGGCTATACAGCACAAACAGATCTGAGACCAGGCTAACTGTAACTGCTCCAGAAGCAGTTGCTCTCCGCTCCAAGTCGTTGCCCCTTTAATTATAGTCCAGCCACCCATGATCAGGGCCAGACACACACGGGGGGGGCATGTCGCTGTGCTCAAAGGGGGTGCACTGAGGTAGGGGTTAGCGTTCAGTGAGTCAAGGTCTATCTATCTGACTGGGTTTGGTTGGATGTGTGTTTTCAGGACTGGGACCAGCACGTGAAAGGTAAACTACACCTGCAGAACCGCTTGCTGTACTCTGAAGGGTGAGTTATAGGGATGAGTTATAGGGAGGTCAAACCGATTAGACAGCACGTTGACATGCTTCTGTGTGATCTAGAAACGGCTTTCTGCTTCCTGTCTAGGAAGAGGGAGTGACTGACAACAAATGAGTAATGTGTAACGTGCTCCACTCATACTGTGGGTTGAGAAGTACAGTATTGAGGGTGCCTTTCAGTTAGATACAGTATAGGCTAAAACTATTTCTTAAATGTGTTCTGTTTTGATCTTGTTTTGACATTTTGTGTAACGTGTGTTCCACTGTGGGTTTGAGAAGTATTTTAAGTGAGATATAAAGAAAAACTCTTTACAATAAGGTACCGTTCATATAGTTTTTAAAGGGTTTATAACTACATTCATGGTTATTTAATCATTTGTAAATGCATTATAAATCATTAATAACATCATTAGAAACGCTTTAGAAAGTCTACCTTATTGTACCTTATGTATTATCAAAGACTTTTCCTAAATTTAGTACATTTTTGTGTTGTGTAGCAGTTGTGTAGCATGTGCTTCACTGAAAGTTTGTTCTTAGGGTACTTTTCAGTCAGATATAGACTACAAAATTGTAATAACTTTCATGATTAAGCCATTATACATGGTTGTACATGCTTTATAAAATGCTTTATAAGTTACTTAATGTATTAGTTTATGTCCTTGTTTTGTAAATTTAATCATCATAGTCGAGGGGAGGGTAGGCAGTCAGTCTGTCAGAAATCTAAAACTAGTCTCCGGTAGCGTCCCTGCAGAAGGGGCATAATGCCCAAAACATTGGTGTAATTAATACCCATTAAATCATTGGGATATACTGTATATAGAGTGTGCAACATTATTTTTTTCATTTTCTTTCATACGTTTACTTTTCCGTTAGTCAGCAAGATAGACTAGCCAGGGAGGACAGAGCAGTGCAGGTAGTCAGATCACTCAATCAGTTAGTCAGGAAACTAAAACAAGCCTCTCGTGGCGTCCGGTTCTGTCCGCAGTGCTGCAATCACAGCAGGAGCCGTCCACTACGGTCCCGCCGGGTCGTCTGAAGGATGCCTAAACAACGTCGGAGTGAATAACTCCATGGCTTACTCTTCCACCGCCAATCAAGGTAGGTTGGAGTTTGTGTGTGTGTGTGTCTCAAAGACATTGGGTTGGAGGTTGAAGGTCAATGTTGTGGTGTTTTTAAGAGGGGAAATATGTGGTAGATATGCGGTAGATGGGGGTGGAACTGCTGCTATTTTTAGACTGCAGGGTACATGGCATGGGTCTCGTTTTGGATATTTAGATCTAGGGAGTAGGGAGCAGATCGGGCTAACTTGACCGTGCATGTGTTGATAACATCTCAATATAGTACTTATAAAACACTAATAAAACTTGTAAGATTGATGTAAATTACTATTACTAATTGTGCAACTTGTATTTGTACACTATTTGTCTGGGGTTTATAATTTTCTTTCAGTAGAGACTACAGTATTTTGAGAGTACAACTTATTTTTCGGCTCCCGAGTGCCGCAGCGGTCCAAGGCACTGCATCTCAGTTCAAGAGGCATCCCTACAGTCCCTGGTTCGATTCCAGGCTGTATCACATCCGGCCATGAGTCCCATAGGACGGCGCACAATTGGCCCAGCGTCGCCTGGGTTTGGCCGGGGTAGGCCGTCATTGTAAATAGGAATATGTTCTTAACTGACTTGCCTAGTTAAATAAAGGTTAAATAAAATAATATTAATAATTTTTTTTATTTAAATTTGAATTTAACCAGGTAGGCCAGCTGAGAACAAGTTCTCATTTACAACTGCGACCTGGCCAAGATAAAGCAAAGCAGTGCAACAATAAACAACAACACAGAGTTCCACGTGGGATAAACAAACGTACAGTCAATAACACAATAGAAAAGTCTATATACAATGTGTGCAAATGGAGTAAGGAGGTAAGGCAATAAATAGGCCATAGTAATCAATCAAATTCAATCAAATGTATTTATAAAGCCCTTTTTACATCAGCCGATGTCACAAAGTGCTGTACAGAAACCCAGCCTAAAACCCCAAACAGCAAGCAATGCAGATGTAGAAGCACGGTGGCTAGGAAAAACTCCCTAGAAAGGCCAGAACCTAGGAAGAAACCTAGAGAGGAACCAGGCTATGAGGGGTGGCCAGTCCTCTTCTGGCTGTGCCGGGTGGAGATTATAACAGAACATGGCCAATGTTCATAGATGACCAGCAGGGTCAAATAATAATAATCACAGTGGTTGTCGAGGGTGCAACAGGTCAGCACCTCAGGAGTAAATGTCAGTTGGCCTTTCATAGCCGATCATTCAGAGTATCTCTACCACTCCTGCTGTCTCTAGAAAGTTGAAAACAGCAGGTCTGGGACAGGTAGCACGTCAGTAGCGTGCTACCTGTAGCGAAGTAATTACAATTCAGCAAATTAACACTGGAGTGATAGATGTGCAGATGATGATGTGCAAGTAGAAATACTGGTGTGCAAAAGAGCATAAAAAAAGTGTATACAAATAATAATAATAAAATAATAAAATAATAGAAATGTGGCATTTTCTTATCAGAGCCAATATTTTTTATTTTTAAGGTGAGCTTGTGAAGTAGACTGGTCCTTTAATTTCAAGAACAGCCATGATACAAACATAACAAGCAAAACTAGAATAACATGACAACATTTAAACATAGGTCATTGTGATTTTCTGGTTTCTTCACAGTCAAGAATTAACACAACGTAAACTTCCCTCGATCCCATGTGTTTCATGGTCCTGTTGTTCCTGTTTCCTCCACATTTATCCAGATGTATCATCCGGAGCTAACCTACCAGCTGCAGCCATGAGGACCTATCCCATGTCAGGGGCTGGATTTACCCAACTCCCACCTGGGTCAAAGGTCAGACAAATGTTTTGGCTTTCGCTTATCAAGATTAGGGGATATGTGCTACTGCTGTGTGTGGAGGTAAATACGTGTAGGATACAACGACAGATTGTACAGTTTAGGTTACTTAAACTTGTAAAAGGTCAGACAAATGTTTGGCTTTCTCTTATCAAGATCAGTTAGAATGCTGCTGTGAAACACAAACTGTAAATCCCCTACTGAAGGAGATATAAGGACTGTAGTTTGGGGTAACACTTTACAATAACTTTCATTAATAAGCATGATTAAACAATTTAAAGGTCAATGTTTTGGCTTTTGTATATCAAGATTAGTGAATACATGCTTTTGTGAAATTACATATAGTAAATTTGGGCTGAATGACAGATTGATTTTATGGTAACACTTTATAAGAACTTTATAATATAGTATATTACTTTAATTTAACTAGTCAGCATGCATCAACTATTTATATGTAGTCAATAAATTATCAATAAATTATTATTAATAGTGCATTTATAAACATTTATAAGCATTGTAAATTCTAAGCATTATATGCATTACAATCATTTATAAAGCACTAAAAAGCATTTAGTATGGCTTATTAATTAAAGTTGCATGGCTGCAGATCCATGTTTTCTGGAACCCTCTTCCCGACAGCTAAAGGTCTGAAGCTTCTTCGCATGTGCGGGATTCTCTACTTTGCGCACAGCGGAGACGGAAGAGGAAGAGAGACATTCTTTTCTGTTTCAATGGAAGTCAATGAACTAAGTAGACCAGACCCATGCTATCACAGCTTAAGTAGACAGGAACTGACAATTTCTTTCAATGGTAAATGGCCTCAGTGAAGTATTTTAATTAATTTAGCCACCATCTTTGGCGCACAGTCTCTGCTCTTAAAGTTATTAATATAATTTAATGTAATGTGTCTATTCCTAAATAATTAATCAACGTATATTTCATTTGGTGTGTGATGTGTCGTGTGTCTGTGAGAAAGCTGGTTAGACACGTCACCTTGTTCCACCTATGCCCTGGCTTGCCTCGGTGCCTAGAGAGCCCAACATGGGGAAACATAGTAGGCTATGTATTTGTGCCAAGGTGTATTTTTCTCGTTGTATGGCAGTGTTTCTCCAGTCAGTTCTACTTATTTGATGTATATTTTTTTATTTCAAGAACTAAAGAACCATATTGACTGAGATGTGCACTCTTGTTTAAGTTTGACCTCTAGCTTCCATCCATATCTCTCTGGTTTTGAGCATACGAGTTTCAGCTGTGTTTCAGCTATTTTGATATCTAAGCTGTGGTGGCAGATGATGCTGTGTGTTGTGTCAGTGAATCAGAACGGACCAGCGAAAGGCCTTGTTGACAGCTGTGGATCCAGAGAGCAGCTTTTGTCTTTGCTAGACAACTTAACTCCATTTAAACTGATATCTCCGGCAAACTATGTAATTAAATGCCTGGCTTGAAAACGCGTGTGTGAAATGAACAGATTTAAGCTTTCTCTTTAGTGATAAAACGGGTCTAATGGACTTTATCACAACCACATGTGAGGCCCCCCTAGTGGAAAGCTGCAAAAAATACATTGGCTTTGGCAAGATAGATTTTCATAATCACGACTCGTTTTTGTTGCTTTTTATACACATTTTTGGTGTTGTGTGTTGATTTGATTCGAACTGACTGATATATCCAACAAACTCTGTAATTAAATGCCTGGCTTGTAAACCCGTAGGCTTTGGACAGATAATATTGGCTTATACATGTAACTGTTGAATTTTTGGTGTTAATTTATTTGGAGTATGAATAGATCTTTTTACGTGTGTTATTTCATTTTCAGTATAGCTTTTTTAAATTATAGATTCATTCTTTTCCACCAATGATCCATTCTATTTTATTCTGTTATATTATATTATTTGTGCCACGTGGTATATGTAAGACACATTTGTTACACCCGATTACACCATATGACAGGGCACCTTGGCTTGAAGGTGCCACGTGGCTAAGACGCCCTCTCCATCAGGAGAGGTGGTGAGGAGAGGGGTGACGTGTGTGCATGCTGCCGTATATGTGTGTGTCTGTGCGCGTCTGTGTGTGTGTGTCTGGCAGCATACTTTTTGATGTGAAGTCTTCCTTGGGTTTACTTGAGGTGTAGAGTATCGCCATGACGGCTTGTCAGGCTATTTCAGCATGACATTTATAGGTGGCCATTTTATCTGTGGAATTAATTGAGGAAACTTTTTAGCTATCTTTTGTCCGAGGTTAAGTATTTTTAAGTCGTTGGATTGAGGATTTGACTGAGTGATAGCCATCCAGAGCGAGAAAATATGGAGCTCAAGTCCCATCATGTTTTTGTGTTGCGTGTCTGTTTTATCACTATTTTGAGTCAAACTGACAACTTGGAATAGGCCTACTGTCCCTTTTCACTATAAACATGTTCACATTTCTACTGATGCCTATTGCATTGCACCAACACACATATGTCTCCAACTTTTATCATTGTAAACTGTTGTTAGGCAACACCTTTTATCATTGTAAACTGTTGTTAGGCAACACCTTTTATCATTGTCAACTGTTGTTAGGCAACACCTTTTATCATTGTCAACTGTTGTTAGGCAACACTTTTTATCATTGTCAACTGTTGTTAGGCAACACCTTTTATCATTGTAAACTGTTGTTAGGCAACACCTTGTATCATTGTCAACTGTTGTTAGGCAACAACTTTTACTGGAGATTTAAAAGCATTTGATGTGAATTGTGTAACCAACCTGTCTGTTCGGTCTTACCAAGTTGGCAAGCACAAACAGATTTGGGGCCAGGCTAGAAAGGCTTCCACAGAAACCTATGGATCCGTTTGACACCCTTTTATTTTACGAGGCCTTTTATCATGTCAGTGGTGTGCTAATGTTAGCCCTGTAAACTACACCTGTCCCTACTACCAACAACCCAACAGATGGAGGTTGTGTTGTTCCCAGAAAAATACAAGCCTTGCAGGGTGGCCTATAGTAATGTGACCTTGGTGGTCTGTTAAAAATATATAATAGACAACAGACACTCTATCAGCTAAACTGTCAACTAGTCTATGGTATGGTTTGAGACTTTTGTGATTTTGTAGTAGTACACTTGAATATCAAGTTCAAAATTATTATAACATAATGACTTGCATTCATAGCCTAGGTCTTTGCAATTTGTTTTCTCAAACTCAAAGTACCTATACTGCAGCAACTCACTCCTGATACAAGCACTGCTGATATCTTCATTCATCTTTAGTAGTAGTATTGATATGCTGAGTCTAACTAAATACAATGCATCATACATGACAACAATATGCAAACAGAAATAAAGTGTCTTACATTTAACGAGCAAACGAAATAACTGAAACAGAACTGAAACCATAACTGGATAACTGAAACCGTAAGGAGATCCCGCGGGTTCGCCGGCCCCTGTGTTAGGAACGCCGGGAGAAACTGTGAACGTTGTGGTCAGCACCCTGGTTGTACAACGACAAGGATCTAACGTTCATCCAACGTTGGATAAACAAACAGGAATGTCTCTCGAGGGGAACAGCACGATGCTAGTCATAATGTTTGGTTGAGAGTGTAAAGTGTATAGTTCAAAATGAAATGTTTGGTTGAGAGTGTAAAGTGTATAGTTCAAAATGAAATGTTTGGTTGAGAGTGTAAAGTGTATAGTTCAAAATGAAATGTTTGGTTGAGAGTGTAAAGTGTATAGTTCAAAATGAAATCTTTGGTTGAGAGAGTAAAGTGGTCCATTAAATCGCAGTCAGCGTCTGGTGAGCATCATTTAAAAGCTTGGTCTATTGCAAACACGACTAGCTTAATGATCAAATAGGATCTACAGTGTAAGGCTTTCACAAGGCAATTCAGAGAAGCAGATCGTACATTTAGTGTGCATGGAATAGAGTCATGAGAGCATTCAGATGCGTGGTCCGCGGCACATTGTCTTCACAATACAACATAGACTCATTCTGTTCAGGACAACCCAGGGTAGAACACCATGTCATCTTGTAATGGTATATGAAACATGTGAAGTGCACATTTGGACTGACAGGTGTTTGGCTTGCTTGTATGACATTGAAGCGGTATTTATTATAATCCTCTTCGCCTCATCTTTCAAAATACATAGAGTCCTCGTAATTTACCAAATTGACCTAGCTCAAACAACCAATTGGACAACCACAACCATTTGTCCAATTAGCGTGAGGGAGGGGGAGGCAACTTCTTGTCGCACGCGGTGCTCATGTTCAGAATGGTTGTCAGTCAAAATCCATACAGAGCTGTGAAGCGCAAAGCCTGAGCTCTGACGTCGTGTATAGCATGTTACTGTACAGCCACTGCTCTCCAATTTAAGCGCTTATTAGTGTCCAAATCTGCCACTTTCAACCCGTATACCGGTACGGGTGTAAAGGGCAGTGTTCTTTATTAGTGGTTTGTCTATGGGGCGGAACTACTGCTGAGACTGCTGAGAGTGAAAGTGGGAATTTGCAAGCCTATTTGGTTGACTCTCGGTAGCAGTATCAAAACATTCACTGGTGCACGAAAGCATCTCTCTCTCTCTCTCTCTCTCTCTCTCTCTCTCTCTCTCTCTCATGTCTTTCTTGTAATTGATTGCAAAGTCAATATCAATTGAACACTGACATCAAAAACCATCACATGTAAACCATGTGATAAACATCACAATGTCATATCATTCCAGTCACACGTTTCAAATGTGGTTTACTAGCCGCAATGACATTTGCCAGGCCGGGCCTTTGGTAACTTTACCAACTGCCTCACGTATTACAATTGTAACTTCACTTCAGTTCCTGATGAATAGGTCACCAGACCATGGTTCAAATACTATTTGAAATCTTTCAAATACTAACAGAGTTTGCTCAAGTCTGCCTTGAGTGCCAGATGGGCGGGGATTGCACTTTTACAACTATTCTATTGGTTCCATTGCGCTAGGCGAAGCTCAAGTAAGCCCAGATAAAGTCTTAGAAATAGTATTTGAACCCAGATATGTAGGTCAGATAGTGTGTGATTGTAATACAACGTTTACGAGATGTGTAAATCATCTGCCATTGTCAGCCTCCACACACTAATCAACAGCAACACTCCAGTCCATCCACAGCTATTGTACAAAAGTTTTGAGAATTACATAAATATTAAAAGTTTGCTGCTGCTTCAGTGTCTTTAGATTTTTTTGTCAGATGTTACTATGGAATACTGAAGTATAATTACAAGCATTTCATAAGTGTCAAAGGCTTTTATTGACAATTACATGAAGTTGATGCAAAGAGTCAATATTTGCAGTATTGACCCTTCTTTTTCAAGACCTCTGCAATCCGCCCTGGCATGCTGTCAATTAACTTCTGGGCCACATCCTGACTGATGGCAGCCCATTCTTGCATAATCAATGCTTGGAGTTTGTCAGAATTTGTGGGTTTTTGTTTGTCCACCCGCCTCTTGAGGATTGACCACAAGTTCTCAATGGGATTAAGGTCCGGGGAGTTTCCTGGCCATGGACCCAAATATCAATGTTTTGTTCCCCGAGCCACTTAGTTATCACTTTTGCCTTAGGGCAAGGTGCTCCATCATGCTGGAATAGGCATTGTTCGTCACCAAACTGTTCCTGGATGGTTGGGAGAAGTTGCTCTCGGAGGATGTGTTGGTACCATTCTGTATTCATGGCTGTGTTCTTAGGCAAAATTGTGAGTGAGCCCACTCCCTTGGCTGTGAAACAACCCCACACATGAATGGTCTCAGGATGCTTTACTGTTGGCATGACACAGGACTGATGGTAGCGCTCACCTTGTCTTCTCCGGACAAGGTTTTTTCCAGAAGACCCAAACAATCGGACATGGGATTCATCAGAGAAAATGACTTTACCCCAGTCCTCAGCAGTCCAATCCCTTTTGCAGAATATCAGTCTGTCCCTGATGTTTTTCCTGGAGTGAAGGGGCTTCTTTGCTGCCTTTCTTGACACCATGCCATCCTCCAAAATCTTCGCCTCACTGTGCGTGCAGATGCACTCACACCTGCCTGCTGCCATTCCTTAGCAAGCTCTGTACTGGGGGTGCCCCGATCCCGCAGCTGAATCAACTTTAGGAGACAGTCCTGGCGCTTACTGGACTTTCTTGGGCGCCCTGAAGCCTTCTTCACAACAATTGAACCACTCTCCTTGAAGTTCTTGATGATCCGATAAATGTTTGATTTAGGTGCAATCTTACTGGCAGCAATATCCTTGCCTGTGAAGCCCTTTTTGTGCAAAGCAATGATGATGGCACATGTTCCCTTGCAGGTAACCATGTTTGACAGAGGAAGAACAATGATTCCAAGCACCACCCTCCTTTTGAAGCTTCCAGTCTGTTATTCGAACTCAATCAGCATGACAGAATGATCTCCAGCCTTGTCCTCGTCAACACTCACACCTGTGTTAACGAGAGAATCACTGACATGATGTCAGCTGGTCCTTTTTGTGGCAGAGCTGAAATGCATGCAAAGAGGGACTTTGCAATTAATTGCAATTCATCTGATCACTCTTCACGACATTCTGGAGTCTTTGCAAATTGCCATCATACAAACTAAGGCAGCAGACTTTGTGAAAATTAATATTTGTGTCATTCTCAAAACTTTTGGCCACGACTGTAGATCATCTAAATTAGTAACATACAACACTGCAATGTCCAATGTCAACGTAAAGACCAATGGTTTCTTTTGGTTATTTTCGAGATTATGACTTGAAATAATATATTTTATTTTTGTTGTTACACCCTTCTAATTGAATTATGGGGTAATACCATTGCTACTGCAGGCAACCATAACCGAAAGGTGGCTAGATCAAATCCCTGAGCCGACAAGGTAAAAATCTGTCGTTCTGCCCCTGAACAAGGCAGTTAACCGACTGTTCCTAGGCTGCCATTGTAAAAATGAATTTGTTCTTAACTGACTTGCCTAATTAAATAAAGGTTAAAAAAAAAAATCCTAGAGCTGTGTTTTAAGAAGCGCCAACATCTTTCCACAGCCCAAGAACATTTACACCGTATGACCCTCAAGTCAGGGGTAAGGCTCAGGCTGTATAAAAGTGTGAACAAGTCTATCCCTTAACCACTGATATGAGGTCAGACATTCATCCTTCTAATGGTTTAAGACTAGGGTAATCTGATCCGAGATCTGGGATTTAGAGGCGTCAACATCTTCCCCAAGCCCAGAAACAGACACTGTTTGACCCTCAATTTATGGATCCAAAGGATGTAAAAGCATGAACACGTGTCCAGATTGCTGGACCACATATTTACAAAGAAAACCCTCTGATACAACATCGATGACCGGCCAGGCCGGTGGCAAGGCTCTTGTTCCCTCTTTCACCTCAAGGACATTAACAGCCTGTTGCTGTCTATTTCTGTAGCTGTTTACTGACCGGGCTGCTGTGACCTTTCTTGTATGTGTGTGTGTGTGTGTGTGTGTGTGTGTGTGTGTGTGTGTGTGTGTGTGTGTGTGTGTGTGTGTGTGTGTGTGTGTGTGTGTGTGTGTGTGTGTGTGTGTGTGTGTGTGTGTGTGTGTGTGTGTGTGTGTGTGTGTGTGTGTGAGCTTAGCCTAGTGGTAGTTGGCACAGAGCTGCTAATAGAATTATCACTCTCGCCTCTGAAACCGTTAAAATCAGGTAGCGTGCCAGAGGCAGTTAAACGACGATTATTAAACCCTGTAAGCAATCAGGGCTTTGGATAGATTAACATTGGGGATAGCGGATTAGTCTAGGGTAGCAGCACAGTAGCAATGTTCTTCACGTAAACTACCTACTAATCCTGGGGTGTAACATTATGCTTCTAATCTTAGGTTTTATGGTATGAACTGTATGCTAATCTTTGGTTGTAACGTTGGTTCTAATCTTGGGGTGTACCATCTTGGTTCTAATCTTGGGATGTAACATCTTGGTTCTAATCTTGGGGTGTAACATCTTGGTTCTAATCTTGTGGTGTAACATCTTGGTTCTAATCTTGGGATTAGGGGAGGATTATAGGGTAGCAGCATAGTAACAATGTTCTTTTGACACAACTTTCCCAACTCATCACATCTACTAGTATAGTCTAGTATTCTGTCTACTATCAAATGCAGCAGTGTTCCTTATTGGGGGGGGGGCAGCGAAAGGAAACTTTAAAAACAGAGCAGACCCAGGAGAATCAGATCCCAGACTGTCCCACGTGTGTCTGTCTTTCAGGCAGGCTGGGCGGCCCGTTCCTGGGGTAGAATCATGGCTCTCTGGGCAGTATCATGGTTAAGGCCCGTCAGGCTTAGGGTTGCAAAACTACCAGTAATTTACAAAAGTTAACAGAACTTTCAGTAATTTTTGTAATTAACAGGTCATTTGTGGCAATCTATGGTAACTTTGGTAATTTATACTTGAATAACTTTTTTTTTAAGTATTCATCTTTTATATATGCATCCATATTGTCCAGTTTCAAGAGAAAATAGCCTAATTCATAAAAAAATCTTTTAATCAACAACGGCATTATTTTCAATTAACTCTGTAACTCATCCAACTATTGACTTTTTTCACAACTGCCACCAGTTTGGCGCCAAAACATTTACAACAAATACATATTGGCATAGTAAAATAAATAACTGTGTGTAAAAATAAATAAAGGATGCTGAAATGCTCATATTTAACATCAATGGTATTCACTGAGTTGATGGTTTATTTTTAGCATGTTGTACAGCTTTGTCATTCTATTTCTCTGTTTTAAAATCATCTTATTTTATTATGTTATATATTTTACATGTGATAACGCCACACAGAGGGCCAGAGATCATCTTAAATACCTAAAAAGGCCACTATAAAATTCCATAAATGCCTTAAAAGCTACAAAGATTCTGGTAGTGTACTGGTAAATTTAGAAAGTTACCACTTATATAACCTCCCTTTGCAACCCTAGTCAGGCTAGTGTTGTTCTTACATGTAAAGGGAATTATTTCGGCAGAAATCCAGCACTACCGGACATTTTACAGAAGGGTAGAGGTAAGGGGGGGTCTGTCAGGCTAGCTGGCCAGCCCGTCTCTGGGGTAATGTCATGGTTAAGGACAGCTCAGGTCTGATAGGCTGTGTTGCTGTTCTTATAAATCTGATCTGAAGAAATCCAGCACTAACTGACATATTGTACCGTAGAGAGGGCAGAGGTTAGGGGAGAACATGGAGGGATGTGAGGGAGGGATTTATGACCATCCTGGGTAATATCATGGTCACCCAAACCCCCCGGCTGTCAGGGACTGTCTGTCAGTGCTGTTTTATGTGACACATAAACGCATTTTGCTTTGAAGTGATCTGAAGGTGAAAGTTAGGGTTAGGAACGATCCCGGTTTGGCCTGGAATTTCCAAATCCAAATCAAATCAAATTTTATTTGTCACATTCTTTGTAAACAACAGGTGTAGTCTAACAGCGAAATACTTAGTTACGGGTCCTTTTTCCAACAATGCAGAATTAAAGATTACAGATACATAAAAAATAAAGATATGTATAATGATCTCCGTAAGTGAACATTAAATGTCTGAGCAGTATACAGTACCATATGTTACTGTATATCCAGTGCTGTATCAACTGAACAACACAGTGGTTGACATATTCCATAGGTTGACCCATGATGCTGATTCCCATTACATCTGGTGTCGTAGCTATTAGGGAAAAGTGTTGACGCCCTCTTCATTCACTTACTTTGTTGGCCATTAGTCAGTCAGACGAGAGGCCAATGGTTTTTACCTCAGAGCTGAGTGCTGCCCCTGGGTGTAAGTTACACCACTCTGAGAGGGAGAGAGAGGGGGGAGGTAGGGAGGAGGTGGGGGGAGAGGAGCAGCGGGGGTTTGCTATACTTGGCAATCCAGAGGGATTAGTGACAAAGATGACTGGGATGTCTGGGTCTTTGCGTGTGTGTGTGTGTGTGTGTGTGCTATGTATGTCAGTACCTGGTCAGCTGACATGTTCCCAAATCCAAGCGAGAAAGCTCTCATTATCATTGTCACGCTGTCACGGCGACCATGTCGCTTCACCAGGGATCTATTTATATCAGAGCCACTGAGGTGGAGGGATACGCTCTAAGAGTGGAGGGATACATCACATTCTGTAGCTGAGTGTGAGTGATAATGCTGGAATGCCTTGACATTAGAGAGGAAATCGTTCCCCACAGTCTAGTCTAGGTCTACAGTTTGTGACTGAAGTAGGGTCAACTATTTTCATTGACCTTAAACGTCTTCCAAAAAGAGGGAAGAAGACAGCAACAGCCTAGAACGGACTGCATTTCTGTATGGTCATTTCTCAGATCATTGTGCTGCTTTCTTAAAAGCGGACATGTTTTTTCATATTTGTAATTTTAGATAAGAGCATACCTGTAATTGATTATTTTAATCAGACTTTTACTAGTGTAAATAATACATGAAGTACAGTGAAATATCACACGAATCGTATGATGTTTTAACAGTAATAAACATACTGATGCATTTTTCTTCCTTCTCTTTATTTTAGCCATTTCCACCCAGGAAATCAATCACAGGACGGGGTCGTCCACATCTGCAACCTCCCCGAGGGCAGCTGCACAGAGAATGATGTCATCAACCTGGGACTGCCCTTCGGGAAAGTCACCAACTACATCCTCATGCGCTCTACCCACCAGGTACAGTACAATGTTATTCTCTTTAAACATGAGTGTACAACTCCAAACACAAGCACACAACTCCAAACACCACCACACAACTCCAAACACAAGTACACAACTCCAAACACAAGCACACAACTCCAAACACAAGTACACAACTCCAGTCCCAGAAGGGCCAAAAAGTGATCTCGTTTTTGGTCTTACCTGATGATTATTAAAAGATTAATTAAGCGATTAACTTAACGACTGAGGCCTATCCCGACAGACTCCTCACAGTGAGCCCTAGTTGTTGGAAATGCCTCAAAGAACAAACCTGTGCTTTACCCTCACAGCTACTGCCATTAGCCCTGTGGGATATCACTGCAGAACAAATACTCACTAACGTATACAGCTCCACTAAGGAGTCAAGTCACACTTCAATGAACAAATAACTGCCATGGAGAAACAGAAACCAAAGTACCTGTGGCCTTTTGCAAACGTCTGAAATAACCCTCGGTTGCTATGGACCAGATACACCATTTTCCCCCTCACAAATGTCTACAGCTCTACTGTGGAGTCTAGTCACAATATTAGTCACATATATTTGTTGGGAGAAAAGGGTCAATGCCTTTGACAACTGGAGCAGTTATTTAAAGTCTTGAAATACCCCTGTGTTGCTATGGACCAGATGGATTGTTTCCACTACATATTATCTTGTAATACGATAAGATGCCTTTTTCTCCTACGGTTTCATGGACCATTTTCTATTGTAATGTGATAATGATGTATTTTTTCCTACGGTCCATCCAACCATTTTATCACAGAGCATGATGTCTCACTCAGTCTCTAGAATTTCATTTATCAGACACTGTATTAAAATGACTCATTAATGTCACCCACATCACATTCAAGGGGCTCGACTATACTAAAATCATGGGTGTTGGTTACCCAGAAATGTATCTGAGCAGATTGTAACTGTCTTTTTGATTTATGATGCCAATGAAATATGATAACCTGGCTGGGATTATAGAAGATTTGCTTGCACCTTGTTTGACACATGTTATTGCAAAAATGTTATTTGAAAAAAAGGACGTTAAACTGTCACAAACAGTTGTCTAACACTGGTGTCTTTCTCTCACTCCACTCAACGGCAGTTGTGTCCTTGAGCAAGGCACTTAAGCCCTAAAATCTGCATGGGGCGTTGCAGCCTGCACTGTGAATGCCCTCTGCTCCAACATCTCCAACCTGTGTGTGTTTGCATGCCTTTAGAAGGGGGTAAAATGCAAGACACATTTTCTTGGACTGTAAGGGAAAATGTATCAATAAAGTATTCTTCCTCTTCCTCTTCTTCCTCACTCCACAGGCGTTTGTGGAGATGGCGTACATTGAGGCGGCCCAGGCTATGGTTCAATACTACCAGCTGACTCCAGCCACGATCAACGATCAGAAACTACTGATCAGGATGTCCAAGAGATACAAGGAGCTTCAGCTCAAGGTGAGTTGTGTTGGGTTGACATTGTGGTGTTGAAATGTTCATTAGAGTTTCTATTTAGCTCACACCAACTGTGTACTGTATCTACTGGACAGTATCATATGATGGTGTAAAACGCTCTGTTCATTCAGAAACCAGGTAAAGACGTTGATTCAATCATCCAGGATATCAACTCTCTGAGGGAAAGGGATGAGATGCAGGAGATTGATCAGTAAGGCGACTTGTTTCATTCTTTCCTTGTTCATTTTCTTAGCGGCAATTTTTGGTTGTAATGTGCGATTGTCTATGTACGATTGATTCCGTGTAGAAAACTACAAATAATGGATGAAATTATCCAACACTACTTCCTGACTACAAACTGTATATGAATTCTATTATTTCCTCCCAGCTACATGCCAGAGAGAGCGCGGTCCCGTAGTCCCATCAGCCGCTCTCTGAGCCCTCGCTCCCACAGCCCCAGCTTTACCTCCTGTAGTTCAGCCCACAGCCCCAAGGGGGCACCCTGCCGAGGAGGCCCAGAACGGGGCTCCTGGACCGCCCAACACATGAGAAGGGGGGATGAGGAGAGAGAACGGAGAGGGAAAGGGAGGAAGTGCCATGGAGGAACGGAGGTCCAGTGGATGACGACAGGCTGAACGGGAGGATGCAGGATCGACGGAATAAGCCATACCTGAAACCCTCAGACCGAGACCGGATCAGTCCCAGATCAGCGGACGAAAGAGGAGGAGGAAGAGGGGAGGGGATGAGGGGGGGAAACAGGGGGGGAGACTGGTACCCCCACCCGCGGGGTAGCCCTCAGGGGATGCCCCCCTTCCCTTCATACAGGAACATGGATGAAGACTTCTACAAAAAAGAACAAGTGTATAAGTCAGAGAAGCCCCTGAGGCCACAGTACCAGAGACATGAGGAGGGGAGAGTCAAGTCAAAGAGGAGGGATGGAGGGGACTACCACAGATCCAGACACTCAGAGTCAGAGGTGGGAGAGGAGTCTCTACCCACCAGGACAGGAGAAGACAGAAGACAGAGAGGAGGGTCCCCGACATGGGGAAGGAGCAAGAAACCCACCATGAGACACGGGAAGGAGAAACCGGAAATAGAGACTACTGAAAATAAAGTAAGTGATAGGATTTTTTTTTAAGTAAGTAAGATTTATACGTAAATCAGCAGTTGGACATGTACAGTATATCTTATTTACAAACAAATGCCGTGTCATTACAGGGAGAAACCGCTGAGGATCAGCAAACCAAAGAGAAGTCTGCTTCTCCTCAACGAAGTGGCAAGCATGAGAGAGAAAAAGACAGCGAGGCGGAGGAGTGGGAGAGTGGAGATGACACGGAGGGTGAGTGCTGGTACCCCAAGAACATGGAGGAGCTGGTCACAGTGGACGAGGTAGGAGAGGACGACTCCATCATCGAACCGGACCTGCCTGAGCTGCAGGAGCACGAGGACGTGTCAGCCTCAGACCTCCACAAGGATCCTACGGAGGAGGAGGAGGAGGAGGAGGAGGCTCCACGATCAACCTCCACCCCCAGTCCCAGGCCCTACTCTGAGAAAGAGTTAGCCCCGAGAGAGGATACCGAGTCGGGCAGAGGAGGTCGGGTAGGTGGGGTGGTGGATCCTACACCTACAGAAGAGAAAGATGGGGAGATTAGCACAAACCCTAGCCCCACAGACCAGTCACAGCCACAGCCACAGCCACAGCTACCCATCCCAGTAGCCTCAGAACAGCTCAGTTCAGATCTGGATGATTTCCCCAACCCGGAGTTCAAGGCAGCCCTGGAAGAGACGTGTTTGAGCTCGGAAGCTGAAGTACTGAAGAGTGGAGCGCCGACGCAGGAGCTGGCGCTAACCAATCACGCTGGTGCGTGGGAACGCAGCAAGACCCAGGATGTAATAGACAAGATGGAGGACGTGGGGATGGAGCCAGACATACAGCAGCACAAGGCTGAGACTCCTAGAGGTACAGAACATTTGCTCTCACTATGAAATAATATAGTATTTTACTTCCTGATGAAATAAGCCAGTGTCGGGATTCTGAATCATCAGCCATGTTTCCTGTTTATTATTGTACATATGTTATTCTTCTAGATTTTATAGGTAACTTATGTTCACTTCTCATTTACAGTCATTCAGAATTCAACACATGTCCCACGTCCTATAAACCTGATAGACATAGGGGCTCCCTCACCTTCTAGAGGGCAGGAGAAGGCTATCAGTGAACACAGCATCCCTCTGGGTAAGGACCAAATTACTTTTATTTACATGAAGTATTGTTGTGGTTATTTGTTGTTGTATGTATGCTATCTGCAATGTCATTTTAAGCCCAGTAACAATTGCCCCTTATTGAATATAATATGATTATTAATCAACAACCTGTTATACCAATGCTATCTTCGCCTGGAGTGAAAGAGCGCATGTGGTAGCTTCAGCTGGCCACTTGCTAAGAGCAAGGTGTTAAACGCACCCCTGAGATGTGTTTATTTAGGCCTGGCATGACATGGGCACACACAACACATGACCTACTGTGCCTTGTTGGTGAACGCTACACATGAGTGGACTATGATGGCCTTCCGAGTGTGTGTGTGTACGTATGTGTGTATGTGTGTGTGTGTGTGTGTGTGTGTGTGTATGTGCACTGTGTGTGTTGTGTGTGTATGTGGGTGTGTGTTAGTGTATGTGCACCGTGTGTGTGTGTGTGTTTCACAGCCAAATGCTACGGTCATTGTTAGCATGGCTGAGATAGAGTCACAATTGAGTAGTGTCTGGCTGCAGTGTTGTGTTCTCCCATCCATGAGAGAGACAGTGACAGAGCAGCTGATCTAGATCAGCTTGAAGAGTTGACAACTTCCCTCTGTCACACTGACAACAAGGCTACTGATGAGGGGTGGAGGGGCCATGCTGCCCGTTGACTTTCGCCCTAGCTGCCTTTGAAAACGTGTCTGTTTCAGACCTGGGAGTTAGCCCTGGGTAACCTCTCTAGCCAATCAGTTACATTGGTAACACTACATTACATTACTCTAGTCCCTGTGTAGTAACACTCTAATCACATTTGTAACAACTTTTATTAAGAGTTCTAGAGGCACATGGGTTGTGTTCTGATTGGTCTGATGCTGTTGTATGGTCAGGGGGGTTCTCTTCTCTAATTAATCTGCGGCTGCTCTAGGGGTACATGTTCTGTTCTCTGATTGGTCTGTGCTGTTCTAGAGGTGTATTAGCAGTTTTCTGATTGGTGTGTTGCTGTTCTAGGGGTGGAGTTCATCGTGCCCAGTACAGGGTTCTACTGTAAGCTGTGTGGCCTGTTCTACACCAGCGAGGAGGCAGCCAAGACCGCTCACTGTCGCAGTACTGTCCACTACAGGAACCTTCAGGTACAGCAACACATAGGTCATTATGATTAGACATGGTTATGAGGAGGAGGAAGAGGGGAGAAGGAGGAGGAGGAGGAGGAAGAAGAGGAGGAGAAGGATGAGGAGGAGGAGCATGAGGAGGAGGAGGAAGAAGAAGAGAAAGAAGGAAGGGGATGAACGATGATGGTCATGATGATGACGATGAAGATTTTGATAGCAGGAAACACTAACCCTCTCCATCGTTAAGTTACACTACCCCTTGCAGAAGAGTCATGAACATATGTGTGACATGTATTAGTTATTACAGGCTGTCACTCAGTGGCATCATTGTGAGACCAAAGTTCAGAAAAATGTCTTTAGAGTTGAGTTACAGTTAGGCACATGTTACCCAACCATGGGACAAAGCACGAGATACAGAGATCAGTCACTCACTATCTCTATTACACACACACACACATACACACGTCAAAACTGGCAGCACAATCCAAAGCTTTTTCCCACTCCACCGTGGGTGGTAGGGGAGAGGGTCCTACAGTGGGGTGTCAGAAAAGGAGACTTTTGATGAGTGAGTGGAGTAGAGGGTGTTAGTGTGGCCCCCATGGGAGTCTATCCATTACTTTACTTCCTAAAGGCTCCCTTCCAATGGGCCCAGCTGCTCTAGTCCTTCCTGGGGACCTACTTTGTATACAGGCAACGTGTAGACTAACTGGCAGTTAGAAAGTCCTACACTTGTTAGACCCATTGTGCTCTACAAGTAAAGTAAAAACATTCTGAACGTTCATTCCCAATAGGCTCTTGGTTCAGGAAGCCAGGGTACTTCTGTGTGGCTGTGAACAGGCAGTGGAAGGGGCAGCCCTAGACTACAGGAAGGCCCCCTCACAGTGTTGAGTATTGGGAGTTGTATTAGGTTACCTATTAGTGCCCAATGCCCATCCAGGCACATCCACACACACACACACTCACACCCAAACACCCCACACACACGAAAACACCCCACACACATGCAAAGCTGCACAGCTGAAAGCAGTCAGAAGGGGAAAAGATTCCTTCACATTTGATGGATTACATTGTGAGGGTAAAAAATCTCAAGAACAGTTGCGCTGTCAGTCAAAAGCTGAGGGGTTTTGTGTGTGTGGGGGCTCCCTGCTGCTACCCGCTTAGCCAAAAGCGGGCTGGTGATGATGGTTTTGGCCTTTAACAGGACATTAGGGAAATACAGTGAATGTAGAAACTAGACAGGTTAATGTCTGTTCAGGAAGCACCTGCCTCTCTCTCAGAACATTCCACTCTCTGAGGTCTCTCTCCTTCAATATTGTGTCAAACAGAAGTAGCTCGGGCTGAGCAGTTTCTATAGCGGATAATGCATAAGAAACTCAATACAGATAAGTCAGGTCTCCTTATTTTAAAATTCACAGGAAGTCGGATGTAGTTGTAGTGTATCATAGTGGAAAGCAAAATAAAGGTGAAACGTGGATAGCCGTGTTATAGGCTAAGTATTTGAAGGCAGTTGAATATCCCACTTAAAGGGGAACAATACAACTAAGTACACAAAGCTAACTTTCCCATTTGCGCTCTTCACAGAAGTACCTGTCTCAGCTGGCAGAGGAGAGTCTACTTGGTGCACTCACTGACCCCTCAGATACAGAGTGACCTCTGACCTCTACTCATCATTCGGTACTGTCAAGTTGATGGGGTGGACAGCGTTGCGTGTGTGCTACAGACGGAGTGATCTGAGCTTTGCCAAGGACTACTTAAAGAAAGAGATAGGAATAAATGACATATCGGATGGAAGTCACACGGTACAATGCACTGGACCCGGAGAGAAGAGCGATTCTCTGAGATTTGCTTGGACTAAAACTCATTGCTGAAAATCAAATCAAACCAAATGTTATTGGTCACATGCGCCATATACAACAGGTGTAGACTTTACCGTGAAATGCTTACTTACGAGCCCATTCCCAACTACGCAGAGTTAAAAATACAAATATTTGCTAAAGAAAATAATAACACAATAAAATAACAATAACGAGGCTATGTACAATATAGCAATATGTTTGATTTTGTACATAGTATAAAAAATACTGTAGTTTAAAAAGGTTCCAGTGTTCAGATATCGTGTAGGATATTGGAGTACTACATTTGTGAAAATGATAACCGGTCACCAAAGATTTGTGTCAAAAGATATGTATCTATCTTTCACCCTTTGATTTGTTTGCAGAAGAGAATAAATGTGTTTGTTTTTCATCACAGGAATAAACACAGCCTTCTTTCTAGTAATTATTGTAGATTCTGTGATATAGTGAATTGAAACTCATCCATATTAGTATTTGTCCTGGTTCTGGTTACATGTTGTTTTATGTTGTTCTACGGGCGGCAGGTAGCCTGGTGGTTAGAGTGTTGGACTTGTAACCGGAGGGTTGCAAGTTCGAATCCCTGAGCTGACAAGGTGAAAATCTGTCGTTCTGCCCCTGAACAAGGCAGTTAACCCACTGTTCCCCTGGGCGGCGAAGACGTGGATGTCGATTAAGGCAGCCCCCCGCACCTCTCTGATTCAGAGGGGTTGGGTTAAATGCGGAAGACACATTTCAGTTGAAGGCATTCGGTTGTACAACTGACTAATAATGGTGACTTTGACTTTTTAGACTTTGAGCTGTACTCCAAATAGTATTACAATCATTTGATTTAACTTTTAATTTTAGTCTGTAAAGTGTTAGGGATATTACATAATGCGTTTTTAGATGCAAAGTGCCTTGGAACATATCTGCCATTGGTAGATTTAGCAGTTTAGAAGTAATCCTCAGGTTGGTTTAATTTGGATGCAAAATGTTTAATGTATATTTCATTACACAGTGTTTTTGTGTATAACTGGAGGATATGAAGGCCTACACTTGTTATACCTACTGTGTCTGTTCATTGAGACAAAATAAGGTTCCAGACAGACATGGACAAAGACATATCAGTCTGAAAGATATGTAACTTTCAAAATACAGAAATCATCCCTGTATGATGCATTTTGCATCATATGATGCTGCTTTTCGCATCATATGATGCAAAATGCATCATACGGGGGATGAGTTCTGTATTTTGAAAGTTACATATCTTTAAAACTTAAGTGCTGTAAATGCTTTAGTCCCAAGATTCTGACTTGCAGAACATTTTGGGACTATATCAACAATCGACTAATGAAACAAATACCTAAATATATTTTTTGTGTGGAATTTTCCTTTAAATTGAGATACAGTTTTGCCAAAGTATTGCCATACGTTTTCTTCAGGTTCTCTTCTATTATGTTTTGTCCCTTATTTGATTTAATTTAAAAATACTTTGACAACTTTGTGAATTGTAAAGTTTGTCACAATCAGGTTCAATATTTTGCAAATGTCTAACTAATTTATACAGTGGCTTTAAACTGTAGAGAAACTTGAACTGGACCATGTGTGTTATTTAAGAGTTAAATGAAGTGTTAAGAGTTAAATTAAGTGTGATTTTAAGTCAGTATAATATATTGTCGAGGCAGGGTTTGAAACTTGCTCTCTCTCTCTGTTTTCTACACTGTGAATGTTGCTCTAAGTTTTAAGATTGTGTTTAAGATTTTGTTGAACTTTTCTTATGGTTATTTTCTGATGCAATCATTTGAATAAAAATGTTAAGAGAGAAAGCTGTTTGTGTATCAGTGGCGGAGGCTGAGGGGAGGACAGCTCATAATAATGGCTGGAATGGCACGAATGGAATGACATCAAACACATGGAAAACATGCGTTTGATGTATTTCATGCCATTCCACCTATTCCACTCCAGCCATTACCACGAGCCCGTCCTCCCCAATTAAGGTGCCACCAACCTCCTGTAGTGTGTGTGTTACCAATTTAGCAATTTTCTCTATTTTCTCCCATTGAATAATGGGATGCAAAATAATGAGTTTAGTTTATTAGACAATTTGGAAAGCAAAACACAGTAAAAAACTACGTGCATAAATAAAATCCTTGAGGATGAGAAAAACTTTCATGTGCATGGGGCATTGTGACGTTCTACTGTTTGAGAGGTGCGCCCCCAGATGTTAAGGTAGGATATTACACTTGTCAGACAAAACTAATTGTATAATGATTATTCCTTTTGATAGCACAGACTTTGTCAAGTCAATTGCACCCTTGGACTTGATCATTGACATTACACATTACAGTCAAATAGGAAAAAAATTATACAATAAACTACTTGTTATGTATAATCGATTGGACTTTTCTCATATACAGAACACAATGCTATACGTTTTTAAATGGGGGGAAAGTAGTCTAGTAGAGGCTAGGGAAATCGTTTATTACTTAAATATCTACAGTACCAGTCAAAGGTTTTTCTTTATTTTTACTATTTTCTACATTGTAGAATAATAGTGAAGACATCAAAACTATAGAATAACAGATATGGAATCATGTAGTAACCAAAAAAGTGTCAAACAAATCAAAATATATTTTATATTTGAGATTCTTCAAAGTAGCCACCCTTTGCCTTGATGACAGCCTTGCACACTCTTGGCATTCTCTCAACCAGCTTCATGAGGTAGTCACCTGAAATGCATTTCAATTAACAGGTGTGCCTTGTTAAAAGTTAATTTGTGGAATTTCTTTCCTTCTTAATGCGTTTGAGACAATCAGTTGTGTTGTGACAAGGTAGGGGTGGTATACAGAAGATAGCCCTATTTGGTAAAAGACTAAGTCCATATTATGGCAAGAACTGCTCAAATAAGCAAAGAGAAACAACAGTCCATCATTACTTTAAGACATGAAGGTCAGTCAATGCAGAACATTTCAAGAACTTTGAAAGTTCTTCAAGTGCAGTCGCAAAACCCATAAAGCGCTATGATGAAACTAGCTCTCATGATGACCGCCACAGGAAAGGAAGACCCAGAGTTACCTCCAGGCTGTATAAGGGCTATTTGAACAAGAAGGAGAGTGATGGAGTGCTGCAATTGATGACCTGGCCTCCACAATCACCCCCACTCAACCCAATTGAGATGGTTTGGGATGAGTTGGACCGCAGAGTGAAGGACAAGCTGCCAACAAGTGCTCAGAATATGTAGGAACTCCTTCAAAACTGTTGGGAAAGCATTCCAGGTGAAGCTGGTTGAGAGAATGCCAAATGGGTGCAAAACTGTCATCAAGGCAAAGGGTGGCTTCTTTGAAGAAACTAAAATCTATTTTGATTTGTTTAAAACTTTTTGGGTTACTACATGACTCCATATGTGTTATTTCATCGTTTTGATGTCTTCACTATTATTCTACAAAGTAGAAAATAGTAAAAATAAAGAAAAACTGTAGCTGTGTCCAAACTTTTGACTGGTACTGTATGTTCTTACCCCTGGGCAACATGGGCCTGGGAAGCTCACACAGATATTGGTATCCACACACAGTACCTAATTCACCAATTATATTTCAACTCAATACTTCTTGTATTCCTCCAAATATTTTTTTTTTTTACATACATGTGCTGTAATTTAAGCTTAAAAACTGCAAAGTTCTTTCTCGGCCTCTTGGCGAAATGTGTAGAATTGCAGGATACCTCAGTTAGTGCTAAACACGGCTGCTAGAATCTTGACTAGAACCCAACAATGTTATCATATTACTCCAGTGCTAGCCTCTCTACACTGGCTTCCTGTTAAGGCTAGGGCTGATTTCAAGGTTTTACTGCTATCCTACAAAGCATTACATGGGCTTGCTCCTACAGTTGAAGTCAGAAGTTTACATACACTTAGGCTGGAGTCATTAAAACTCGTTTTTCAACCACTCCACACATTTCTTGTTAACAAACTATAGTTTTGGCAAGTCGGTTAGGACATCTACTGTGTGCGTGACACAAGTAATCTTTCCAACAGTTGTTTACAGACAGATTATTTCACTTATAATTCACTGTATCACAATTCCAGTGGGTCAGAAGTTTACATACACTAAGTTGACTGTGCCATTAAACAGATTGGAAAATTCCAGAAAATTAAGTCATGGCTTTAGAAGCTTCTTAGTAGGCTAATTGACCTCATTTGAGTCAATTGGAGGTGTACCTGTGGATGTATTTCAAGGCCTACCTTCAAACTCAGTGCCTCTTTGCTTGACATCATGGGAAAATCAAAAGAAATCAGCCAAGACCTCAGAAAAAAATGTAGACCTCCACACGTCTAGTTTATTCTTGAGAGCAATTTCCAAACGCTTGAAGGTACCACGTTCATCTGTACAAACAATAGTATGCAAGTATAAACACCATGGGACCACGCAGCCGTCATACCGCTCAGGAAGGAGACGCGTTCTGTCTCCTAGAGATGAACGTACTTTGGTGTGAAAGTGCAAATCAATCCCAGAACAACAGCAAAGGACCTTGTGAATATGCTGGAGGAAACAGGTCCAAAGTATCTATATCCACAGTAAAACGAGTCCAATATCGACATAACCGGAAAGGCCTCTCAGCAAGGAAGAAGCCACTGCTCCAAAACCGCCATAAAAAAAGCCAGATTACGGTTTGAAACTGCATATGGGAACAAAGATCGTACTTTTTTGGAGAAATGTCTTCTGGTCTGATGAAACAAAAATAGAACTGTTTGGCCATAATGGCCATTGTTATGTTTGGAGGAAAAAGGGGGAGGCTTGCAAGCCGAAGAACACCATCCCAACCGTGAAACACCGGGGTGGCAGCATCATGTTGTGGGGCACCAATCCTATAGACCACAATCCTATAGAAATGTTGCGGGCAGAACTGAAAACTCGTGTGCGAGCAAGGAGGCCTACAAACCTGACTCAGTTACACCAGCTCTGTCAGGAGGAATGGGCAAAAATTCACCCAACGTATTGTGGGAAGCTTGTGGAAGGCTACCCCGAAATGTTTGACCCAAGTTAAACAATGTAAAGGCAATGCTACCAAATACTAATTGAGTGTAAGTAAACTTCTGACCCACTGGGAATGTGATGAAAGAAATAAAAGCTGAAATAAATAATTCTCTCTACTATTATTCTTACATTTCACATTCTTAAAATAAAGTGGTGATCCTAACTGACCTAATACAGGGACTTTTTGCTAGGGTTAAATGTGAAAAACTGAGTTTAAATGTATTTGGCTAAGGTGTATGTAAACTTTCGGATTCAACTGTACCTATCTTTCCTTACAGTCCCTAGAATTTCTAAACAAACAGCTGGAGGCAGGGCTTTCTGCTATGGAGCTCCATTTTTATGGAATGGTCTGCCTATCCATGTGAGAGAAGCAGGCTCGGTCTCTACCTTTAAGTTTTTATTGAAGACTCATCTCTTCAGTAGGTCCTATGATTGAGTGTGGTCTGGCCCAGGGGTGTGAAGGTGAACGAAAAAGGCACTGGAGCGACGAACTGCCCTTGCTGTCTCTACCTGGCCGGTTCCCCTCTCTCCACTGGACTTCTCTGCCTCTAACTCTATTACGGGGGCTGAGTCACTGGCTTACTGGTGCTCTTCCATGCCGTCCCTAGGGGGGGTGCGTCGCTTGAGTGGGTTGAGTCACTGACGTGATCTTCCTGGTTGGCGCCCCCCTCGGGTTCGTGCCGTGGGGGAGGTCTTCGTGGGCTATACTCAGCCTTGTCTCAGGATGGTAAGTTGGTGGTTGGAGATATCCCTCTAGTGGTGTGGGGGCTGTGCTTCGGCAGAGTGGGTGGGGTTATATCCTGCCTGGTTGGCCCTGTCCGGGGGTATAGTCGGACGGGGCCACAGTGTCTCCCGACCCCTCCTGTCTCAGCCTCCAGTAATTATGCTGCAATAGTTTAAGTGTCGGGGGGCTATAGTGAACAAAATGTTCTAGCTATTTTAGGGTCTAAAATTGCACAATTTAGGACTTAGGCTTATTTTCTTGGGTTTCAAATACAACAATTAAAGTTATTTGACCTTTTCTCCAACACAGAAATGCTTATTATAAGTCGTTATTATAGCAATTGTGTTATAGCAATAGTGTTGAACGTTTTACATAAACGTATTGTTGCTACTCTGCAACGCCAACGATAGAGGGCAGCACTACATCATTAGGAAGTCGACCCTACAGAAAATACGAGAAGCCACTTCTCATCCGGAATTTTGATTGGTGCCCTCTTTACAACACGTTTGCAAGGTCAGCCAATCGGATATCTCAAAAAAAAAATTATGCCAAGTGTTTCTGGGTATACAACATAAAAACAACAGCATTTAAAACTACAACTATCAGCTTCAACGGCAGACACGGTCAGTGATTTTCCTTTGGACACGCAAGAGGTAGACAGCTAATGTATGACATTATGGAACTGCTTTTCTAAGTCGACGATACATGATTTGACCTACTGAAATATAGCTGGCTTTGTTGTTGTCGTGCATTTTCCCGTCGCTTGGGACTTGGGCTGCCAAGTGGCAACAACCGAGGCACCTTCAACTTTGTGATAACTACAAAATTAAGGACAATATACAAATTATCCCTGAAATATTAATTATATATAGAGTAACATTAAGCTGTATTTAACTCTTATTGTTTCAATGCTTACCATTTTCACCGTGTAATATCTCGTCATTGATTTATTCACAACGATGCGGTCATTGTTTTGCCTGAGAGGTGGTGCGTCGTCGCAGCAGGAGCTTGCGATTGACTGACAAAAGTGATTTGCTATGTTGCGGTCCAAAAACTATTTGTTGCCAGATTTGTATTTAGTCTGGAGATGATCGCATGAATTAGGTCAGGGGAAGGGGTGTGAGGGGGGCTTGTCTGGACATGTTGACGTGACAATGAAATGAATCCACATCCAAATGAACTGAAACGTTATTTTTATCATTTTAGGTGTCTGCATAATTTTTGTTTTATTCGCACGCATATCCGCTGCTCCGAATCCCGTTTTAAAAACAATGGCAACTGAATGCGAGGCATGGCTGAACGGTAACCCCCTTGGTAAGTTCTCTTTACCAGTCTGTAGTCTGTCTGGACTTTTGATGCGGAAGTAGCTCAGTGATTACTGGTGATTCTAATTTGCAGTGACTGCAGCGTTTTCTGTGACCACTGATCATGAATTGTATTGTGCTGGCCATACATTTTATATGGTCAAGAATAACAAATAGTTCTAGAGTGATAATGCATTATGTTATATACACACAATGTTTATAAGACAATTAGTGCATTGTGAATATCTAATTACCTAGTTACCCATAACCTCTGTCATGAAATATAACATCTGCAAATAGTTTGTTCTGGGCAATCAGTCAAACTGCCTTCTTACCTTGTCTTTCATCACCTCCTACACCCCCCCAACAGACACAGACGATCTGAGCGACTCTTTCCTATCGGGCGAAGAGGAGAATGGCATTATCACCAAAAACATCAAGAACGAAATAAATGGCAACTGGATTTCGGCACCTAACAGTATCCACGAGGCCCGTCTCAAAGCCAAAGCGAAGAGGAGGCTGAGAAAGACTTCTTCTAGAGACTCTGGGAGAGGGGACTCGTTTAGCGATAACGGGGACCCCTCCCGGGGTACTAATGGCACCGTACCCCCCACCAGCCCCAAGAGCAAACTACTGGACAGGAAGTCTCGGGCAGGGAAGGGAAGAGGACTTCCAAAGAAAGGTATGGGGAGTTATGTAGATGTTAAAAACATATCATGTTAAAGGGAAGAGGACTATGAGAGAAAGGAATGGGTAGTGACTATGTGGTTCTGTAATAAAGTGTTATTAACATGGGAAGTCACGGCTAGGGAAGGTAAGGCCATAGAAGCCTACCAAAGACCGGCAATGGGACGTTATGTAATAAGGCGATAACATTTCTAGAATAATGTAATACCTAACAGGTTTAATACTGTTGCTGCATTACTTGATAAGCAACAAGTTAGTCTATTAGTGTTTTGAGCAAAAATATGCTTCAAGGAATAGCCCATCATTGCCTACAGAGTTACAATATGGCGTGTCGTGTGTCCTAGTCTTGCTCAACCAGAGATCACAACAAATTCTTGTTGGCTGGAATCAAGGCTACACATGACCTAGTCCCTGCCTCCAACTGCCAGCCCAGTAGTAAACCAATTCGCGTGTAAAACAAAAAATGTCAAGGTGATGCTGATCCGGTCACACTCCCTTATATTAACACAACTCTTATCTCCTTTTGGCATCCATCCACTGATGGCTTTTTCCCCCTAGTGGTTTCCACTAGGCCTATGACCTTGAAGGTGACTGACTAGATGATTTGTGGGTGATGTGTGATTCTTCCTGGAGTCCAAAAATATTGCTTGTAGAGGCTCCATAATTCAGCCCATTATAATATCTAATCAATGGCTCTTGGTCTAACAGACTTGGATAACTGAAACAAGATTGAGCATTTGTTCAAAGACATGCAAACTAGGCAATAAAGTAACCTAGATAGCAAGAGCATGGCGGTTTGTTGTAGATCACATCTCCAACTAGCCTGGCTTGTTTACCAATAACATGAGGGACTCCTTTAACTTATAGTTACATGCATATTAATCTTCAAGGTGATAAGCTATTTACTACTTTGTAATCACCTTATACATAACCGCTGAAGCGTCATGCATGTACAACTGGAGAGGAAGCTGAGCAGAGTCAAAATATGTGTCCCAAATGGTACTCTATTCTCTATATAGTGCACTACTTTTAGCCAGATCCTTATGGGCCCCAGTCAAAAGTAGTGCACTACATAGGGAAAAGGGTGTCATTTGGGATGTAGTCAGAGCCGCTTGCCGTACCCCCAGCTGTTCGTCCTCAGGTCCCATATTGACAATGACGTTGAGTAGGAGTGCTGATAAAGGATCAGTTTAGCCTTTTTAGATCTTAATGAATATGATTATGTGGAAAGGTGGGAATCTGGTCCTAGATCAGCACTCATGCTCTGAGACACTTTGAACTGGTTAGGTTGGTTCTGATAAAACTGCAGTATCTTTCTTGGCCTTTTGATGTCAGTCCCTATTGCCAAAATAACATCTTGCAGAAGCACAGTACATTGTCTTGGCACAGATGTATTTGAGTTGTTAAGTAACCAAAGAACTGTGCCATGATGTCAATGTAAATGCCTGGGCTTCTGTCCCAAATGGCAACCTATTCACTATAGTAAAGGGAATAGGGTGCCATTTGGAACACAGTCTAGGTCCTGCTGTGGTTTAGGGGCTCCTGTAAAATTTCAAGTTGGGAGACGTTTTGGATGCGTAACAGAAATGATTCTATGGGTGGAATCTCTCAGGGCAACAAAGGTAATAGGTGCATGATGTTCCGGAATCAGCCGTGGCACAGACAACACTCTAAAGGGGCAGAGCTATATACAGGAGGAATGTAACACACACACACACCTTCCATATAACACACACACACTGGGTGGGACTTATAGGGGGGGGGGTGTTTAAAACTTGTAGGCCTAGACAAGCTGAGCTGCTTTGGAAATGGGCCTCTTCTTAAATAGACTGGCAATCTGTTTCTACAGAGCCAACAGATGTGGCTTTGTATAACACTTACTAATGAGGAATGACCCCTTTTTTTAAATATGTGGTTTATGTCACCAGTTGAGCCTTTAAAGTGAACACCCTCTATAGGACGTGCTATACAGTCCGACAACACACACTATAGAGGACGTAAGGGTGTATTTTTGTGCTCACCCCTGTCTAGTTATAGGCCCACCATAGTTGTATGGATAAATAAAAGGTCTGTCGAAAATATAGTTCATTTATAATTGATCTGTACCCCTGTATAGTTGGGCCAGTTCCTGTTTGTAGGAATGTTTCATATTGGTTTCCGCAATCAGTAGTATCTCTGTCTGCCTGTGGTATTTTGAGACACTATGACGTCATATGCTCTCTGTCTGTCTTTCTGGAGAAAAGCCTTTTGAACTGAAGGTGGTTTTCAGTGTTTCACTTCAGTTGTATTGGAGACATCCTGTCAAAAGCACAGAACGCTGC
Source organism: Brachymystax lenok tsinlingensis (assembly GCA_030435695.1). NCBI lineage: Eukaryota > Metazoa > Chordata > Actinopteri > Salmoniformes > Salmonidae > Brachymystax > Brachymystax lenok. The sequence continues at coordinate 15,437,729 of CM059812.1, forward strand.
TGTGTGTGTGTGCCATGCTGTATATTGTACATAGGGTACTGTTGACCTTCTTTCCTTTGTCAGCACAGTGTTTGTGTTCCATTTAAATGTAGGCTACATTGTAATGTCAACCTTCTACAGGTGACCACATATAGGCTACTGGTTTGTAGTATGTTTTGAAAGATCTGGGGTGACTCTGATCTAGGATCAGCTTGCCTTCCCTAAATCCTAACCTTAACCCTTAGTGGGGGGAAATGTGAAACTGGCCCTTCACCCTAATCTGAGCAATGCATAAATAGTGGCCTTTTATAACGCACATTGCTGAAGAAAGGAGCATTCTATGTGGCTATTTCTATACTGAACAAATATATAAACAACGATTTTACGGAGTTACAGTTCATATAAGGACATCAGTCAATTTAAATAAATAATTAGGCCCTTATCTATGGATTTTACATGACTGGGCAGGGGTGCAGCCAATCAGAATGAGTATTCCCCAAAAACTTACTGCCAAATTCTCTCTAAAATGACGTTGGATGTGGTTTATGGTAGAGAAATTAACATTAAATTATCTGGCATTAGCTCTGGTGGACATTTTTGAAGTTAGCTTCCCAATTGCATGCTCCCTCAACTTGAGACGTCTGTGGCATTGTGTTGTGACAAAACTGCACATTTGAGTGGCCTTTTATTGTCCCCAGTACAAGGTGCACCTGTGTAATGATCATGCTGTTTAATCAGTTTCTTGATATGCCACAACTGTCAAGTAGATGGATTATATTGGCAAAGGAGAAATGCTCACTAACAGGGATGCACAAAATTTGAGAGAACAAAGCTTTTTGTGCACATGGAAAACATGGGACCAACACTTTACATGTTGCATTTTATATTTTTGCTCAGTATACACTACTGTTCAAAAGTTTGGTGCCACTTAGAAATGTTCTTGTTTTTGAAAGAAAAGCACTTAGATCAGAAATACAGTGTCGTCATTGTTAATGTTGTAAATGACTATTGTAGCTGGAAACAGCTTTAAAAAAAACAGAGGCCCACTATCAGCAACCATCACTCCTATGTTCCAATGGCACGTTGTGTTAGCTAATCCAAGTTTATCATTTTAAAAAGCTAATGGATCATTATAAAACCCTTTTGCAATTATGTTACAACGGCTGAAAACTGTTGTCCTGATTAAAGAAGCAATACAACTGGCCTTCTTCAGACTAGTTGAGTATCTGGAGCATGGGTTCGATTACAGGCTCAAAATGTCCAGAAACAAAGCACTTTCTTCTGGAACTCGTCAGTCTATTCTTGTTCTGAGAAATGAGGGCTATTCCATGTGAGAAATTGCCAAGAAACAGAAGATTTCTTACAACTGTGTGTACTGCTCCCTTCACAGAACAGCCCAAACTGTCTCTAACCAGAATAGAAAGAGGAGTGGGAGGCCCCGATGCACAACTGAGCAAGAGGACAAGTACATTAGAGGGTCTAGTTTGAGAAACAGACGCCTCACAAGTCCTCAACTGGCAGCTTCATTAAATAGTACCCGCCGCAAAACACCAGTCTCAACATCAGAAGTGAAGAGGCGACTCCGAGATGCTGGCCTAGTTTTGTTTTTGCAGTTGAAAATACACTTCACAGCGGTTTAGATGGTACAATGATTCTCTACACTAGCTTGTTTTGTCACAAACTGAAATTAAGCAAACTAATTTAGCAACCAGGAAATGGCGGTGCGATTTCTGCAATTTGAGTCTTAAAATCACACTGCCAGATTACAATGGTTTGTACGTTTTGCTCCAGATTTAAACTATTTTGCACCATGAAAATGTTGTTTCTGTTTTGAAAACATCACTGGCATTGTCCTCGTTCTTTGTCTGTTGGTCAGGTGGCGCGGGGGGGCAAAGGGGTGTGGGGCCCACCCGGAGAAGTGTACGACCTGGAGGAGGTCGACGTCAAAGACCCCAACTATGACGAAGCTCAGGTATTGGACCATTTTATATTGGACCTATGACCGTCTGAGTTAGGTACAGTATGGTTAGGACCCTGAGTTTTACCTGCTCATGAGAACTCAGGGCCTTAAGTATACTATACAGGTTTTTTGGTATCCAGTCTTGATCGGCTTCATTGCTCAGCTTTCTGGTGTCCTCTACAGGAGAACTGTGTGTATGAGACGGTGGTCCCTCCGCTGGAGGAAGGGGACTTTGAGAAGACGCTCACTCCCATTGTGCAGGAGTACTTTGAACACGGCGACACCAATGAAGTAGCGGTAGGTTCATTTCAACAATTGAGTTTTCTGCAGTGCTAACTAGTGCTTTTAATATCCTAACCACTGGTTGACCTGCTTCTACCTTTTATTTTCTCTGACTGTAGACTGAGTTCATTCTGAAGGATATGGCTGTGTTCTTTTTCTCTGATTTGACCCTATGAGCCTTCTTCTTGGCCAATACCCTCTCTCTCTCCCCATGACCGACTCTTTATTCCATCTGACCAAAACCCACCCCCCTCTCTCTCCTCCGTAGGAGCTCCTGGGTGAACTCAACCTGGGCTCCATGTCTAGCGGGGTGCCAGTGCTGGCTGTGAGCCTGGCCCTGGAGGCGAAGGCCAGCCACAGAGAGCTGACATCCAGGCTATTGATGGACCTGTGTGGCCGCGTGCTGAGCCGTAGAGACGTGGAGAGCTCATTTGACAAGTTACTAAGGGAGCTGCCTGACCTGGTGTTGGACACACCTGGAGCCCCTCAGGTAGTGTGTGTGTGTTTGCTATCGCGCCGTCTAAGAATAGAAGTGTTTGGGTGTATCTGTGAAAATGTCTAATTGACCGTGGAGGCCAATGTGTAGGACTGTGTGCCCTTGTGAATGTTTGAGTGACTTAGCAGGCGCACTGCAGTGTGTATATGTGGTGTCTGTTATGCTTGTGCTGTGCTTCTGTGTTCTGCATGCAAACCGGAGCAGTGTATCTCAGAACAGAACGCATATGTTCTGTTTGGAAATTCTATATGCGGGTCATAAATAAGAGATTTACAGTTACTATAGCCATCTGACAGTTCCTATTGCGACTGTAAACAGTCAACAGACGCACTGTTCAAACATGGTAATTATTAGGGATCCCCATTAGCTGTTGCCAAGGCAGCAGCTACTCTTTCTGGGGTCCAAACACGTTAAGGCACTTACATCACATATAAAACAATACATCATATAACATAATTACACCACTACATATCTACAGTACAAAATGAATAATATACCACCATACAACAATGTGCGTGTGTCTGCACCTTTGTTTGTCTCTTCACAGTCCCCGCTGTTCCATAAGGTGTGTTTTTTACCTGCTTTTTAAATCTGATTCTACTGCTTGCATCAGTTACTTGATATGGAATAGAGTTCCATGTATTCATGGCTCTGTGTAGTACTGTGTGCCTCCCCATTCTGGACTTGGGGATTGTGAAGAGACCTCTGGTGGCATCATATCTTGTCACATGCTCCGAATACAACGGGTGTAGACCTTAAAGTGAAATGCTTACTTACAAGCCCTAACCAACAATGCAGTTTACATTCATTTATTTATAATTTAAAAAAAAGTGTGCGTAATGAATGAATAACCAATAAAAAAATAACAAATAATTAAAGAACAGCAGTAAAATAACAATAGCGAGGCTATATACAGTGGGTACCGGTACAGAGTCATTGTGCAAGGTAACCGGTTAGTCGAGGTAATAAGTACATGTAGGTAGAGTTATTAAGGTGGCTATGTATAGATAATAACAGAGTAGCAGCAGTGTAAAATGTCTTGTGGGGTATGCATTAGATGTCGGACGATTTTATGATTTTTCAATACCAATTTTTATTGGAGGACCAATTAAAGCCGATACCGATTAATCTGACAATATTTTTTTTACATTTGTGATAATTACAACAATACTCAATGAGCACTTATTTTAACTTAATATATACATAAATAAAATCGATTTAATCTGTTCAATTTGGTTTAAATAATGCAAAAACACAGTGTTGGAGAAGAAAGTAAAAGTGCAATATGTGCCATGTAAAAAAGCGAACGTTTAAGTTCCTTGCTCAGAACATGAGAACATGTGAAAGCTGGTGGTTCTATATTCCCAGTTCTTCAATATTCCCAGTTAATACGTTTTAGGTTGTAGTTATTATAGGAATTATGACGTGTCAACTATTTTCCTCTATACCATTTGTATTTCATATACCTTGGACTATTGGATGTTCTAATAGGCACTTTAGTATTGCCAGCCTAATCTCGGGAGTTGATAGAACTGAAGTCATAAACAGCGCTGTGCTTCAAGCATTGCTAAGAGCTGCTGGCAAACGCAGGAAAGTGCTGTTTGAATGAATGCTTACGAGCCTGCTGCCTACCACCGCTCAGTCAGACTGCTCTATCAAATCATAGACCTAATTATAATAAACACACAGAAATACGAGCCTTTGGTCATTAATATGATCAAATCCGGAAACTATCATTTCAAACAAAACGTTCCGTATTTTATTGAACGGGTGACAACCCTAAGTCTAAATATTGCTGTTACATTGCACAACCTTCAATGTTATGTCATAATTATGTAAAATTCTGGCAAAATAGTTCACAGTTCGCAACGAGCCAGGCGGCCCAAACTGCTGCATATACCCTGACTCTGCTTGCACTGAACACAAGAGAAGTGACACCATTTCCCTAGTTAATATTGCCTGCTAACATGAATTTCTTAACTAAATATGCAGGTTTAAAAAAAAAAATATACTTCTGTGTATTGATTTTAAGAAAGGCATTGATGGTTAGGTACAATTGTGCTTTTTCCAGAAGTCCATATTTTGTTAAATCATCACCCATTTGACGAAGTTGAAGTAGGCTGTGATTTGATGATAAATGAACAGGCACCGTATTGATTATATGCAACGCAGGACAAGCTATTTAACTACACATGGTTGACTATATTACTAAGTTAACTAGTGATTCTGTGAAGATTGATTGTTTTTCATAAGATAAGTTTAATGCTAGCTAGCAACTTACCTTGGCTCCTTGCAGCCACAAGGTCCTTTTGACGCTGCACTCGCGTAACAGGTGGTCAGCCTGCCACGCAGTTTCCTCGTGGATTGCAATGTAATCGGCGTCCAAAAAAAGGCTGATTACCGATTGTTATGAAAACTTGAAATCGGTCAACTTCTAGTATGCATGGGTGTCCGAGCTGTGTGCTAGTATTTTAAACAGACACCTCGGTACATTCAGCTTGTCAACACTTCTTATAAAAACAAGAGGTGATGAAGTCCATCTCTCCTCCACTTTGAGCCATGAGAGATTGACATGCATATTATTAATGTTAGCTCTCCATGCACTTTTAAGGACCAGCCGTGCTGCCCTGTTCTGAGCCAATTGTCATTTTCCTGTCCCTCTTTGTGGCACCTGACCACAAGGCTGAAGAGTAGTCAAGGTGTGACAGAACTAGGGCCTGTAGGACCTGCCTTGTTGATAGTGTTGTTAAGAATGCAGAGCAGCGCTTTATTATGGACAGACATCTCCCCATCTTAGCTACTGTGTTATTTGTCACATACACATGGTTAGCAGATGTTAATGCAAGTGTAGCGAAATGCTTGTGCTTCTAGTTCTGACCATGCAGTAGTATCTAACAAGTAATCTAACAATTTCACAACAACTACCTTAAACACACAGTGTAAAGGAATGAATACGAGTATGTATATATAAATATATGGATGAGCGATGGCTGACCGGCATAGGCAAGATGCAGTAGATAGTATATTACAGTTTATTCATGACAAGATTTGGTAAATGATTTGTCCCAGATACAATGCTTTTTTGGTGTCACTACTGTGTGGGGTGTATGTTGTTGTACTGTGCCCTGTGTGCATAACAGAGCTGGGGTTCAAACAGTATTTGAAATACTTTCAAATACATTTGCTTTAGAGTGCCAGGTGGACAAGGTTTCCACTTTCTGTGTGTTCCGTTCCACTGCGCACGGCAAGCTCAGTTGAAGTATTGTCTCAACCAGCTTCACCTGGAATGCTTTTCCAACAGTCTTGAAGGAGTTCCCGCGCATATGCTTGTTTGCTGCTTTAATTCACTCTGCAGTCCAACTCATCCCAAACCATCTCAATTTGGTTGAGGTCTGGTGATTGTGGAGGCCAGGTCATCTGATGCAGCACTCCATCACTCTCCTTCTTGGTCAAATAGCCCTTACACAGCCTGGAGGTGTGTTGGGTCATTGTCCTGTTGAAAAACAAATGATAATCCCACCAAGCCCAAACCAGATGGGATGGTGTCTTGCTGCAGAATACTTTGTAGTCATGCAGCAAAGCATGCCCACACCATCACACCTCCTCCTCCATTCTTGACGGTGGGAACCACACATGCAGAGATCATCCGTTCACCTACTCTGTCTCACACAGACATGGCGGTTGTAACCAAAAATCTCAAATTTGGACCCAAGGACAGATTTCCACCGGTCTAATGCCCATTGCTCGTGTTTCTTGGCCCAAGCAAGTCTCTTCTTATTGGTGTCCTTTAGTAGTGGTTTCTTTGCAGCAATTTGACCATGAAGGCCTGATTCACTCAGTCTCCTCAGAACAGTTGATGTTGAGCTGTGTCTGAAACTTGAACTCTGAAGCATTTATTTGGGCTGAGATTTTGGGGGCTGGTAACTCAAATCAACTTATCCTCTGCAGCAGCGGTAGCTCTGGGTCTTCCATTCCTGTGGCGGACCTCATGAGAGTCAGTTTCATCATAGCGCTTGATGGTTATTTATTTTATTTAACTAGGCAAGCCCAGTTAAGAACAAATTCTTATTTACAATGACTGCACTTGAAACTTTAAAAGTTCTTAATTTTCCGTATTGGCTTAAAGTAATGATGGACTGTTTCTCTTTGCTTATCTGAGCTGTTCTTTCTATAATATGGACTTGGTCTTTTACCAAATAGGGCTATCTTCTGTATACCCCCCCTACCTTGTCACAACACAACTGATTGGCTCAAACGCAGGAAGGAAAGAAGGAAAGAAATTCCACAAATTAACTTTTAAAAAGGCCCACCTGTTAATTGAAATGCATTCAGGTGACTACCTCATGAAGCTGGTTGAGAGAATGCCAAGAGGCAAAGGGTGGCTACTTTGCAGAATCTCAAATATAAAATATATATTTAAAAAAATGTAACACTATTTTATATTTTTTTGGGGGGGGTTACTACATGATTCCATATGTGTTATTTCTATACAATGTAGAAAATAGTAAATAAAGAAACCCTGGAATGAGTAGATGTATGCACACTTTTGACTGGTACTGTATATATTTACTGATAGCCAGGGGCACACTCAGACATAATTGACAAATTAAGCATTGTGTTTAATGAGTCCTCCAGATCAGAGGCAGTAGGGATGACCATGTGTTCTGTTGATAAGTGTGTGAATTGGACCATTTTCCTGTCCTGCTAAGCATTCAAAATGTAACGAGTACTTTTGGGTGTCTGGAAAATGTATGGAGTAAAAAGTACATTCTCTTTAGGAATGTAGTGGCGTAAAAGTCTTAAAGTACAAAACTAAAGTAGTGCTTTAAAGTATTTTTACTTAAGTACTTTAAACCACTGAATAACACTGTGGTACTGTTTACTGTAGATGAGTGTCTGTGAAAGAGAGCGATGAGTTTCATCTCTTTTCTTTCTGTTCTCCCCATCCACACAGAGCAGACATGCGATCTCTCGCCTCATTGTCTCTGCAGCGCCAGGCACAAAATGCTAGTCTCACTTGTCTGTCCTCCTACACTCTCTCTCACACTTCCCTGCAAGGCCACCCTCTCTGTTCTTCCCCCTGACTGTGCAGTCTCTTTCTCTTTCATTCCTCTCTTTCCAGACTGGTTCTGGTCAGATGAGTTTGGAGCTCTTGTCTGCACAGACACAATGGCTTGTTAGCAACAGGCTTTGTCTAGTTTGTCCTGTCCAGAACAGCAAGGCCAGCTCTTTCTCTCTGGCTCTTTTTTTTTTTTTTTCTCTCCCCGTCTCTCTCATCTCTCTGACTCATGTCAACAAACACCTCCACTGTCACCTCATCCCAAACAACACAAGTGTTTACGCATCCATCCAGCCTCTGGTCTCCATTGACCTACTTCGATGCTAAATGTAGGTGATTTATTGTCTATTTGCCTCTGCAGTAATTCATTTATCAAATAAGGTTATAAAATATGTGTATTGTACTATAATGGTTTATGGCTATGCAGTTATGCTTACATGTGTTCATGATGCTTCATTTCCAAATGGATTACATTGTACTCCATGCTGCAGTCAAGATATTTCAAGCCCGTGGGCATGCTATTTGGCAACAGTTCAGTCTGTCCTCTTTATTTTGATTTCTTCGTTGGCAGAGCTAACTTCCCGTTTTGGGTGGACCAGAGATTCCAATGATAATAACAGTGTTCGAGACCTGTGTGTGTGTGTGTTAACAGTGTTTTCTTTTTGTCTTTCAGCTCGTCGGCCAATTCATTGCCCGGGCTGTCAAAGACAAGATCCTCTCCAAGAGCTACTTCGATGGCTACAAGGGGAGAGTCGACTGTGTCCATGCAAGGTATGTGTTGGCGTCACTATTCGTTAAACACGAAACGCCTTCTCGCATTTCTATGTGGTATGATCATGGAGATGTTGTTGAGGGGGTTTACAATATACCCTTATAGGCACAACAGGGCCTGGGAGGCTCACAGATATACAATACCAGTTTTTCAACTCTACTGCAAAATTGCCTGCTCCATGGGAAAATGTGTGGAGTTGCAGGAAATTAGCTTTAAAATGGCAAAATGTTCTCTCCGATGCAGAGGGGGCTTTAAAATGTTCTTTCCCAGGTCTTGAGACTTGGGATGCACTGCTGCAATCATAGTACAACTCCTTGTATGCCATTTTTTTAATCGCACTCTAAAGTTGGAGTTGTGTTTTGATATTGAGGGTGTCCCTGATGAATTTGCTATTATAAAAGGGGTCCCCGGCCCCAAAACGTTTGGGAACCCCTGGGTTGTTAAGTTTTTCAACTTGTAATTTGGTGGGCGTATTCACAGAGACCAATGAGTGAAGCTTTGGGGAGTGTCATACATGGTTTACAGAATAGTTGGTGGCTTGTTGCTATGCAGTTTACGTAATGAAATGTCTTCATTCTATGAATGCATTGAGAGAACTTTGAGGGAAATCTAATACATCCCTTGAGGGATGGTTTATGGGAGTTTGGAATGAGAGGGTATAAACCGGGACAGAAGAATTAATGACGAAGGGAGGGAGAATTCCATGAAAGAGGGAGGTAGAGATGGATGATTGACTGAATTATGACAGGAGAGTGTCCACACTGACTTGTAGCCGTGTGTTTTTCCATATAGGGCGGCCTTGGACCGGGCGGCGGTGCTGTTGAAGATGGGTATGGGCGGCCTGCGCGCATCGACAACCTCTGGGGAACAGGTGGGGGTCAGAGACCTGTCACCCAGCTCGTCAGAGAGGTGAGACCTGCTCATTTTATAGAGGACTGAATGAGCTGCTTGTCGTGTGTGTGTGGTTTGTTCTCTTTATTTGATTTATTTTACCTTTATTTAATCAGGTAGACTGGTTGAGAACAAGTTCTCATTTACAACTGCGACCTGGCCAAGATAAAGCACAGCAGTTTGATACATACAACCACAAAGAGTTACACATGGAATACACAGACATACAGCCAATAATACAGTAGAACATTTTTAATAAATAAAAAACAAGTCTATATACAGTGAGTGCAAATGAGGGGAGGTAGGGCAATATATACAGTGAGGGGAAAAAAAGTATTTGATCCCCTGATGATTTTGTACGTTTGCCCACTGACAAGAAATGATCAGTCTATAATTTTAATGGTAGGTTTATTTGAACAGTGAGAGACAGAATAACAAGCAAATCCTGAAAAACGCACGTGAAAAATGTTATAAATGGAATTGCATTTTAATGAGGGAAATAAGTATTTGACCCCCTCTCAATCAGAAAGATTTCTGGCTCCCAGGTGTCTTTTATACAGGTAACGAGCTGAGATTAGGAGCACACTCTTAAAGGGAGTGCTCCTAATCTCAGTTTGTTACCTGTATAAAAGACACCTGTCCACAGAAGCAAGCAATCAATCAGATTCCAAACTCTCCACCATGGCCAAGACCAAAGAGCTCTCCAAGGATGTCAAGGACAAGATTGTAGACCTACACAAGGCTGGAATGGGCTACAAGACCATCGCCAAGCAGCTTGGTGAGAAGGTGACAACAGTTGGTGCGATTATTCGCAAATGGAAGAAACACAAAAGAACTGTCAATCTCCCTCGTCCTGGGGCTCCATGCAAGATCTCACCTCGTGGAGTTGCAATGATCATGAGAACGGTGAGGAATCAGCCCAGAACTACACGGGAGGATCTTGTCAATGATCTCAAGGCAGCTGGGACCATAGTCACCAAGAAAACAATTGGTAACACACTACGCCGTGAAGGACTGAAATCCTGCAGCGCCCGCAAGGTCCCCCTGCTCAAGAAAGCACATATACATGCCCGTCTGAAGTTTGCCAATGAACATCTGAATGATTCAGAGGACATCTGGGTGAAAGTGTTGTGGTCAGATGAGACCAAAATGGAGCTCTTTGGCATCAACTCAACTCGCCGTGTTTGGAGAAGGAGGAATGCTGCCTATGACCTCAAGAACACAATGCCCACCATCAAACATGGAGGTGGAAACATTATGCTTTGGGGGTGTTTTTCTGCTAAGGGGACAGGACAACTTCACCGCATCAAAGGGACGATGGACGGGGGCCATGTACCGTGAAATCTTGGGTTAGAACCTCCTTCCCCTCAGCCAGGGCATTGAAAATGGGTAGTGGATGGGTATTCCAGTATGACAATGACCCAAAACACATGGCCAAGGCAACAAATGAGTGGCTCAAGAAGAAGCACATTAAGGTCCTGGAGTGGCCTAGCCAGTCTCCATACCTTAATCCTATAGAAAATCTGGAGGGAGCTGAAGGTTCGAGTTGCCAAACGTCAGCCTCGAAACCTTAATGACTTGGAGAAGATCTGCAAAGAGGAGTGGGACAAAATTCCTCCTGAGATGTGTGCAAACCTGGTGGCCAACTACAAGAAACGTCTGACCTCTGATTGCCAACAAGGGTTTTGCCACCAAGTACTAAGTCATGTTTTGCAGAGGGGTCAGATACTTATTTCCCTCATTAAAATGCAATTCCATTTATAACATTTTTCACATGCGTTTTTCTGGATTTTTTTAATGTTATTTGGTCTCTCACTGTTCAAATAAACCTATTAAAATTATAGACTGATCATTTCTTTGTCAGTGGGCAAATGTACAAAATCAGCAGGGGATCAAACTTTTTTCCCTCACTGTAGGCCATGGTGGCAAGGTAATTACAATATAGCAATTAAACACTGGGATGGTAGATTTGCAGAAGATAAATGTGCAAGTTACTGGGGTGCAAAAGAGCAAGATAAATACAGTATGGGGATGAGGTAGTTGGATGGGCTATTTACAGATGGGCCATGTGCAGAGATCTGTGTGCTGCACTGACAGCTGGTGCTTAAAGATAGTAAGGGAGATATGAGTCTCCAGCTTCAGTGATTTTTGTAGTTTGTTCCAGTCATTGGCAGCAGAGAACTGGAAGGAAAGGCGGCCAAAGGAGGAATTGGCTTTGGGGGTGACCAGTGAGATATACCGGCTGGAGCGCGTGCTGCTATGGTGACCAGTGAGCTGAGATAAGGCGGGGCTTTACCTAGCAAAGACTTGTAGATGACCTGGAGCCAGTGGGATTGGCGACGAGTATGAAGCCAGGGCCAGCCAACGAGAGTGTACAGGTTGCAGTGGTGGGTAGTATTTGGTGACAAAACAGATGGCACTGTGATAGACTGCATCCAATTTGTTGAGTGTTGGAGGCTATTTTATAAATGACATCGTCGAGGATCGGTAGGATGGTCAGTTTTACGAGGGTATGTTTGGCAGCATGAGTGAAGGATGCTTTGAGAAACAGGAAGCCGATTCTAGATTTAATTTTGGATTGGAGATATTTAATGTGAGTCTGGAAGGAGAGTTTACAGTCTAGCCAGACACCTAGGTATTTGTAGTTGTCCACATATTCTAAGTCAGAACCGTCCAGAGTAGTGATGCTGGATGTGCGGGCAGTAATCGGTTGAAAAGCATGCATTTAGTTTTACTTGCATTTAAGAGCAGTTGGAGGCCACGGAAGGAGAGTTGTATGGCATTGAAGCTTGTCTGGAGGTTTGCTCTGTCCTTTATGTATGCCAGCTATTTAAATTCCTCCATGTTCTGTTCTCCTAATTAAGGTATTGTAACGTAATTTCATTTGAGCTTACACTATGAAAGGGTGAGGTCATCAAGACCTGCTTTAGAGTTTCACTGACGTCTCATGATATCAACACGCCCATTACGGCTACTCGGATGTACAAGCCACCCTTCACCTGAACATCTCAGCCGTTGCTGAACTATGGCTTAGTTTCATGTGTTCTTCCTATTCCTTATCTGTGAGCAGGCCTTTTTGTTGTCATCGCTGAACCTCAGGTGTACAATGGGCATACATTGACTTTGGATATCCCCTTTTCACTACTTGTATCAGATGACTCTGTTGCTGAAGGAGTATCTTCTGTCTGGAGACAACAAGGAAGCAGAGAGGTGTCTGAGAGAACTGGAGGTACCACACTTCCACCATGAGTTCGTCTATGAGGTAACTCACGGCATCCGTTGTCTAGTTTCTTTCCCCAGTTTGTTAACTTATCTTATATGAACGTATTACCTGTAGGTGCATTGGAAATGTACTCACTGCTCAATTTACCATGGAGGGTTGTATTGCTTGAGAATATCAAACTGACATACTGAATTTTCCTTAGTTGATTGTAACAAGTTATTCATCTTTTCTTCCTATTATCAATAGGCCATAGTCATGGTCCTGGAATCCAAAGGGGAGAAAACGTTCAAAATGGTTCTGCAGCTGCTGAAGTTTCTGTGGGTGTCCTCCATCATCACTGTGGACCAAATGAGAAGGGTGAGCTTGGGTGCCACCTGGTGGTAATATTATACTATGATTCGAGGACCAATGTGTTGTATAATACTTTTACCTAAAAACCAACTGCATCTCCTTGTTTACCATTGATTTGATCTATAAAATGTTCCCCACTTAATTTTTTAATTGGAAGTACATTGAAAGTCACTGTTTACGTGATAATTATCTTGTTTGCAGGGATACGAAAGAGTTTACATGGACATAGCTGAAATCAACATCGATGTCCCTCGAGCGTACTTCATCTTGGAGCAGTTTGTCGACAAGAGTTTCAGTGCTGGCTTCATCTGTGAAAAGCTGAGGGATCTTTGTCCTAGTCGGTAAGCATCTTTTAATTTGCTATTTTTGTTTCACACACATCCATGTTTTATGATTGATGGAGATGTACTGATTTTGGCTATTTTCACAGGGGCCGGAAGAGATTTGTGAGCGAGGGGGACGGCGGTCGCTTCAAATTGGAAAGCTACTAAGGAGCCATTTTGTGCCGGAGATGTTCCGCAAAACTGAAGCTACTTTTTACTATGATCCATATGTCACTTATCGTTTTCCTTAACAGTGAAAGAATGTAAATTTAAAAAGAAGAAAAAATCGTAAAATGGCACTTTGTTCTTTAGTTGAAGAAAAGTTAGACGATACGCCCATTTTAAGGTGTTTGAGTATACATGTATAAGCTTAAACCCAGAAAGTGCCACACCTCAACAAGTCATTCCATGTTTTTATATTTTCTCTTTATTTCACTGCCACTCCTTTTGTCTTGTTCTAAAAGCAGTGTTTGTACAGGAATTAAACTGGTTTGTGTATAAAGCTTTTTAATGAAAAGGGGGGCAGATCGTTGGTTCAAAGCAATACCTTCCCTCACCAGCTGCTGTCTGTTTCTAGCCTGGTTTCAAGATCTGTTTTACACAACTTCTACCATAGGAATTTGGGCAAGATGGCACCAGATCTGGGTACCAGACTAGTCTATTTCTATGCTGTGCTTGACTTTTTTCTTCTCCCATTTTAAATTACTCAAGGCAATTAATAAAGTTAAGCTAAGAGATTGTGATCTGGTTGTGATCATTTCACAACAAAATGGTGTCCAGAATGTTTATTTTTATATTTGGGGAACACTTGTGAAATAATGTACCAAGTCTTAATTGTGCCCTGGTTGTCAAAAGTTAAATAAATTGCTATACAAAATGTATGCTATTGTCAATGTATTTGTGAGTAGGTGAAAGATTACTTAAATCATGGTGTGATCTAAATCTAGTACCATCCTAAAGGGGCCAATAAATCTGGTTTTATTTTTTATTACCTAAACTCCAATTTGACTTCTCTCAGAAATAAGACTTCCCATATTTACAAGGCTATTATACATTCTCAGTAATCCAAATAATCCATGAGATTGATGCCAACAGTGATATTGCAATATTAGGTTGTGACTAGTGTGAACCTCTGTCCTCCATTGTATCCATCTTAACTTCTGGCTATAGTCCATGTTGTGTCTACTGGTGTAGTTACTGTCCTCCATTGTGTCTACTGTGGCTCCTGCTGCTCATTCAGTCTCAGTTGCTTGATAATAACTACTCCGGCTATCGCCCATTTTGTGTCTACTGACCCTACTACTCATTGGGCTGCCATTGCGTGTCTACTGTGGCTCTTGCTGCTCTTTCAGTGCCAGATCCTGTTGCTTGATGGCCTCCTGGCCTCCAGTTGCATCTTCTCCAGTTTCTCAAGGGTGACTGATTTCAGAGGCATCAGCTTGGGCTTACACAGCACCATGGTGGGGACGTCCTCCATGGACAACTGCCCTTTGGATGGTAGCATAACCAAGAGTGAGAAGTTACAGGCTTGTCTTCTAGTTATCAGAATGCATAAAGAAAATAAGACAAACCCAGGTTTCCTGCACGCCACAAGCCTAGGAATTAACCAACTCATACACTTTACAAGACTGTCTTTATAGAAGACTCATTACTATGATCAATAAAATCGGCATAATTAATCACACTATAGCAATATGGTATACTCTTGTATTACCGTTCAGTTTCCCACTGAACATACTGTAGTTAAGTTGTCAGGTAAAGAAATCTGGTGGGCTATGTGTAGTATCTTGTGGGGTTAGTGACCGGTTTCAACAGTAGATGGCAGAGAGGTATTTTCAGTAGGAGTAAAAACCTCAAGGAACAAAACATCGGTTGGCAGTTAGCACACACTTGGCAGTGTTTCGAAATGTTACTTCTACTGAAAAGAATTTGTTTACAGTGTTTTAGAGCACCTAACGTCACTGCTGCAGTGAAGGGTGGCTGTGTTTGAGTTGCATGATAGACGAAATTGCTAATTTATACGACACAGTCTTTATTGATAATGGTCGTTCCTCACCTTGTTTGGGCAACACTTCTCTGGACATCGATTTGACTTCAGGCATGATGTATTGTTCGGTCCAGCTGAAATAAAAGCATGAATAATTATAGTTGGCATCTGGCAAAAGATAAGATGGCTAGCTACTGTAGTTAATGAGCTAGGCTGGCTACTACTATCTAACTTTGCATCACACGAACAGCCGTTCCTGCACACACACGATGTATTTAGTCACGGATGATTAAAACATATTTATCCATCAATCTCATATAGGTACGTGATGCTATCTTCACGAAATTGATTTATAACCATAACATTACCTCAATTGACAGGTTCAGGTTACCAAGCCAAACAAACCAATGTATGTCCACTTCCGGGATTGTCAGCTGGCGTTTTCTTCTAGGGTTTTACGGGCCGGTTTAGAAACATCGCATTGCAGCCATCTGGTGGGCAGCGTTGGAAGTTTATATTGAGTTCATAAAATCTCAAAACACTACACATCAAATAAATGTGATAAAGAGTCACGTATTTTCTTTACATAACTTAATTTAAACATATCTAGCCTAGAGAGAAAATAATGAGTGAGTAGACATGTAATATGTAGAGGTAGGCAGTGCAGGGCTGCCAACTTTTGAAGAAAGCTTGGAGTGAGATTTGCTATGTGAATTGCATTGCCTCCTGGCACAACCCCTAGATGGGGGACTGGGGGTACTCCGCCAGTAAAATGTTACAGTTTCCTGGAATTCTATGTATTTTGACATGGCTTAGGCCCATGTGGGGGTTGGAAAATAAAAAAATAAAAAAAACACAGGAGGTTTTGAACATTAACCAAGCTCAAGCTCTCAGAATTCAGCGACTTTGTTACTTTGACGTTTAAAGTATGCTAATATTTTTGTAAACATATTTAAAGTAATCTGACACTTTATTCAGACAATAATGAAATAGGGAGACAGGCAAATGCTAGAAACAGTGGGAAGGTTGGAGGGAGGGATTGATCCCTGTTCTCACATGGTAAGTTGTATGTGACATGTGCCAAGGACATGTACCACTACACCAAGGCTCTCCACAGGAAATGTTAATATTAATGGTTCATGGCAGTGGGTAACCAAATTATAGATTGCAGTCTCCTTGTCCATTGACTGCTTTCAAGGTAAGGACACAAACATTTGTAATTTGTAATTTGGGTGAACTCTCTTTAAAATCAGGCTGGAAGAAAATTCCATTTGCTCTCCAAGAGGGTTGGCCACCCCTGACCCTGTACATTTTCCAAGAGCTAGGTGTTTAAAAATGTTCTTGTTATAACAATACATTTTTCAAGATCACCCAACCTTCAAGAAAAATCTAATGAATATCAATATTCAGGTGGTTTATGCCTACTAATTGAATATCATTTGCCTCATCTTACTCTACATAGAAAAAAATATTGTCTATGTACAGTAAGATTATGCCAAGGATCTTCAACTAGTAGGCATAAATTAATTTGATATGATGCGTTTATGAGTTGTGAGACCCCCTACCATCTCTGCCTAGCATGCACACCAGTGGCGGATTTAGGCATAGGCGACATGGGCAGCCGCCCAGGGCGGCATCTTGCCGGGGGCGGCATGGAACGCCCACCCGCACAAAAAAATGAAACAAATGAAATACATTTAAAAACACAAAGAAACAACAAAAATTCAGAATGGTGACATTTGCTCAATCGGTTTTCTTTCGCTCATTTGCACATCATGTCACCGTGTGGGACTGTGGGTCAATTAACCTTATCGGAGTGGGCGCCCTGATTCTAGTTTGAGGCTAGGCAGGCTATTGCCTGGGAAGTTCTCCCACTCAGAAGTACGAGATGGGAAGGGGGCAGGAGTAGGTTGACCTCAGGTCTCCCCACTAGAAGCCAGAGGTAGGGGGAGCGGGGAATCTATCAAATAGCGCACCTCTAACTTTGTACAGTACTAATCCAATTAGTAATGCAATTAGCTGTGCAATTTAGTTTGTGTGTTTCTTGTTTGAAGTTCAGTAAAGTAATCATCAAGTTCTCTTATTTATAAGTGTGTTATTCTATTTGTGTATTTGTGTGATATAGGATTTGTGCAATTTAGTTTTATTTGTGTGTTTTTTGTTAGCAATAGGGTTATAGTTTAATAATTCGATTCTCTTTTTTTTTTTTTTTCATATACTACAATTTGTTTCCATTTGTCTTTGTTACTTCTTTTTGATATTTATGAGTCTTCTTTTTGTATATATATTTATATTGTTTTAAATGTTATGATTATTTATTTGTGTTGTTCCAAATGTCTGAATAAAAATGACAGTTAGAATTGTTCCACTGATCAGACTAAATAAAGTAAATAGATAATACAATCTCCTGAAAACCACATAAATCTACCCCTTCACCAAAACCAAATAATTGTTATATTTATTGTCCCCCCTCTTGAATCAAACGTACAAAGTTGGGTTCACAATCTGTTTGACCAAATTATTTGTTATAGTTACAAATTAGGTCACAATAGCAAACTTCCCTTCTAAAACTGTGTGGGTCTGTGTGAGTCTGTCTGCTGCCTGTTCGTTGTCACAGCCTAAATGCCAATCACCAAACGAGGGGACTAATGCAAACGTGGATTAAATCGATTTTAGTACACGCTTTAGTACACGCACAGAACGTTGTCTCACTCTATTTAGCGCTAGACAAATCTTGAGGGGCGTTTCTTTAAAACATGCCTCCAATCCCCTTGATCTCTTACATAATTAGGCCAATCATATGCTTCAATGTGCCGCTGTTCACAGTGAAGTGGCAAAACAAGGTTTCGCTCCGGATGTTAAATTGCAGGCGCAGATGCTCTGATTTCAAAACGATTTGGAGCACAGTTGAAAAGTGAACGCGCTGTCTATACAATGAAATAATTAGACAAATAAAATAATTACTTTTCAATGCGTGTGATATAAAAACTGTTCCGTGAGAGCATGAGAAGAGGGTCAAATGCGTGAGTTGGCAGCTCTGGTAATGGCTAAAATAGATGCTCTTGGAGCAGACCTAATTCAACCTCTTTGGATGTGCATTATTATTCTAACCGTCTGTTTGAATACGAATATAAACGCATTTATACTAAACCTACTAGCAATATATGCTTGCTTCAAACATTCATTTTCACTCCCACGAAAAGGCGTTGAGTTATATTCCGGGATTTTCTGACTTTTACTCTTTTATGATGACAATAAATATGTCAGGTAGCTAAATTACACATGTTCACCACTTTCACTTACACTCACCCAAACACCTTTTTCTGTTCAAGTAAGTCTCGTGATACATTGGTAATGCGTGCGTGTGACGCAATTTGGTGGTAGGGAGGGGACCCAAGCAACAGCAGTGGTAGGAAAGAGGAGGACGCAGGGCTGGCAGAGTCACACCTCTGAAGGTAAAACAGTTATATTATTTCATACCTTTCAATATACCTTTAAATAAAGCTGATGTTTTTATAGTAGGCTTCTTAAATGTCCCCTTTGTCATCAGCATAGCTTGGTTGGATACGCAGTACTGCCTTTCCGTAGGCTGAGAACGCAGTCTTTTGTTCAAGCTTCGTTCGGAATGGCCGCTGTTTTGAGAATGTTTTATTTTTTCCCATTTCACTACGAGAGCGAGAAAGGAGCGCTGCGAAAATGCTTGACGAGAAAACGGCCTTGAATGACCAAGTGTCAATCTGTAAACTAACGATTTTAACATAATAGTTGTTATTATTTGGGTGTCAGTACAGTTGAAGAAGGTAGCTACAGGATTGAGCAGCGCGATGGTGGGGTTGCGTGCTTGCTTATTTCCCCGTGTTAGGCTCGCGATTGTCGGGATGGTGTTCCAAGTCTGACAGCTGCTTTGGTGGGGCCTACTAGAACCGCACTGTCAGAACGCTCGGGTATGTGAGCTTGGAGGTTAACGTTAGCAAAAGTATATATAAATAAGAAGACCATCTAGCTACTGAGACTGATATTTGTTTCCTCTACCAGAATCGTACCTAGATATGACGTTGTCATAGTTGTTTGCTCCTTGATTTGACTGAATGGTTGCAATTTTTTTTGCCAGCTACACTTAGCTTCTGAAGTTAGCTTGCTGTGTTGACGTTTCGTTTTCTGATTTCATGACCAGTTGAAATTATTTAGCTAGCTTGCTTACAGATTTTGTTAGCACGACAAGGGTGACACTCCGTTAAGAATAGCTAGCTATTTGCGGCTACCTTTTCCAAACAAGCAATAGCTAACTAGCTAGTTTGTTAGCCAGTTCGAACACTGGGTAACTAACCAACTTAACGTTAGTATGTGGCTTTGACAAGAACAGCAGGACCACCCCACCGTTTGCTGCTGTATCATACACACACAGGTTGGCTTGCGTCTCGTTTTTACGCATATCAATTGTGATCTTGAACGTAACTTGACTTCTACGAACTGTGGCACCGGTTTTATCGATAATCTCTTTCCACGGATTTGTCATTGGCACGGTTACATCCTGCTTGTGCTGTGGGATGGTTATGTAGCTAGTAGCTGCCTGCCACCTCACCAGTGCATCTCTTGCCATCACTGTCAAATGTAGACACATTACAGGAGCTGCGTAGTATTAGGCCTATTGGTTGTAATCATTTTTGATAGACAGTCAGTGAGAGAGTTGTTAAGCCTAACGTTAGCTAAATGCTTTGTAAAATGAAAAAGATATGCAAGGGAAAGAGAGCAGAAAAGAATCCTTCATTCATGAATCCTTCATTCATGAGTGGACATGGGGAGATGGATTGAGAGTTAAGGACTTTGGAACAATCACAGATATGGCAGCTAAACATACTTGCACAATTGTGGTGATTGTATCATATCAAAGCCTAAACCTATGTTAAACATTATTCCTATGATGATGATATATGTGTATACTTATGCAATCCTCAAAGGGAGAGGACAGAGATGAAGAAAATTGGCCAGTCTTGAGCAAACATGACGCAACAACATGGGAAGACTTGGCAGGATTGGTAGTAGTGACTGCTTGCTCTGCCCAAGATGTCCACAGACTGGCTATAGGCTACATTATACAAGTAGAGGCTTAACAATTGGCACGTGAATTGAGGAAAGCTACAATGATGATTATGATGGTGGTGGAGGAAATTAAGGATTCGTTTATGATTTGGCATGAAAACCGTAGGGATTTAAATATTGACAGTTGGGCTTAGGTTTTGTCTTGTCTGGTGCACTGAAAAACAGTTATGATGATGGGCTCACTCACCCATGCCCATGGTGAAATATTTATTTCCAAAATATGGGGGGTGCTGCTGGATCATCATGGTAATCAGAGGAAAATGGTGTCCAGCCTTCTCATTTTATGCATATCATCTATTGCACTGCCTGTCATTCATCCCAAACTTGGTTCCTCTCCTTTTGGTTCCTCTCCTTTTGGTTCCTCTCCATGGAGTGGAATCTGGAATGATACATTTAGTGTCAGTCAGTGATGAAAAATAACTGGAAAGTTGCTGCGCTCTGTGACCCTTGACCTTATGTGCTTTTTCTACAGCATGACTTCGCCCACAAGTATTTTTTCTGGAGTTGGGGAAGAGTGTTCCTTCGGTTCAGTCACCTGCATATTATTAAACTAGCTCTCATGTTTGTTTCAAACCTTTGGGTACATTTATGATTTTGAAGAGGATTTTAAAGAATAAACAAACAATGACATCACACCCACTGCTTGTTTAGGTGATGGCCAGTAGGTTAGTTCTCTGCTTGCCGTTGCCATGTTTATTTTGGGGATTTTGGGTTGGGCCAGAGCCTGAACACGTGGGTAAAGCGGCATTTCAGAAATGGTCATTGCTTTTGATACTCTGATTGGTTAGAGACAATCCAATCGCTGATGACTTTAGTATAACGGCCCTCACTTTAACGTCAGCAGAAAGGACCGATGGCAGTCTGACTGAATGTATATACCGATTAGTTAGAGCAGCAAAATTAAATTCAGTATGAGTCGCCAGGCAACCCCAGACCCCAGTGCTGTGTTGCATAGTTGCCTTTATCCATGACATGATTGATGTGATAGCCTACTTACGCTATTTTGGGGTTTCCACTAGTTACCAATGCCACAAAGTCAAAATTGGCTATATCGTAAAAATACTCTACATGAAAACAAAAATGAGCTTTTTGGTCATAAGTTTAGCTGTGACTGTGGCATTGGGTTTATGACTTTGTGGCAATTAGTGACGACCCTATGAGGATCTATCCCCCCCCAAAAAAACACAAAGAAGCTGCCTGCTTTGTATTTTGATATTCAACATCCATCCCCTTTCTCTTAGTTCTTTATAATTTGGGTCCAGAGGTCATCCAGTGATTGATGCTTTGCTGTAGGCCTAGTTCACAGTATACAGTCTGTCACATTGTTATTTATGTATTTTTAATATTCACCATCTATTTTATTAGTAGCCTAATATAGAGGTCAGTTACCTTAAGTCAGTGAGGCCAGTGCTGCTAGATACTTCTGTTGAGTGAACATAACTGTTACTGAGAAGAGCAGTTTATCCCCTCCCCACTCAGACTAGTCTGACAGTCCTAGCAAAATAATCTTTCAAATTATATTTTTTTGCTAATAAAGCATTTTTTAAATACTTTGTCAATTTTTAATGGAGAGCTATTACAGAATTGATTTGATATAAAAACAGCAGAAATTGGACTATTAAGCTTCTCTTTGTCATTAAGGGGATCGACAGGACCCCTTTTTACCCCTATAGGATTTATGAGTCTTAAGCTTTGAAGACTGCTCCCTCCCAGATTAGACACACACAAACACCTACTCTCAGCAGCAATGCTAACCTTTCCCTTAGCTTTGATCTGTAGCCAAGCCTGCTCTTTTTCTACACTACACACACACCTAGAGCATAACAGACAATGACTTTATTAGGCTTCATACTGTAGCCTATTACTAAATACAAATAACAAATGATGCTACTACTGTACTACAGGCTGTGAGATGGAACTACAGAACTAGAATGAGGGTTAGAGGTTCCAAACCCTTTCTAGATAATCTATTTCTATGGACAGAACAAAGACAGGAACCAAGAGACTTTGGTTTCATATCAATAATTTTGTTGAAGCTCTTGACACTTGTTGTCAATTTGTCTTAGGTTAAATCAGGCCAACCTACTTACCAGGTTTGCTCAACATCACTTGTCATCTCACTTAACCTGTTGAAGTGGCCTATGGCCTAGCTTATTCACTAATAGAGCTGGGAATTGGCAGGGACCTCACAATACGATATTATCACGATACTTAGGTGCCGATATGTATTGTGATAATCACGATTCGATGTATTTTGATTAGGGCTGTCCCCAATTTTTTATATATATTGGTCAACCGAGTCGTCTGTTCTTTCGACCAATTATTTGGTTGACATTTTATAACGTGTATTTTTTCAATATATAGACACATCCTATGTGCTTTGGTCAAATCAATGCACTGAGCTTGTATGATGCTTTAAGCAAACTGTTCGATTAAATAATTAAGACACAAATGACTAGAGGGAGTCCGATCGCAATTGATTTGATTGTGCCGGGTTCAGACTTGCTGTGTTGAATATATATATATATTTTTAAATGACAGTGAGTGACTGTGTGACTAGCGCCAGTTGTCTCTTCTCCCTGCTGCAGCAACCACCACAGAACATCAACAGTGTTTAACACGCTGTCCGTGTTGCTGAAGCTGCAACAGACAGCCATTTCTGACTGAAAAGTTGTTGCTGAAATCCTTCATTTGTTTAGGAAAAACATTCCCTATTCCCTCAATCCTTGCAGTCTTCACATGGCACATGTATGCATGGCACTTGACCAATAGGGCCTGACCTATAGCATATCATAATCCCATCAAAAGTAGGTTATAACAAATTCTGAACACTGTAACACGTGACAGCAAAATAAATGTAGAGGACGTGACGAACTCAAACGGGGGAATGTTTACTGTTGCTCAGTAGGTAAAGGGGAAGTCATGTGTGGAATGAGTTTGACTAGTTATGGAAAATACTGGAGATCAAGAAAAATAAAGTAAGGAGCAAGCGGTGTGTGCATATTGTGTGTGCCAAACAGGGGCTGTTAGATTACAAACATTTTCTGACCGGTTGGAACAATGTAAACACTAAATAAATGATAAGCATACCAGAGAGTTTGTAACGTTTGTGAATGAAATTTCCGAAATGGAACTGTTTATTTGTTGTTTACGCTACTGATTCAAGGGTCGCTTTATTTTATTTTATAAAACTAAAATGCTTGATTGCATTTCAAATGTCATGAAGGAGTTAATGATTTATTGATACTGTACTGTAGCCTATTGAAATATGGGCCTAATACCCTGACTACACCGCTCGCGTCGCAAAATAAATGTTGAAATCTATGTTATTCAATTATTGCACCCACACTGCTTGCGCGTGCCAACGACCATCTGCGTTGCCAAGGGCTAAAATAGTAGTCAGTTCTATTTCTGATGCAGATCACGCTGCAAGTCCTGCCTCTCCCATCTCCTCATTGGTTTATAGAAGCAGGTACCCACGTGCCATCTCCCCATTGGTTATACTCACGTGGGTGACTGAAAGACGAAGGTCAGTGGCGTTAATGCACCTAATTTATGAAAGTTGCCAATCGCAATATAAAGCCTGCAAGGAGGAGAGATGACTAGAAACGATTTGGTTGACCGTTTTATGTGTGGATTAATTGGCGATGTAGAGGACCTTGTGCACTTCAGGTAAAATAACAACTAAATGTTTATATCCCAGGACAAATTAGATAGCAACAGCAAGCTAGCTAAATATGACAAATTAGCTATCAAGTGCAAGCTAGCTAGCTAAATTGGCAAAAATGTTTTATGCTTTTCGACCTGTCCCCAAATTAATGTAATTGGTTCAGAGTTTGTTTTGATATTTTAACCTGCGTGTCGTGATCGCGTTTGTTGTGGGGGGGGACAAAATACATTTATGCACGATTTCGCACGCACACAGCAGTTTTTTTCTGGTTCCGTGTAAGTAAGTTACGGTATTAAGAGTAAACAGGAGGTGCTCTAAGGCTTACAGCCTGGGGCGGCAGGTAGCCTAGTGGTTAGAGCGTTGGGCCATTAACCAAAAGGTTGCTAGATCAAATCCCAGAGCTGACAAGGTAATAATCTGTCGTTCTGCCCCTGAACAGTTAACCCACTGTTCCTAGGCCATCATTGTAAATAAGAATTTGTTCCTAACTGACTTGCCTAGTTTAAAAAAAAACGATATATATAATCAACTTGGTGTTCAGAGATAGATGGGCAGGGTTGAGTGGAGCTGAAGGGTGGGACTAAAAACAAACAAAATATACTGTGTCCGTAAAATGTATATAGTATGTTCCCTGTTCTTGCCATAATATGTACTTGAGCCCTATTTGGTCAAATATATATTCTGTATACCCCCCTACCTTGTCACAACACAACTGATTGTCTCAAATGCATTAAGAAGGAAAGAAATTTAACAAATTAACTTTTAACAAGGCACACCTGTTAACTTCTTAGGGAGCGGCAGCAGAGGTGACGGTTTTGGAGAGTCTGGCGTGCCCAAAGTAAAATGCCTGCCACTCAGGCCCAGAAAATAGGATATGCACACAATTAGTACTATTGGATAGGAAACACTCTGAAGTTTCTAAAAGTGTTAAAATAAGGTATGTGAGTATAACAGAACTGATATAGCAGGCAAAAACTGCAAAACTGCAAAGCCCCACTTTATTTTCCTTTCCTATCGTTCACGTTATCGTCCGGTTGAAATATTACAGTAAATATACATAAGGATACATTAAAAATGATGTTTGATTTGTTTGGAGAAAGTGTATAGGTATCATTTGAACGTGTTCTCTTCACGGTTCAATGGGCGACTCGACGGTGGATTTTCTGATCATAACGCGCCAACCAAACGGAGATTTATGTATATAATAAATGACTTTTTCTAACAAAAGAACCATTGGATGTCTTCGTTGGACACTTGGGAAGCCCTCAGCAGAAGTTCTTCGAAAGGTAAGAGATTTATTTTAGCTCTTATGGGTTTTGTGTGACCCGCGGTAGCGCTCCGCTACTCCCTAAGTAGTTAATTGAAATGCATTCCAGGTGACTACATGAAACTGGTTGAGAGAATACCAAGAGTGTGCAAAGTTGTCAAGGCAAAGGGTGGCTATTTGAAGAATTTCAAATATAAAATATATTTTGATTTGTTTAACACTTTTGGCTACTACATATTCCATTTCATAGTTTTGATGTCTTCACTATTATTCTACAATGAAGAAAATAGTAAAAATAAAGTTAACACCTACTCATTCAAGGGTTTAACTTTTGACCGGTAGTGTGTGTGTGTGTATATGTATGTGTGTGTATATATATATATATATATATATATATATATGGATGATTTATAAAGCCAGGCACATTTAACAGTTAGGTTATTGATTATAGACCTGATTTAAGTTGGGGTTTCATCTCTCCTCACTTTTCTTAGACGATTAAGGCAAGGGCTGTTTTCTTGTCTCATAACTTCGCTACTGCCTCCACAGCATTCTTCTCAACACCAATATGCTGGTTAACGTCTCTATTATGCACATAGCAACATGGTCTAGGAAAAGGTGCCAATTCAACAACGCGCTGATGTGTTTCAGAACTGAGGACAGCGAACACTATCCAACGCAGGAGAAAGGACATTTGTTATAAAATATTATTTTTATTAGTGTTGCACCATTGCTCTTACATAATATAACCATATATGCTACTGAAATTGTATGTCTTAGTGATAAACTGTTCCATCCCCACGGCCTCCACAATGGATCAGTCCACTCAAACAGGCGGCAATCAGACAGGTGTCTTGTACACCATGATTTATTTATTTTATCCTACTGCTAGACAAAAAAAATCTTGGTCGACCAAAAGCCAATCAACCAGTCGACTAAATGGGGTCCGCCATAGATTCGATACTGTGATTTATTGCGATTCGATGTTCTAAACATTTTGCTCACCTTTGTCTGCTGCAGAGGGACGAGAGCCATGAGAAAACGATTTTGATCTGTCGTGGAAATAAGTGCTGAAAACAAATTGTCTCCACATTTTAAAAAGATGGAGAGACATTCTTGCACTGGTTCTATCCACACTCACTGGACTCTACCCACACACTGACACTCCAACACACACATTGACACCACACAATCAGTCGCACATAGACACACTTTCACACTCTTCACATACGCTGCCGCCCAGTCACTTTTACCCAAACTAACAGCAGTGCCTACATGCCGGAGTGATTCTTCTATGCAAATGTTGTTGATTGATCAGTAGGCTAATATATTGTGCATTCGGGAAAGTATTCAGACCCATTGACCTTTCCCACATTTTGTTACGTTACAGCCTTATTCTAAAAATGATTAAATCATGTTTTCCCCTCAATCTACACACAATAGCCCATAATGACAAAGCAACAAAAAAAAAACTAATTTATAAAATAAAACTGAAACATCACATTTTACTTAAGTATTAATACCCTTTACTCAGTGCTTTGTTAAAGCACCTTTGGCAGAGATTACAGTCACAAGTCTTCTTGGGTATGACGCTAGAAGCTTGGCAGACCTGTATTTGGGGAGTTCCTCCCATTCTTCTCTGCAGATCCTCTCAAGCTCTGTCAAGTTGGATGGAGATTTGCACAGATATTTCCAGGTCTCTCCAGAGATGTTTGATCTGGTTCAAGTCCGGGCTCTGGCTGGGCCACTCAAGGACTTTGAGACTTGTCCTGAAGCTACTCCTGCGTTTTCTTGGCTGTGTGCTTAGGGTCGTTGTCCTGCTGGAAGGTGAACCTTCACCCCAGTTTTCATCAAGGATCTCTCTGTACTTTGCTCTGTTCATCTTTCCCTCAATCCTGACTAGTCTCCCAGTCCCTGCCGCTGAAAAACATTCCCACAGCATGATGCTGCCAACACTATGCTGGTGCCAGGTTTCCTCCAAATGTGACGCTTGGCATTCAAGCCAAAGCGTTCGATCTTGGTTTCATCAGACCAGAGAATCTTGTTTGTCATGGTCTGAGAGTCTTTAGGTGCCTTTTGGCAAACTCCAAGCGGGCTGTCATGTGTCTTTTACTGAGGAATGGCTTCCGTCTGGCCACTCTACCATAAAAGTTTGATTGGTGTAGTGCTGCAGAGATGGTTGTCCTTCTGGAATGTTCTCCCATCTCCACAAAGGAACTCTGGAGCTCTGTCAGAGTGACCATCGGGTTCTTGGTCACCTCCCTGACCAAGGCCCTTCTCCCCCGACCGTTCTAGGAAGAGTCTTGGTGGTTCCACACTTCTTCCATTTTAAGAATGATGGAGGCCACTGTGTTCTTGGGGTCCTTCAATGCTGCAGAAATGTTTTGGAACCCTTCCCAGGATCTGTGCCTCAACACAATCCTGTCTTGGAGTTCTACGGACAATTCCTTCGACCTCATGGTGTGGTTTTTGCTCTGACATGCTCTGTCAACTGTGGGGCCTTTATAGGTTGAATTGATCACAGGTGGACTCCAATCAAGTTGTAGAAACATCTCAATGTTGATCAATGTAAACAGGATGCACCTGAGCAATTTTGAGTCTCATAGCAAAGAGTCTGAGTACTTATGTATATAAGGTATCTGACTCCACTGATCAGCCAAAACTAGCTCAATAACTCAATGCATGCACACACTCCTATTGAATAAGCATCTACCTGTATTGTGAGTAGGCGTATGCCATCTTCATTTACATTTTATCAAGAGATTTACCATTCAAATAAAATTACCATTATGTTTTGTAGTTAGTTTTTACCAAAGTAAAATGTATTGTTTGATTTTAAAATTGATACATTAATGCGTACATGGCTCTACATGGGAAATTCTGTTATCAAAATGTTCACATTTTAAAGCGGCAATCAGTAGTAGAAACAATACTAAAGCGTACTCCCCACCCCTGGTTCGGTAAAATAAAAAGCTGACGCATGGGGCTGGAAACATTCAATCACTCTCAAATTCATAGACAGAGCTTAAAGGATTGGTCATCCATGATATCAACATTAGTTTTAACCATGTTTTGAGGCTATATAGTTTGTTTACACTTTGTTAAAACATTGGCATGAAACAAGCTTATATTTTGGGTTCTGTTGGGGTGTGACAGTTGAATTAAGCTCATGAGGCATTTATACTTTTATATTCATCAAGAATCAATGGGTACATATCATTAGTCCAAAAATGAACGTAGCAACTGCTGATTGCCCCTTTAATGATATTGAATATTGGCCTAAAATATCATCCATCTGCCTCCCTTTTTTTATAGATATCTTAGTTAATAGCGGTAAAAAATATCAAATGTGATTTTGACTCGTCATGATCACATTGAACAGCCTTTTGACTCATCATTATCTGTTTTATTCAACAGCATTCAAAAAGCCCAAAGGATGAGATCCTCGATGACCTTTCTAGTCTGAACTGGCTTCAAACCGAGCTGAGGGGAATCGTCTACAGTACAAACAACTAGGTGGCCCATGGCTGCCACCACCACTCCTGTCAAGTCACCGCTTCAAAGGATTTACTCCCTTATGGCGTTCTGAGAAACGAGAAAAGAAACCGCTTGGATCACAGGGATTTATTTGTGAAGTAAATGTGTAGGCCTACACAGGTATGTATCAGCTGGTGTGTTTATAAAGGTCATCTCCTACTCTTATCCCTCTCCACACCTACTTGTCGGTTGACTGCTTTTTTGAGGGAATACCCCAAACAAACCAAGGAGAGTGACAGTTGGGGTGTTGCGGTCCCATGAGAGACTCCGCAGGGGGACCGACAATCACGTCGACGCCATGAGTAGTACTTTAGGTAACAAAGACAAGGACTGGAAAGAGAAGGACCTGAAAGGAGGTCCGACAGGAGGGAAAGAAAGGGAAAAGGAGGCCAAGGCGGCCCTGGCTGGCTTTGGCGGCAAAGATTGCGGCAAGGATCCCAAGGCCAAAGGGAAAGAAGCCAAAGAAGGAAAGAAGGATGCAGGTTCCGCGTCACCCGCCGTCGCTTTCTCCGTGGACAACACGATAAAGAGGCCCAACCCGGCGCCGGGGACGCGCAAGAAGTCCAGCAACGCCGAGGTAAGATGAGATACTTTATTACAAAACGTATCATAACGTGCACATTATTTGTGGTTTTTATCGAAATTCATATTAGTTGGTAGAGCATAGCGCTTGCAATGCTATGGTCAAGGGGGTTGTTTCCTGCAGGGGCCACTCATAAGAAAATGAATGTATGATACGATATACTTTATTGTCCAATTACATGGAAATTAATTTTGTGAAGTTGCAGATGCTTGCTTGCTTGCTTGCATGCATGCATACATAACCGTTCAAAAGTTTGGGGTCACTTAGAAATGTCCTTGTTTTTGAAAGAAAAGCAACAAAAAAATTGTCCATTTAAAATAACACCAAATTGATCAGAAATACAATGTAGACATTGTTAATGTTTTAAAAGACTATTGTACCTGGAAACAGCAGATTTATTAAATACTTTTTTCTTTACATAGTTGAATGTGCTGACAACAAAATCACAAAGAAATGATCAATGGAAATCAAATTTATCAACCCATGGAGGTCTGGATTTGGAGTCACACTCAAAATTAAAGTGGAAAACCACACTACAGGCTGATCCAACTTTGATGTAATGTCCTTAAAACAAGTCAAAATGAGGCTCAGTAGTGTGTGTGGCCTCCACGTGCCTGAATGACCTCCCTACAACGCCTGGGCATGCTCCTGATGAGGTGGCGGATGGTCTCCTGAGGGATCTCCTCCCAGACCTGGACTAAAGCATCCGCCAACTCCTGGACAGTCTGTGGTGCAACGTGGCGTTGGTGGATGGAGCGAGACATGATGTCCCAGATGTGCTCAATTGGATTCAGGTCTGGGGAACGGGCGGGCCAGTCCTTAGCATCAATGCCTTCCTCTTGCAGGAACTGCTGACACCTCCAGCCACATGAGGTCTAGCATTGTCTTGCATTAGGAGGAACCCAGGGCCAACCGCACCAGCATATGGTCTCACAAGGGCTCTGAGGATCTCATCTCGGTACCTAATGGCAGTCAGGCTACCTCTGGCGAGCACATGGAGGGCTGTGCGGCCCCCAAAGAAATGCCACCCCACACCATGACTGACCCACCGCCAAACCGGTCATGCTGGAGGATGTTGCAGGCAGCAGAACGTTCTCCACGGCGTCTCCAGACTCTGTCACGTCTGTCACGTGCTCAGTGTGAACCTGCTTTCATCTGTGAAGAGCACAGGGCGCCAGTGGCGAATTTGCCAATCTTGGTGTTCTCTGGCAAATGCCAAACGTCCTGCACGGTGTTGGGCTGTAAGCACAACCCCCACCTGTGGACGTTGGGCCCTCATACCACCCTCATGGAGTCTGTTTCTGACCGTTTGAGCAGACACATGCACATTTGTGGCCTGCTGGAGGTCATTTTGCAGGGCTCTGGCAGTGCTCCTCCTTGCACAAAGGTGGAGGTAGTGGTCCTGCTGCTGGGTTGTTGCCCTCCTCGGCCTCCTCCACGTCTCCTGATGTACTGGCCTGTCTCCTGGTAGCGCCTCCATGCTCTGGACACTACGCTGACAGACACAGCAAACCTTCTTGCCACAGCTCGCATTGATGTGCCATCCTGGATGAGCTGCACTACCTGAGCCACTTGTGTGGGTTGTAGACTCTGTCTCATGCTACCACTAGAGTGAAAGCACCGCCAGCATTCAAAAGTGACCAAAACATCAGCCAGGAAGCATAGGAACTGAGAAGTGTTCTGTGGTCACCACCTTCAGAACCACTCCTTTATTGGGGGTGTCTTGCTAATTGCCTATAATTTCCACCTGTTGTCTATTCCATTTGCACAACAGCATGTGACATTTATTGTCAATCAGTGTTGCTTCCTAATTGGACAGTTTGATTTCACAGAAGTGTGATTGACTTGGAGTTACATTGTGTTGTTTAAGTGTTCCCTTTATTTTTTTTTGAGCAGTGTGTGTGTGTGTGTGTGTGTGTGTATATATAACAACATGTAGTGTTGGTCCCATGTTTCATCAGCTGAATTAAACATAAGATCCCAGAAATGTTCCACAGCACCAAAAGCTTATTTCTCTCATTTTTTTACGCAAATTTGTTTACATTTGTTAGTCAGCATTTCTCCTTTGCCAAGATAATCCATACACCTGACAAGTGGGGCATATCAAGAATCTGACTCAACAGCATGATCATTACACAGGGGCACCTTGTGCTGGGTACAACAAAAGGCCACTCTAAAATGTGCAGTTTTGTCACACAACACAATGCCATGGTTGTTGGCATGCTGACTGCAGGAATGTCCACCAGAGCTGTTGCCAGAGAAATGTTAATGTTCATTTCTCTAGCATAAGCCGCCTCCAGCGTTATTTTAGAGAATTTTGCAGAACGTCCAACCGGCCTCAAAACCGCAGACCACATGTATGGCGTTGTGTAACTTTCGGATACAGATGTAAAGTATGTGTAAAGATAATGAACCAATATACTTTTCAATAAGATCATCTTTGAGAACAAATAATCTGTCTAAAATTCCCCAAATGATGCATTCGGTATTTGTCATGGCATGAGGCTCCTATTGATTTTGTTATAATGTTTGTGTTATAATGTTTGAGTCATTCCGATAGCATAAGCCATGGCAAAATGTGTAGAATTGTAGGAAATTAGCTTTAAAATTGCAAATTTTCGTCTCCGCTACATGGCAAAATTTCTAGAAATTTCAAAAACGATTTGGTTAGCGTCCACACCATGGCCACGCCCCTGCCACGCCCAGCACCTAAGCCCAATTTTGATCCAGAAAAAAACTGGTATTATTTATTATTCTACATTCATCACACAACACAGCGTTTCTCAAACTCAGTCCTGGTGACCCCAAGGGAAACATCTTTTATTCTGGCACTACACCATTCATTCAAATAATCAAAGCTTGTTGATGAGTCAATTATTTAAATCAGCTGTGCAGTGCTAAGGCAAACTTACCGTGGGTCCTCAAGACTGAGTTTTGGAAACACATAACATGTCTTCAATAACATGGACACACAACTTTCCCTTTCCCAGGTGATCAAAGAGCTCAACAAGTGCCGTGAGGAGAACTCCATGCGTCTGGACCTGTCCAAGCGTTCCATCCACATGTTACCCACCTCCATCAAGGAACTCACCCAGCTGGCTGAGCTCTACCTGTACAGCAACAAGCTCCAGAGCCTCCCCTCAGAAGTGGGCTGCCTGTCTGGCCTGGTCACCTTAGCCCTGAGTGAGAACTCTCTAACCAGCCTACCAGAGTCCTTGGACTCCCTGAAGAAGTTGAGGATGCTGGACCTGAGGCATAACAAACTGAGGGAGATACCGGCGGTGGTTTACCGGGTGGCGTCGCTGACCACACTGTACCTGAGGTTCAACCGGATCACGGCGGTGGAGAGGGACATCCGGAACCTGGCGAAGTTGACCATGCTCAGCATCCGTGAGAATAAGATTAAACAGCTGCCTGCCGAGATAGGTGAATGAGGGAGTAGGGAAGTAGGGGAGGGATATGGGTGGTTGGGGTGAGGAGGGGAAATAGGAGAGAGAGGTGAGTGGAGGGAGAAACAAGAACGAGAACAAGATCAAACAGATGAGTGTTGAGGGAGGGAGAGAGTCGAGGCTGGCAGATTGGGTTCTTGATGACAATGACGATGCATCATCATTTTTGCCTACCTTAAGCCGGAGGCGTACACACTCTTTCAGCTCTGATTTTAGCTGTCCCAGACAAGTTTTTGAGATCGGAGACAAAATCCCCATGTCGTTGCGTACTTGAAATATGTATCTAATTAATAATTGCATACCGTCGCTCGGTTCAGTGATGCGATCCGAGGGCTACCGATCCCGTCTTTCAGACGTCCCAATATTTTCTAAATCTCCAATGATCTTGTAGTGTGAGAGGTGCAATGACACGTTTTGAGAACAGTGATCAGCAATAGCCAATGAGAGCTTGCCAGAGAAGAAGCCAGTGAGATGATGTTGCATCACCCAGAATGTGTAGACTCTCCAGCAAGAGTGATAACTACTACTAGTATGTGTTTGTACTTGCCTTTAGCCAAAGTATGAAATCGTTACAGCTCTGAAGTTCACTACAAATATTATTCAATTCAAAATGTATTGGCTAGATATTTCAACTCTGTGTGGCAAGCATTAATGTCTGACTGAAAAAGTTTGAGGCTTGTTTGAACCACAGCTTGTTGTAGCTACGTTAACGATCTGATCACATTGTTTTTGCGAGACAGCGTGGTATGGAGAATCCTCACAACCAACTGAAGAATCTTGTAGTGTGTGACCCCCGTCTGTGCCACATGGTTTAGTGTGCGTACCACTACGTTAGCCAGACAAAAAACTACAGGAAAGACGGTCGTTAAATGTGAGCAGCTCAGCGATGTTAGGATTTTGAAAGTTGTCTAGTGTAAACCCAGCATTACAGAAGACATTGCTGCAGTGTTGTGAATTAGCTAAAGCCATAAGCTAAACCAGTCTTTGCGGTTCTTGTCCAGATTAGTCATTTTGTGTGTGTTGACTCTGTTGTATTGGCCCTGCCTCTCTGCAGGGGAGCTCTGTAACCTTATCACCCTGGACGTAGCCCATAACCAGCTGGAACACCTACCCAAGGAGATCGGCAACTGCACCCAGATCACCAATCTTGACCTACAGCACAACGAGCTACTGGACCTACCAGAAACTATAGGTGAGACTGACCGGGACCTCAGCAGTCAAATGTTCTCTCCTCAATGCAATTTGGGCAATAATCTGCCTATACTCAGCCTACAGGATACCAATACTGACACAGCTGCACAGTGCACATTCTTAACTGTACATTGTGATGACTAGGATAAAACATTTTGAGAATTCTCATAAATTGTATAATCTACAGTTTTAGGAACTGCAAGTGCTGGTATTTAAGATAAGATGGTACATTATTGATCCCCCAGAGGGGAAATTTGATCGCACCAGCCAATACATACATACATACATACATTTCATACATTTGAAACGCTTAACATGATATCTAATATCTGACTTTGTTGATTGTCATTTTTGTATTTAACCTTCTCTCGTTGCAGGTAACTTGTCAAGCATAAACCGCTTGGGTCTGCGGTACAACCGGTTGTCAGCCATCCCCAGGTCGCTATCCAAGTGCAGAGAACTGGAAGAGCTCAACCTGGAAAACAACAACATCTCCGTGTTACCAGAAGTGAGTGGTGCTTTTCATTGATTACTGCATGTAATGGTATTGTTAGGGATATAGCACATCTATCTACCTCCTTCTCTCTATCCCAGGGTCTCCTGTCTAGTCTGGTGAATCTGACCAGTCTAACCCTAGCGAGGAACTGTTTCCAGTCCTACCCGGTGGGAGGACCCTCCCAGTTCTCCACCATCTACTCTCTCAACATGGAGCACAACCGCATCAACAAGATCCCCCTTTGGAATCTTCTCCAGGGCCAAAGTCCTCAGCAAACTCAACATGAAGGTAAGGATTCTGTCCATTGTTACGTGTTGTCATCTCCTTCCCTCTTTTTTGATTACTTCTAGTGAGAGGACCAATACGATTGTCCCAGACATTTATGTAGGCAGGACAATGTCTCTTTCTTCTGACGTTAAAGGGATAGTTGGGGATTTTTGCAATGAGGCCCTTTATGTACTTTCCCAGAGTCGTGGATACCATTTTTCTGTATCTGCATCCAGTATGAAAGAAGTTAGAGGTAATTTCGTGAGCCAATGCTTACTAGTGTTAGCGCAATGACTGGAAGTCTACAGGAACAGTCATTGCGCCAAAACACTAGATAGCAACTTTCTTCAAACTGCACGCAGAGACATAGAAATGGTATCCACGATTTCATCTGTTTCTGGGGAAGTAGATAAATGGCCTCATTGCCAAAATCCCAAACTATCCCTTTAAGGTTTACAATGGTTGGTGATGGTGCTTGCTTAGGTAAAGAGCTGACATGGTGAGCAACACCTTATTGAACAATGTCTTCTTTCTGCTCTGGTTCTGGAATTGTTGTCAATGTCGTTGTTGTTTTTCAGGACAACCAGTTGACATCTCTGCCGCTAGACTTTGGCACGTGGACCAGTATGGTAGAGCTCAACCTGGCCACCAATCAGCTGACAAAGATCCCAGAGGACATCTGCGGTCTCGTTTCGCTTGAGGTGAGGCCTAGCTAGAATTCACGGATGGGATTTTTCCTGAGAAATGTGGACTTACTGCTTTTCTGATGCCGTCTTCAAATCATACATTATTCAAACTGACCAGAAAATCTAAATGATTATCACTCTCCCATTTCAACATAGAGTAGGTGATCAACTATTTAGTTATTTTTAGGTCTGTAACACAAGCTACAGGTTGTGACAGTTCGCTTCAGTGTTCTGAAACATCTGTTGTTTTTGTTCACAGGTCTTGATATTGTCCAACAATCTTCTCAAGAAGTTGCCACATGGTATTGGCAACCTGAGGAAACTACGGGAGCTTGACTTGGAGGAGAACAAGTTGGAATCGCTCCCGAATGAAATCGCCTACCTGAAAGATTTACAGGTTTGATACTATTACGCTATTTCCCTACACTGTCACTTAAGCATTTAGGCCTACCTTTAACTAAAATGTGTTGAGTTATAAACCATTCAAAGACCACTAACAGATGTAGTGATACTGTAGTGCTGAGGCACTGCATCTCAGTGCCTGAGGCGTCACTACAGACCCTGGTTCGATTCCAGGCTGTATCACAACCTGCCGTGATTGTGAATCCCATAGGGCAGCGCACAATTGGCCCAGTGTCGTTAGGGTGTGGCCGTGGTAAGCCGTTATTGTAAATAAAAATGTGTTCTTCACAGACTTGCCTAGTTAAATAAAGGTAAAAATCAACTACAACTTAATTGGAGTCCACCTATGGTAAATTCAATTGATTGGACATGATTTGGAAAAGCACATATAAGGCCCCACAGTTGACCGTGCATGTCAGAGCAAAAACCAAGCCATGAGGTCGAAGGAATTGTCCGTAGAGCTCTGAGACAGGATTGTGTCGAGGCACAGGTCTGGGGAAGGGTACTGCAAAAAGATTCTGCAGCATTGAAGGACCCAAAGAACACATGGCCCATCATTCTTAAAATGGAACCACCAAGACTCTTCCTAGAGCAGGCCGCCCGGCCAAACTAAGCAATAAGGGGAGAAGGGCCTTGGTCAGGGAGGTGACCAAGAACCCGATGGTCACTCTGACAGAGCTCCAGAGTTCCTTTGTGGAGACGGGAGAACCTTCCAGAAGGACAACCATCTCTGCAGCACTCCACCAATCAGGCCTTTATGGTAGAGTGGCCAGACGGAAGCCACTCTTCAGTAAAATGCACATGACAGCCCGCTTGGAGTTTGCCAAAAGGCACTAAAAAGGACTCTCAGACCATGAGAAACAAGATTCTCTGGTCTGATGAAACCAAGATTGAACTCTTTGACCTGAATGCCAAGTGTCACGTCTGGAGGAAACCTGGCACCACCCCTACGGTGAAGCATGGTGGTGGCAGCATCCTGCTATGGGGATGTTTTTCAGCGGCAGAGGCTGGGAGACTAGTCAGGATCGCGGCAAAGATTAACTGAGCAAAATACAGAGGGATCCTTGATGAAAACCTGCTCCAGAGCGCTCAGGACTTCAGACTAGGGTGAAGGTTCACCTTCCAACAGGACAACGACCCGAAGCACACAGCCAAGATGACACAGGAGTGGCATCGGGACAAGTCTCTGAATGTCCATGAGTAGCCCGGCCGGAGCCCGGGAACGGAACCCGATCGAACATCTGGAGAGACCTGAAAATAGCTGTGCAGCAACGCTCCCCATCCAACCCGACAGAGCTTGAGAGGATCTGCAGAGAAGAATGGAAGAAACTCCCAAGCTTGTAGCGTCATACCCAAGAAGACTCAAAGCTGTAATTGCTGCCAAAGGTGCTTCAACAAAGTACTGAGTAAAGGGTCTAAATACTTATGTGAATGTGATATTTTCTAAAAACCTGATTTTGCTTTGTCATTATGGGGTATCGTGTGTAGATTGAGGGGAAAAAACAATTTAATAAATGTTAGAATAAGGCCTAACAATGTGAAAGGTAACCTAACAATGTGAAAAAAGTCAAGGGGTCTAAATACTTTCCGAAGGCACTGTATATACAAAAGTACCTGGACCCCCTTCAAATTAGTGGATTTGGCTATTTCAGCCACACCTGTTGATGACTGGTATATAAAATTGAGCACACAGCTATGCAATCTCTATTGACCAACATTGGCAGTAGAATGGCCTTACTGTAGAGCTCTGTGACTTTCAATGTGGCACCGTTATAGGATGCCACCTTTCCAACAAGTCAGTTTGTAAGATTTCTGCCCTTCTAGAGCTGCTACGGTCAACTGTAAGTGCTGTTATTGTGAAGTGGAAATTTTAAGGAGCAACAACAGCTCAGTCGTGAAGTGGTAGGCCACACAAGCTCACAGAACAGGACCGCCAAGTACTGAAGTGTGTAGAGCATAGAAATCATCTGTCCTTGTTTGCAACACTCACTACCGAGTTCCAAACTGCCTCCGGAAGCAACGTCAGCACAAGAACTGTCGGTCACGAGTTGCATGAAATGGCTTTCCATGGCCAAGCAGCCGCACACAAGCCTAAAATCACCAAGCACAATGCCACGCGTCAGCTGGAATGGTGTAAAGCTCGCCGCCATTTGACTCTGGAGCAGTGGAAAGGCATTCTCTGGAGTGATGAATCACGCTTCACCATCTGGCTGTCCCCATTGAACACCTTTGTGATGAGTTGGGACACCAACTGCGAGCCAGCCTTTATCGGCCAACATCAGTGCCTGACCTCACTAATGCTCTTGTGGCTGAATGGAAGCCAGTCCCCACAGCAATGTTCCAACATCGAGTGGAAAGCCTTCCCAGAAGAGTGGAGGCTGTTATAGCAGCAAAGGGGATACCAACTCCATATTAATGCCCATGATTTTGGAATGAGATGTTTGACGAGCAGGTGTCCACATACTTTTGTATTTCCACACTGTAAGGTTGGAATAATGCTGTGAAAATGATGATAATGCTTTTTAGTATAAGAGCTGTTTGAAAATACCTTCTAAAATGTAAGCCTGTTTTGGTGGATTGGAGTTTTGGCCTGCCTGGTGACATCACCCAAGTGGTAAATTAGTTAATAGACCAATAAGAAAGAGTCCCAAACCAATAAGAGCTATTTTTCACTTTTACCCTCCTCCACTCAGACCACTCCCAGACACTCCTAGCAAAATTCTTGCTGGAGAAATTGCTCTTGGATAATAATCTATTTTAGTTTTTTTATTTTAATTGAAAACAATCAAACAATTTTGATCTGCTGCATTGGACCTTTTTTAAATAAAATGTTTTATATATTTGAACGATGGAGCTCAGATACAATAATTTATTCACCAACATTTTCAACAGCTAAGCTGTTTTCATCATGTGATATTGACATTCCATTTTTGCTTGTATCCTATCAGAAACTAGTGTTGACCAATAATCAACTGACCACGTTGCCCCGTGGGATCGGTCACCTCACCAACCTGACCCACCTGGGTCTGGGAGAGAACCTGCTGCAGCACCTGCCGGAGGAGATCGGTAAATACATTTTACCTCATACCACTGGGTACCGGTCTGTTTCTGCTGAGACCACTCCTTGTACTCTGTCATTTGCCAAATATACAGAAAAGGACTGGTATCAAGGCTACATACAACTCAGACTAGGAGTGAATCTCAAAAGTACTTCCTTGATTCCTTCCATCCTCACCCGAACTCCAAAAGTCATTTGAGAAACAAGGAGCTTATTGGAGGTCACAATCTTTCATTTGGATACTTACACTTGACAGAATAGAGAGGTCAGTTGGTAGACCATGGCGCTTGTAACGCCAGGGTAGTGGGTTAGATTCTCGGGACCACCCATACTTAAAATGTATGCACGAATGATAAAAGCATCTGCTAAATGGCATATATTTATATATTACATATAAAATGTAACTTCAGCTAATCAATTTAATTAGCATATTTTAGCCCCAGCAATCTACAGCCCATCTTTAATTACTGTATGTACCATCTGATGTATCTGCCTGTGCCTCCAGGTAGAATATAACACACCTGTATCCTCCACCTCTCTTATCTCCCTCCATCCCTCTCTCCATCCTTTCCTCCCTCCCTCCTTTCTTTCCATCCTAGGTACACTGGAGAACTTGGAGGAGCTGTACCTCAACGACAACCCCAACCTGCACAGCCTCCCATTCGAGCTGGCCCTGTGCAGCAAGCTGTCCATCATGAGCATCGAGAACTGTCCCCTCAGCCACCTGCCCCCGCAGATCGTTGCCGGGGGCCCCTCCTTCATTATCCAGTTCCTCAAGATGCAGGGGCCCTACCGTGCCATGGTCTGATAGGGCCCGGAGGCCAAGATTGTGGTCTGAAGGCCCAGAAGGGAGGCCATGGTCTGAAAGCTGATTTGATGGCTGATATGCCAGGCCCACGCAAGGCCCATGAGCTGACATCGGACCACGCCCATAATTGGATAGACCACGCCCATATTCTGAAGGCAGACTCCCACCCATTCAGACATCCCACCCAATCCCTTAACGATCCAACTACGTGTGTCATACACTGTAAAAAAATTAAATACATCATAACAAAAACAAACTAAATGTACAAAAAGAGAGGAGGAAAACATTTTTGCTTCATACATTATCTATCTATATGCGGAAAAAAACTAAACAAGTACATTTATTTTGAGACTGTGCTCCAGCGTTTCAGTTGAGGAATCATAGCCATTTAGAAGGCCAACTTCTCCAATATTTTATTCCAGAATCATGTAAGACAAAACTTAAAGGGTCATTACACAACTTATTATTATTATTTTTTACATTCTATTCATTAACCTCAGCACCATGCGATACATAATCTGTTTTCATACATATGAAGACACTGGTATAGTGCTGGAGGTAATGAATAGGAAATTAAAAAGTGGTGGAATTGCCCTTTAATATCTCTACCACCTTTTGCCAAAACGGATCATGTATATTGAGTAACAGTGAGCTAAAGTGGCTATGATTCTTTTAACATATAAACCAGATTCCCAATGCCAACATATTTACAGTAATTAGGTATGTATATTAGGAGAGCTTAGGATACAACTATTGTATGCAAAAATAATATTTGAAACTTAAATTTTTACTGCTGCTGCCATTATCAATGTTCATTTTGTCATGTCTTTTTCTTTTTGATATGTACCACTCGACTAAAGATTTGTTATCGTGAGGTTTGAGGTTAAAGAACAAAGGTCTGTTGATGTTTTTAATTTCACATTAATACGTAAAAAAAACAGTGCCTATATGTCCAGGAAGGGCCACTGTTTTTCTGATGCTCTAAACACAATTGTCCATGAATATTATACAAAGGTATCATTTATTTAAACAAATTTTCTTTCTAGAATTATAATTTAAAGTTTTTACATTTCTTTTATATTAGTTCTATCATTGTTGGATGACAATGATTCTATAAAAGAAAGCGATTAAGTATACATTTGAATCAATGGCTTTGGAGGTTTTAAATAAAAAAATAAGCAGTGATCTTTAAACAGTAAGCTAGTAATATATAAAATAAATGCGAAATCTTTAATGCTTAAAAAGGACTTAGCAAGTTTGACTCAAACCTTTCCAAAATAGGCAGTAATGTTGCCCTCATGTTTAAGATATTCGTTTTTGCTTTGAGGAAAAAAATAATAGTTAAACTGTAAAAAGACAGGTGATTAGATACGTGAACTGTAGTGATTTTTATATATTCTATAAATACTGATTGTTGCCTTGAGTGCAATTGAGTCATTGTAATGTTTACTTTTTTGCTATGTCTTCAGTGTTTGGGGCTCCGTTACTGTCATACAACGTGGAAACGATTGACCAACAACAACATATCAGGAACGTTGCAGGAAAGGTGTCAATATAACTAATGACTAACGTTGCCATGGTTACGGCCATTAAGGTATGCCAAAAACATGAATCAAAACTCATACTTGTCATTTTACATCCAGTTTCTTTGACTGCTTTTTTAACACGCCTCTTCACGAGATCTGAACGTTGAAGTATTACTTGGCTTCCTCCTTTTTTTTTGTCCCACACTGTCCCAGCAATGATGCTGTTCTTATGCACTTTCTAAATGACATTGGCATCATCCTCTTTTAACAATGACAATATCCTTATCTCCATGGTTATGTTGAACTGGGGCATTTTTGTTTCACAGTGAAGAAGTATTTTATCTCTTTGAACAGTTTTATCATGTACATTTTTATAATAGGTGTCAAATGAATATTAAGGATGAGATGATGAGCTAGTAAGTATGTGGAGCGTTGAATTCAGACGTTTTGGCTTTCGTCCTATCAATCTTGATGGAAAATATTAGCTTGAACTGTGTATGTCCAATAAGGGTCTTATTGATATGTTTAAAGATGTATTAAAGTACCCCATATCTTGCTCATATGTACTACAAGCAAAATGTTTTATGTCAAATTATTGCAATTCATTGAGATCCACATTGTAAAATTTAAATCATTTTCTGTTTACTATTTTTTTTTTTTTTGATTGACACTGTATTGGGTTAGTATTATATCACGTGACTGTACATTAAAATCCCAACTAAGGTAGATCAAATCAAAAGCTTTTTTGGTTTTGGAAATGAATGTGTTGCGTCCAAGCTTTGTACTCAATCATCTTTTAGTATTTATTTTCAATCAAGTGTGGGTCTAGTTTTTTGGCAGCAGCTTACAATTACAGTTTTGATGTGGGTTGTGGACTGGTAAGAAAACACAAGGTCTAGGCAGAGCACACACCCAGACAAAATGTATTGCTGCTTCTAATCCTACCAGCAGAACCTGTTGCTGCTTGAAAAATATGCTGTAAACGATTGATTGGGGGAGGAGTGAGATCTATCCTAAACAAAATCAACATCAATACAGAAGACTCGTACAGTAGCCTGGCTGGGAAGATTGACCTCTGCCCTTGAGTTTGGGGTCACATGAGGTCTGGTGGTTTTCAAACAGATCAAATTGTTTGGACCGACGTACAACGAGGAAAAACCAAGGTGCATATTTGAGCCTATAATGACAGTTACAACAACACAACTTTTGGAAAAGACAAAAATTAAAAGGGCTTTCTTCTCATTCACGCTCAAAGAATACCACCAGAGGCATTGCATTCCTGAAACTATATTTTAAAAAAGCTTTGGAAGAAATGAAAAAAGAAAAGAAAATGTACTTTTTTGGTGGGGTTGGTTGTGTATTTTCGTTTTAGCTATAAACACATGGAATCATTATGTGACAATGCCTTCAGTGTAAGTACTTAAGTGAGATGTGCATTATGGTATGCAGCGAGAGAAACGCTGTTATCCCGTATAATGTTGAGTCTGTTTTTGTTCATAAATTTGTATCTATGTGCCATTTGCAAGGTGAGGGGTGGATGACTGACGTATGTGTAGAGAACCTGAGACATAATCATCATTATCATTCAGAAAAGCATTTATCAAAACAAGGAATGTAAGTTAAAACACGCTTTTTTGGAAGAAAAAAAAAGTGTGACAGTCTAGGTTCGGAGGTGGTAATAGTTTGGATTCTTATATCTGAGGTTGATGATGATGAAGAGGTATTGTTCTGATGCATCCTAATGATTTTGGAGACGACTAGGTGGTGTTTCTTTTTCAATCATCTGATTTTAGGTCATAGAAAGTGTGTA
The DNA here is from genome assembly GCA_030435695.1 of Brachymystax lenok tsinlingensis. Lineage (NCBI taxonomy): Eukaryota > Metazoa > Chordata > Actinopteri > Salmoniformes > Salmonidae > Brachymystax > Brachymystax lenok. Next base: position 15,480,902 of record CM059812.1, read on the forward strand.
ATAATCATGGCCATTTCTTTTTTTTTTTTTATTGTAGCAAAATGTATTTTGTGTCTCAATCCTTTTTCTTGCCTGGCTATGTTGTGTAGGAAATCAAGCATGTTGAAAAATAATTTGACATTGTTTTGTTGTCTGGGTCGGAACTACTTTTGGGTGGCGATTCGTTGTATAAAGAAGACCAGATGATGTTGCTACTATTTGGTATCTGCAAAAATGTTTCCTGTAGAGTTTTTTTGTATATTTCACAGTATTTGAAACATTGTGCAGCCAGCCAGCAATGCTTTACCTACCTATTCTTTATCAAGCAGCCTTAACTGTTAAAAACCTTTTTGTTATTAACCCTTCTTTATGTCTGTGACTGTAGTAGGTACCTTTCATTTTCTGTTCTTTCTTCCTTTCTAGCTATGCATGCATATTTTAACCTGACCTGATGATTGATTGGTTGGTTGACAGTCCACATAAGCACTGTCCAAACTGAATTCTGTGTTCAGTTTCATTATTCTGGAACACTAGTGATCAGAAGTGAAACAACACAATTCAGTTCGGATTCCATGCTAGCTACAGGCCAACCCCAAACAATCCCTATACCAGTGGTCTCCAACCCTGTTCCTGGAGCGCTACTGCCCTGTAGGTTTTTGCTCCAACCCTAATCTAACGCACCTGATTCTAATAATTGGCTGGTTGATACGCTGAATCAGTTTAGTTACAACTGGGGTTGGAGCAAAAACCAATATTCATTTGACTGCCTTAAGTCGTGCACCAAGCATCACCTCTCCCTCAACTTTCACCCAGTCAGACCTTCGGTCAGTTGGCTATTTTTTAATCATATAAGACAGATAATCAGTTTGATATAAATAAGGGAAAATGCTTTTCCCAACCTTTATGTGACCGATCACCTGACCAGGAAAAACTCTTAGCCTTAGCTATAGCCAATAATAACTATATGGCCCAGGACCCTTCTTAGGTCACAGCAGGGTTAGGAATAGCTCATGGCCCTAGGCCTATACATAACAAGTGAGTTGACCGTTTTAATGGTCAGAAATGAGATTGAGCGACTATGTTCCAACTAGAATACCAAGTTATTTTTTAAAGGTTCTCTTTTCTGTCTATACCAATATGATTACAGTATATGCAGACATGACTACCTGACTACGGTGGACACCATGGTCCAAGTTAAGGAATATGTAAGAGAATTGTGCTTAAAGTTGTGGTGGTAGGAATTGGGAAAATGGTGACATGACAAATTTATTTTACCTTAACATCCTACTGTTTAGTACTGAGAGACATGACTTTACTGAGTATTACTTGGCAAATGAAATCAGAAGAAGGATTTATTTGCTTGGTTGTAAATTACACAATTATTAATCAAAGCCGACCCATTGTAAAGAAAATTATTCAGTCCCCTAAGTTTGCAAAATGGGTGAAAAACTGCAATGTTTGGTGACGTTCTGCATGTACATACATCCTTTTAATTAATAAACCTATAAACATTTACAAAAAAAAATAAAAAAAGTGACTGGTAATTAATTTTTTTATTTTTTGCTTTCACCAAAAAGTACTGCAAAATGAACATGGTTGGTTGTTGCCGGTCACATTGAGAGAGCAGAACAGAGCTGACTATGTCCACCAAGTAATTCCTATTTTTGTCTTTGTTCTTTTCTTCTTCTCTGTAACTGAGTTTGTATTTATTTTCAAAACACATGAAGCAGCATTTAAGCCAAGAGTCCTACACAGTATATGACCTTTGACCTTTTAGCAATCATTTGCACAAGCACAGCAAGGGCACAATTTCAAAATCCCAATCATACAGAAGATAATGGCACTTAGGCTGTTTACACAGGCAGCCCAATTCTGATCTTTTTTTTTCCAGTAATTGGTCTTTTGACCAATCACACAAGATCTTTTCACATCAGCTCATTTTCAGAACTAATCTGATTGGTCAAAAGGCCAATTAGTGAAAAAAGATCAGAATTGTACTTCCTGTCTAAACGCAGCCCAAGTGTCTGTCTCAAAGTAGGAGTGCTGATGTAGGATCAGTTTAGCTTTTTAGATCATATTGAATAAGATCATATGGACAGGTGGAGACCTGATCCTAGATCAGCACTCCTACTGTGAGATGCTTTTTGAACACTGGCCCAGGGTCCCACCTGTCCATGTAATCTTATTCAGTATAATCTAAAGGGCTAAACTGATCTTAGATCAACAGCACACCTACTCTGGAACACTTGATATGTACGGTGCCCAAACTTGTTGCCTGAAGCTAAATGAAAAACTAAACTCAAATAGGCTTTGGATTGTTGCTATACCATCTAGGCCCAGAATGTTTTTGGGCTACGTAGATTCTAGAGGCATTTTCTACATTATCCGCACTAGCTACATTGTCTGGCCCTTTTGCTAAAGGTAAACATGAGTTCAGTATATTATCTTTGGTAGTGAAGTGCATTCAATATATCTGTCTATTATAGACAGTAGTATCAGCTGGAGACGTTTGAACAGTATCTTGTATGTTAGTCAGCAGGGATCCATTTCAATTTGGTTAATTCCTGATGTTACATAGAGGAGCTTTAAGGGAAATTTGGAATTTGATTTGATTTTGTTGTACTTCTTGACTGAATTGAAAAATGGAATTGACTCTAATCATGTTAGTCAGTTAACCCCCCCAAAAGCAGTTGAAATGTTTCACACATTTCAAAAAGAGACAGTATTGTGCCTTTTTTAATATGTTCAGGACTGGGCTGTTCTCTCTCAAATGTCTCTTTTGTACCTAGAAAAATGTGTCATTTTTGTGTCAATTTGATGTCATTCGAGTGTACAAACTTTAGGATTTTAGAATTTTCAGATGTTTGTATATTACTCCTATCATGCCTGCACAATGCTTTGGTTTTCATTTTATATTTTGGAGGTTTCCCACTATTTGTCAAATTGTGGAATTTAAGCTCTGAAAAAAACTGATAAATGTACTTTTGATCCAATTAATTGTAATGTGCAGTTTATGTTACTTCTTCAATATAAAAAAACGTTTACCCTGTCTTGAATTGATCAATTATGTTGTATGGATTTGTTGTTCTTTCAAATGAGAAAATATAACTGACCACTATATCAGGGACTGTGGTGCAGTTTAACAGCCAAAGATTAAGCCTGGTCCTGGACTAAAAGCTAACTCAATTAGGCCTAATTAGTGTGTGGGAAACTGCCCCTATAATGTCCAATTGGATAAAGCGATAACAAATTCATAGATGGGTATAGTTGTAAATACTGGTAGTGTCTTGCTGTTTCAATACAGTCTTACATTAGTTCAATATCTTCCTATTTACTTCACTTATGGCACATGACCGTTTATCCCAAATGGCACCCTATACAGTGCACTGCACTACTTTTGACCAGGGTCCCGAGGGCTACGGTCAAAAGTAGTGCACTATATTTGGAATAGCGTGCCATTTGGGATGGACACATACAGTAAGGTTACGTCAGACTGACCAATGAAAGGTCTAAACCGCAATCAAAGAGCAATAACAGGCACATAGAATATCTGAATGACTGACTCTGTGTAGAGCTGTAGTCGAGTGGTAACATTCATGGCACATGTACAACTCCCCACGGTTCAATCTCACATCCACTCATTCTTCTGTACTGCTGCTTCCCTGCCTCCCACTCTGTTTCCAAGCTGTCTAAATAAAAACGATATATACATAATTACACTTTCTATTTATATGGATGGGTACGTCTGACTTTGATTCAATATCACGGTTGATGAATTATGAATAAGTAGATGGATATGGTCTGTGTAATAAAATTGGAAATTGTACTTCTCAATCTCGACACATTGTTCCATTCTATTGCATCTGTACCCAGAGAGGCGTATAAACGGCTCTGCCTGTCCCAATACAAGAGCGTCCCCTACTGGATAATTGAAAACATGGTCCCTCACATCTCGACTCGTCATCAATTACTTTAAATTCTAGTCAGATTGAGGTTTTTGACTGGGGTTTCAGAATACATTACACATTAGACATATTACAGACATAGTACGTTTTCTGTCTTGACGTTTCCCATTTAAGCCACCAAGAGAAAATGGAGAGACAGGGGAGTTTGGACGTTTTTTAACAACTGGTAAAGTATTACCATACTTAATGTGTCATCTGAACTGTCAGTCTAAATTTGGACTGCATTTTGCACGTGATGATGATGTTGCATCAGAGTACATTACAATTCAGTGCATTAACCAAATACCTTGCCTAAATATTTACCTAGGATCGTCCTGTCTTAATTTAAATAGGTTATGTAAAATATGTGACGCTTTTGCATTTTTGAAAATGTTTCAAGGGAGAACAGAAGTTGGAAGCACCTATGGTCATACTAGAAAAGGTAAAAGTCAAAACGCATACTAGTTAATATTGTTTTCAGTAAAAGCATATAGTACTATGTAGTATCATTCGATATTTAACGGTAGGTTTTACAATCCTGAATGGCACATAACATCAGTGGTGATGGCGCGCCTCAGACTATTTGTTCCAAAGCGAATCCGAGAGAGACCGGCGCCGGGCGCGGATGCTTTTTCAGGGGACGATAGATGTCACTGTATCCTCGCGCTCCATCCGCGCGCTGACGCATGAGCACTAGCAGTGATGTTTACTCAAAACACAGAAGTCCGCTGTCATATGATATCACACTAACAACACCTCCCTCCATTCCCCATCCACACATGCTATGGTAGAAAAGCTTTATAATGATAGAAGGCTATGTTATTGAAAGCACATGTTCCAAAATGGAAGAAAGGCTATGCCCAATTTAGCCAATCTCTTGTGTTATCACTCTTCAAATTGATCCAATGTGGTCTGTCTCAATAATAAAATGTTACAATATGCAGAAATCGCTCTGCCATTTACTGGTTGCTAAAATTCTTATAGCCTAATTTCAGTTTGTGACAAAACAAGCAATTGTACCATCTAAACTGCTATGAAATATGTTTTCAATCACCACAAATATTGTTTTTTTCAGCTGTTTGAAACGGGTGTACAAAACCGAAAATAAAATACACAAAAAGTAAATTTAAGAATGGGAAGCATAGAAATAGCACATATGGAACAGATCTACCACTTCTTAGACTTGCTTTCAATGAGAATGATAGATCTATAACTCACATTCCGCGGTCGCCCAAAAAGTTACATATTGCAGCATTAAACAATGGCGATACATGAAACGCCCATGATTAGGACATAGGCTACTTTTATGCAGTGACCAAATCATATGTTTTTACATGTTTTGTGCACACTTAGGAAAGTATTAGACCATTCAAATAATGTGATGTTCTATGCAAGAGCCTTTGCAAATGCTTAATACATATTGGGAATCACGTGGGCTGACATTGGTTATTTTACCCTATAGGCTAACTATTAAGCTTAAGCTAAAGCCTATGTTGACTGGTCAATAGTTGACTGCTTAGTAGGCCTAGCCTATAATTATCTTACCATTGACTATGAACCCCAGCCCCTTTAGTTTTTTTTCTATAACATTTGAACAGTTTTAGAATGGTTGGTGTGAAATTAAATGGTGCTTAAAAGGGGTTGGTTCGGGAAAAGAATGGAGTTAGCGCGCGCCAAGTAAATAAAAAGACTATGTTTAATTTCCACGTGGTGTAGGCTCCGGGTGCTGCTATAGCAACGCAGTTCTGGGAGGTTGGGGTTATAAATAGAGGGCGTGGCGGAATTGAGCTTGGCGCGGCCAACAGTAGCATAGTAGGGCGATAGTCTCCACTCATAGAACCGACGGCGAAGGCAGGAGGAGCAGCAGCGCAGCAGCAGCAGCAGCAGCATCATCATCCGCTACAGGGTAACGTGATTACGGCTCTATTAGCTCTCCGCTAGTGAGACAGACTTAGATCCCGAGCGGATAATTCTGTGGAGAGGAAAACTGACTGTGAAACCTTAGCTCGCGCTCGTCCATGGAACACAAGAAGCGATGCGCGAGAAGCCAGCTGATTCGGGTAACTGACCTGCATAAAGAAGTTACTCACTGTCCATTCTATTGTCAGCCACTCAAAAGACCCAAGTGACACAGCACAATGCTTGAAGTAAGAGTTGTTTTTAGTGTGTACCTGCTATATTCTTGGAAAGTATAACTAGAGAGTTATGTTGTATTTGTGTAAATTGACAGTTAAGACATCTCCAGTTCTTGCTTTTTAAAATTCTTACTTCTGCGTCTCCTATTTTTCAGATGAAGTGACCTAAACTGTACCTTCAACCTAAACTGTTCTTGATCGACAAACATGCAATGGAGCGAAAAATAACTACACAAAAACCACTGAAGAGTCCCACACCCTCACTTTCCAGTCTTCCAGCTGCAAACTACATGGTCTCCTGGATGACATTTGCTGACCTTACATGATTGGATCCCTGAGGATCTAAGACGAATCAATGGCGGGGTGGGATAACATGACGAACGTGACCAATGAGACTCTTACAAGCACGACCATCATGAACAACATGACCAATGAGACCATCCTTTGGGGTCCGCCCTATAGCCTCCAGATCTCGTTGCCCCTAACGATCCTGGTCGGGATGCTCATCCTATTGACAGTCTTCGGCAACGTCTTAGTGGTCATCGCTGTGTTTACTAGCCGGGCCTTGAAGGCCCCTCAGAACCTCTTCTTGGTTTCGTTAGCGTCGCGGACATTTTGGTTGCGACCCTGGTCATGCCCTTCTCCCTGGCCAACGAACTCATGGGCTACTGGTACTTTGGTAAAGTCTGGTGCGAGATCTACCTCGCACTGGACGTTCTCTTCTGTACGGCATCTATCGCCCATCTGTGTGCCATTAGTCTGGACAGGTACTGGTCAATCACCCAGGCCATCGAGTACAACCTGAAGCGGACACCACGCAGGATCAAGTGCATCATCGTCATCGTGTGGGTCATCGCCGCCGTGATCTCATTCCCGCCCCTCATCACCATGGAGAAGGAGAGCGATAAAGAGGAGGGGCCGGTGTGTAAGATCAACGAAGACAAGTGGTACATGATCTCGTCCAGTATCGGCTCGTTCTTCGTGCCCTGCGTCATCATTATCCTCGTTTACATCAGGATCTATCAGATTGCTAAGAAACGGACGCGGGTACCACCGGGCGACCGAAAACCCCAAATGGCGGCCGCAGTGTCGCCGGTGACGGGCAAGAAGGAGAACGGGGCTGGGGGGGTCGGAGGTGACCAACACACTTGTCACGAGAAGCTCAACGGAGAGCAAGGAGACAGAGAGGGGGATGAACACAGAGGAGAGGACGAGAAAGAAGGGGAGATAAACGGCGTGGACATGGAGGACTCCTCGTCGTCTGACCACCAGGTCAACAACCCCTGTTCTATCAAGAAGAAGAAGCACACGGCTAAAACCAAACTGAGCCAGATCAAACCAGGAGTGGACCACCTGGCGCTGTCCAAACTGGTGGTGAGACAGAGTTCTAAGGGGAGTCGATGGAAGGGGAGACAGAACAGGGAGAAACGTTTCACCTTCGTCTTGGCTGTGGTTATTGGAGTTTTTGTCGTTTGCTGGTTCCCCTTCTTCTTTACCTACACTCTGACGGCGCTCTGTGACTCGTGTTACATACCTGACACACTGTTTAAATTTTTCTTCTGGTTCGGCTACTGTAACAGTTCAGCCAATCCCATTATCTATACAATCTTCAACAATGACTTCCGAAGGTCTTTTAAAAAGATTCTCTGCAGGGATAACCGAAGAATGGTATGATTAGACTTTTTAGTTGTTTGTATGTTTTTTTTCCTAAATCGTTATCCTGCATGGTCAGATCCGTGGCTTTAAACAAATAATGTACCTACCTGTGACAAAACATCTACATGTATTATGTTGCAAAAGCTTTTGGGGCAAAGACTAAAACCTACTATAGTACGTGCAGTAAAAGCATCAAAATGTTGTTTTTCCTAAAGGTCGGCCGCACTACGCCACACCACAGCTTGGAAACAAACTATCCTGTGAATACAGACTCTAAAAAAGCTCAACCATTCCAGCCACGTTCATCCAACATTCAACCAATGTTTTCTACAGTTTTGTGAATGTTTGAATCACAACATTGGATAAACGTGGTCAGGAGTATGATAATATATGTAGTATTTTATGATGTTATGTTGATATGATGTTGAAATAATTGTCTTTTCCTGAGCCACCTTGGTGTGTTCTATTCATTGTTATTGAAACACACTGCCATTTTATACGATATCAAGTTACAACTGGGAGTATGGGTTACCATAGTTATGTTAAAGAATAAACATCTCTCAATGGCCATTGTTCTGGTTTCTGAACTCTTATATGAAGGTCAACTCTGAGATGACAGCATCACAATATAATGTGTGGTCACACACACACACACACACACACACACACACACACACACACACACACACACACACACACACACACACACACACACACACACACACACACACACACACACACACACACACACACACACACACACACACAGCAGTGTTCTGATGAAAATAATAATAATGCCTTAAGTTCATGTCTAGGGAGAGAACACAGACAATGGGATAGGGAGAAAGAAGTGAGATTGATCATTGTTCATGAAAGTGCTTCAGACACTGCTTCACTGTGAGGCCAGAGAATATAGTGTGTCATTTCAGAAGTGGCACACTGTATAAGGAATATCGTTCCATTTTGAACATAGCCTAGCAGCTGTAATCAAAGGAACAATGTTAATTCCCAGTCTGCACACACACACACCGGTAGTTAGGCAGTTATGAGAGCAGGTCTCATCCTTGTTGCAGAGTAACGTTTCATTTAGAGTTCCACGTACCGCCGCCTCACGCATCGTTAAACCCAGGATGTGGATCTAGCTGGCTCATCAAACCAGAACCTGATAGACTGGTCATGGGCAGAACACAACACACACACTCACAAACAAACACATTCTCTCTCTCTCTAACTACTGAGCTCACAGTTAAAGAAGACATCAAATGGTAGTTAGTCTAGCCCTAGCTATGAATGTTAGTCTAGACCTAGTTATAAATGTTAGTCTAGCCCTAGCTATGAATGTTAGTCTAGCCCTAGCTATGAATGTTAGTTTAGCCCTAGCTATGAATGTTAGTCTAGACCTAGTTATAAATGTTAGTCTAGCCCTAGCTATGAATGTTAGTCTAGACCTAGTTATAAATGTTAGTTTAGCCCTAGCTATGAATGTTAGTCTAGACCTAGTTATAAATATTAGTTTAGCCCTAGCTATGAATGTTAGTCTAGACCTAGTTATAAATGTTAGTTTAGCCCTAGCTATGAATGTTAGTCTAGACCTAGCTATGAATGTTAGTCTAACCCTAGCTATGAATGTTAGTCTAGACCTAGTTATAAATGTTAGTTCAGCCCTAGCTATGAATGTTAGTCTAAACCTAGTTATACATGTTAGTCTAGACCTAGTTATAAATGTTAGTTTAGCCCTAGCTATGAATGTTAGTCTAGACCTAGTTATAAATGTTAGTCTAGCCCTAGCTATGAATGTTAGTCTAGCCCTAGCTATAAATGTTAGTCTAGCCCTAGCTATGAATGTTAGTCTAACCCTAGCTATGAATGTTAGTCTAGACCTAGTTATAAATGTTAGTTTAGCCCTAGTTATGAATGTTAGTCTAGACCTAGTTATAAATGATAGTTTAGCCCTAGCTATGAATGTTAGTCTAGACCTAGTTATAAATGTTAGTTTAGCCCTAGCTATGAATGTTAGTCTAGACCTAGCTATGAATGTTAGTCTAACCCTAGCTATGAATGTTAGTCTAGACCTAGTTATAAATGTTAGTTCAGCCCTAGCTATGAATGTTAGTCTAGACCTAGTTATACATGTTAGTCTAGCCCTAGTTATAAATGTTAGTTTAGCCCTAGCTATGAATGTTAGTCTAGACCTAGTTATAAATGTTAGTCTAGCCCTAGCTATGAATGTTAGTCTAGCCCTAGCTATGAATGTTAGTCTAGCCCTAGCTATGAATGTTAGTCTAGCCCTAGCTATGAATGTTAGTCTAGACCTAGTTATAAATGTTAGTTTAGCCCTAGCTATGAATGTTAGTCTAGACCTAGTTGTAAATGTTAGTTTAGCCCTAGCTATGAATGTTAGTCTAGACCTAGTTATAAATGTTAGTCTAGCCCTAGCTCATAGAGGAGCACAGCATGGTTTTTAAATGGCAATATCGTGTGTGAAGATTTTGGCTACGTTCTCTCATTTTCAGGCAGAGAAAAAGTCCATTGACTTTTTACTCCAAACAAACAAGTGTTTGTTCACTTTTCCCACATAACATGAACCTCATATGAATCAGCTCAACTAACAGGCCTGCTGGTAAATCTACAGCCCTCCCTTACACACACGCTCGCACGCAAGGCTTATTTCTAAAATGCACTCTTTGTTTCACACACACACACACACACACACACACACACACACACACACACACACACACACACACACACACACACACACACACACACACACACACACACACACACACACACACACACACACACACACACACACACACACACACACACACACACACACCACCCTCTTTCCTGCCAGTTTCGGACATATCTATTGAAGTTAGGAGGAGATGCTGTCGAGCTGGAATCACATTTGACCTGACTGCCTTACTGGTCATAATACCGTATAGTGGAGGAGGGAAATGATGATGAATCCAACAAACCTGCGTATTATTCCGACCTCGAGTGCACTTTCAGGAAAAAACATTAGCTTTTTCAAGGGGCCTACCCAAACATACCAAACAATATCATCATGGCAGAATAGGGAAATATGATTATAGGCATTGGTGTGATGACAAATTGTACAAAAGCTGAAGAACATACACACATCCAGGTACTTTCCTCAGGTGCTGGAGTTGTGTGTAACACTTTTGTACGTAAAGCTGCATTGAGCACATTGGCCACATTTGTAATTACCCTCCGGAACCTTGTTTAAAAACGTTTCCCTTTTCTCTTGTGGGTAATCAGATTTAACCACAGTATCTCTCACGTTTGGGGGTCTTTTAAAAACCATACCTCGGGGATATTTAAAAATGGGTTTAAATTGTGGGTCAGTATCAATAATGTACCAGTGCTTCCTGATAATATTCTTAAATGCCTTCTCCAATGGTGAGTATTGGGTAAAACATGAATTGGCTTATAGAGAGACTTTTAATAAGTGGACGTGGATGAAAGCTGTCACCTCTATGGAGGGTATTCCTGTTCGTAGGTTTCCTATAGAGATCTGTAGAGAGGTAAGTTTTGTCCTTAATAGCCATCACATCAAGAAAACTGATTTGTGATAGGTCGGAGTTAATGGTGAAGTGAAGGTGTTCATTCATAGAGTTTAGGTAAGCATGGAATTTCAAAAGTTCTTCCTGGGTGCCTGTATAGATCACAAAAATGTAATCCAAATATCTCAGAATTAGGAATATTGGAGAGAAATTTGTTAAGGTCTGGATTCAGCACCACCTGTTTTTCAAACATTCCTAGATATATGTTATCATAATTATGAGCCATAGTGCTCCCCATCGCTGTCCCTTTGGCCTGGAGGAAGAAGTCTCCTCTGAAGAGGAAATAGTTGGGGGTTAGTGCCAGTTCAGCCAAGTCCACAATACATTTGATGCTGGGTAGAGCATTAGGAGGATGGTCATTTAGGTAGAACTTGAGGGCCTCTAGGACGCCCTGATGGGGGATGTTAGTATATAGACTGGTAACATCAAAAGTACACAGAATAGAATTTTCAGGTATATGGTCCAGGTATTTAAAAAATTGGACGAATTGTATTTTTTTTTTAAAAGACAGAGGGAGAGAGAGAAAGAGATACATTAGTGTACTGTATTTGGCTACCTATGTTTTCCACACTGAGATTGTAGTCTACGTGGTGGTAGAATGCCCCCCAAATTGTTATTATTTAAAACCTGTTATTAACTTCCAGTAGGCCTAACTGGTTGAAATGAAGTCAACTTAATACCTATTATTAAATATGTTAGCTTAATATTTGCAACAATCTATTTGCTATTCAAATCAAATCAAAATCAAATTTTATTTGTCACATTTATTTGTCACACTGTTAGCACACTGAGATTGTAGCCTAGAGGTTGGACATACCAACAATAGTTCATGATTAACATTAATAATAATCTCCATGACAACTACATTATCTTTTTAATTTTTTATTTTTTTTAACCTTTATTTAACTAGGCAAGCAAATTCTTATTTACAATGATGGTAGCTACTGTATACTAGTCTGGGTGAACACATAAAGCTACAATTAACTTTAACTGGAATAATCTATTTGGTAACTAGTATGTCCAACCCATTATGAATATATGCCAACACCAGTTTATGTTTAACCTTAATAATAACCTTAATAATCTCTTTGATAAATACAGGGAAATGCCAAAATAATGGAAACACTTGAGGAAATGAGGGATACAAAGTATATTGAAAGCAGGTGCTTCCACACAGGTGTGGTTTTCTGAGTTAATTAAGCAATTAACATCCCATCATGCTTAGGGTCATGTATAAAAATGCCCAGTTGCCCATTATTGTGGCTACCATGGCTTGAAGAAGAGCTCTCAGTGACTTTGAAAGAGGGGTCTCGAAGAAGCATAGGGGTATAAAGTATATGTGTGTGTGTGTGTGTGTGTGTGTGTGTGTGTGTGTGTGTGTGTGTGTGTGTGTGTGTGTGTCAGTCAGTCAGTCAGTCACCAGATCTCAACCCAATTGAACACTTATGGGAGATTCTGGAGCGGCACCTGAGACAGCGTTTTCCACTAAATTATGGAATTTTTTGTGGGCGAATGGTGTTGCAATCTATGCCAAAGTGCATTGAAGCTGTTCTGGCTTGTGACGGCCCAACGCCCTATTAAGACACTTCATGTTGGTGTTTCCTTTATATTGTCAGTTACCTATTTTAAATGAATAGATCTATCTTTCTATGGAGAGTACTGTATTAGGCTGGGTGTATTGTATACCAGGATGCCAAATTCCTAAACACAGATTTCCTGTAAAACAATTTGGGTAGACAATCTATTTTCCAGAGCACATTATTACCGAACGCAATTATGTCTCATCCTCTCACAGACAATCAGAGGACATTTGGGGATTTGATTAGTGAACCTTCTTGCCATTCTGAAACACACACAGACACAAACTCTAAACAGACACACTCAGCCGTGTCAGGCTCTCTCTCTCTCTCTCTCTCTCTCTCTCTCTCTCTCTCTCTCTCTCTGATGGAAACAGGAAGATTTCCTGTTCATTCTGATAAGAGACACAAAATTAATGTTTTCAGTAGCTCACAGTTACATTAATGAGGCTTTAACAGAATACAGCAAACACACACACACACACACACACACACACACACACAGGGATAATACGGTAGAGTATAAATGATTATAACAGTTATATTAAGACCCATTCCTATTGGTGCTCTCTGATCCAGTGTTCTGGATGTTCCAACATTCATTTCTCACTGTGTGAGGACATACAGTATAAAGACTGCTGTAAAGGAGGGACAGAGCTTCTCAAATTCACGTTCAGGGAGAGATGTTATTATTATTTTAATCTGAAGTAACATTGCTGTGTGTGTGACCACATGTAAAATTGTGATGCTGTCATCTCACAGAGTTGACCTTCACAACTTCACAAAAGAGTTCAGAAACTAGAACAATGTCCATTGAGAGATGATTATTCTTTACACACTCAGCCGTGTCAGGCTCTCTCTCTCTCTCTCTCTCTCTCTCTCTCTCTCTCTCTCTCACAGTAGAGCGCTCTAATCTTCTATCCAGTGGGTGGTGATGGACAGCTTGTGGGTGTAAGATGGAGATTAGACCTAAGTACTCTCCTATTTGGCAGTCTGTAATGGCCCTAAACATAAACTGACATTTTATTTGCCGTAAACCCATGTCCTCATAGTCTTGTACAAAAAAACTTGACTCTCAAGCAGTGATAGAGTAGTTTGGCTTTTCTAGGAAAGCAGGGCGTGATGGTTGAATACAAGTAAGCCCATATCCTTGAAGTCTTGTATGAGCAGTCTGTGATAGCTTGATGGTGTAAATGTAAATTTTGATAGCAGTGTGATGTCGTGCAACATCATAGTCGCTGTACAAAAGTGTTTTGGGTATTTTCTATGAAAGCATCTCTAATATGTTTGTAGTAAAAATTAGAGTAAGTCTGGCTGAAAAGAGGCTGTTATGCCTCCATCCACAGAAAACTGGAGCAGGCCCATATCCACAAAGCAGCTCAGAATATGAATGCTGATCTAGGATCTGTCCATATAATATTATTCATTATGATCTAAAAGCCTAAACTGATCCTAGATCAGAACTCCTACTCTGAGACATTGTGGATACGGGCCCCTGATATGGTTGTCTTATGATGAACACAGAGGTGATGAACAGTAGGGGGTAAATGCTCTCTGATTAACAATGAGACTGAACAAATACATTGACAGGAAGCAGTGTTGCCAAACATAATTAGTGACCTTAATTCATCATTAGGGTTAGACTAACATTCATAGCTAGGGTTAAACTAACATTCCTAGCTAGGTCTAGACTAACATTGTCAGAAGTCTCAATGTAGCAGGTAGGCAGAGTCAGGCGCAGGACAACGGAGATGAGTAATCACGTATATTTACTCAAAATACAAAACCAAAATTGGTACTACAAATACAAGCTCACATAAACAAGAACCTCTAACATAGAATAAACACACACAAAACCATGGGGGAAACAGAGGGTTTAAATAAGGAACATGTAATTATGGGACAGAAACCAGGTGTGTATAATGAAGAAACATTGAAAATGAAAAGTAGATCGGCGGTAGCTAGAAGACCGGTGACGTCGACCGCCGAACGCCATCCGAACAAGGAGAGGGACCGACCTCGGCAGAAGTCGTGACAAACTGCGGACCCAGCTTCCGGCAGGGCAGGCGGAGGGGTAGGTTTCGGGTCGAGAGCCAGACCTGGTCCCCCGGTGCGAACACTGGGGCCTCACTACGGTGGCGGTCGGCGCTCGCCTTCTGCCACCTCACGGCCCGTTGCAGGTGCACATGGGCGGCGTCCCAGGTCTCCTCCGAGCGCCTAAACCATTCATCCACCGCAGGAGCCTCGATCTGGCTCTGATGCCACGGTGCCAGAACCGGCTGGTAACCTAGTACACACTGGAAGGGAGATAGGTTAGTGGAGGAGTGGCGGAGTGAGTTTTGAGCCATCTCTGCCCAGGGGATGAAAGCCGCCCACTCCCCCTGCCGGTCCTGGCAGTATGACCGCAGAAACCTACCCACATCCTGGTTAACTCTCCACCTGCCCGTTACTCACAGGGTGAAAACCTGAGGTGAGGCTGACCGAGACCCCCAGATGTTCCATGATCGCCTTCCAGACCCTGGACGTGAACTGGGGACCCCGATCAGAGACTATGTCCTCAGGCACCCCGTAGTGCCAGAAGACGTGGGTGTCCACAGTCTGTAGGGCCGTAGGGAGACCGGGCAAAGGAAGGAGACGGCAGGACTTAGAAAACCTATCCACAACGACCAGGATCGTGGTGTTTCCCTGTGACGGAGGAAGATCCGTCAAGAAGTCCACCGACAGGTGCGACCATGGCCATTGTGGAACGGGTAGAGGTTTTAATTTCCCTCTTGGCAGGTGCCTAGGAGCCTTGCACTGGGCGCACACCGAGCAAGAGGAAACATAAACCCTCACGTCCTTAGCCAAGGTGGACCACCAGTACTTCCCACTAAGACAGCGCACTGTTTGACCGATGCCAAGATGACCAGAGGAGGGTGACGTGTGGGCCCAATAGATCAAACAGTCGAGGACAGCAGCCGGAACCTACAGACGCCCAGCTGGATACTGAGCTGGAGTGGGCTCTGCACGTAACGTCCACATCCAGCTCCCACACTACCGGTGCCACCAGGCAAGAGGCCGGAAGTATGGGAGTGGGATCCATGGACCACTCCTCTGTGTCAAACATCCGGGACAGTGCGTCTGCCTTAGTGTTTTGGGAACCTGGTCGGTAGGATAGGGTGAAAAACATGGCCCAACTTGCCTGGCGAGGGTTCAGTCTCCTCGCCGCCCGGATGTACTCCAGATTGCTGTGGTTGGTCCAGATGAGAAAAGGGTGTTTTTGCCCCCTCAAGCCAATGTCTCCACGGCTTCAGAGCCTTTACGACAGCCAACAGCTCCCGGTCCCCCACATCATAGTTACGCTTCGCCGAGCTGAGCTTCTTCGAAAAGAAGGCACAGGGGCGGAGTTTAAGTGGCGTACCCAAGCGCTGAGACAGCACAGCTCCTATCCCAGCCTCGGATGTGTCCACCTCCACTATAAAAGAAAGAGGGATCCGGATGAGTCAGCACGGGAGCCAAGGTAAACAGAGTCTTCAGGTGACCAAAAGCCCTGTCCGCCTCAGCTGACCACTGCAGTCGCACCGGTCCCCCCTTCAGCAGTGAGGTAATGGAAGCCGCTACCTGACCAAAGCCCCGGATAAACCTCTGGTAGTAGTTGGCCGCTGCACTTCCTTCACCGTGGTGGGAGTCGGCCAACTACGCACGGCTGAAATGCGGTCACTCTCCATCTCCACCTGGCGGCAGGTAGCCTAGTGGTTAGAGCGTTTGACTTGTAACCGTTCTGCCCCTGAACAAGGCAGTTAACCCACTGTTCCCCGGGCGCCGAAGACGATCTTCCACTTGTCCCCCTCCCGGATACACACCAGATTGTAAGCGCTCCTGAGATCCAATTTTGTGAAGAAGCGCGCCCCGTGCATTTATTCGATCGCACTGGCTATGAGTGGTAGCGGGTAGCTGTACCTCACAGTGATCTGATTGATACCTCGATAGTCAATACACGGGCGCAGACCTCCATCCTTCTTCTTCACAAAAAAGAAACTAGAGGAGGCAGGTGAAGTGGAGGGCCGAATGTATCCCTGCCCCAGAGATTCGGAGACATGTGTTTCCATAGCCTCCGTCTCCTCTTGTGACAGAGGATACACGTGACTCCTGGGAAGTGCTGCGTCTACCAGGAGATCTATCGCACAATCCCCCCGTCGATGGGGTGGTAATTGAGTCGCCTTCTTCTTACAGAAGGCGAGAGCCAAATCGGCATATTCTAAGGGGATGTGCACGGTGGAGACCTGGTCCGGACTCTCCACTGTAGTCGCACCGATGGAAACACCTACACACCTCCCCGAGCACTTTCGTGACCATCCCTTGAGAGCCCTCTGTTGCCACGAAATATTGGGGTCATTATAGGCCAACCAGGATAGGCCCAGCACCAGTTGAAATGCAGGAGAATCAATAAGGTAGAGACTGATTCTCTCCTCATGACCCTCCTGCGTAACCATACTTAGTGGAGTGGTGGCCTCCCTAATCAGCCCCGACCAATGGTCGACTATCTAAGGCATGCACAGGGAAGGGGATATCAACAGGAACAATGGGGATCCCTAAACTACAGTGAGGGAGACAAAGAAATGATCAGTCTATAATTTTAATGGTAGGTTTATTTGAACAGTGAGAGACAGAATAACAACAAAAAATCCAGAAAAACGCATGTGAAAAATTTTATAAATTGATTTTCATTTTAATGAGGGAAATAAGTATTTGACCCCCTCTCAATCAGAAAGATTTCTGGCTCCCAGGTGTCTTTATACAGGTAACGAGCTGAGATTAGGAGCACACTCTTAAAGGGAGTGCTCCTAATCTCAGTTTGTTACCTGTATAAAAGACACCTGTCCACAGAAGCAATCAATCAATCAGATTCCAAACTCTCCACCATGGCCAAGACCAAAGAGCTCTCCAAGGATGTCAGGGACAAGATTGTAGACCTACACAAGGCTGGAATGGGCTACAAGACCATCGCCAAGCAGCTTGGTGAGAAGGTGACAACAGTGTGTGCGATTATTCGCAAATGGAAGAAACACAAAAGAACTGTCAATCTCCCTCGTCCTGGGGCTCCATGCAAGATCTCACCCTGTGGAGTTGCAATGATCATGAGAACGGTGAGGAATCATCCCAGAACTACACGGGAGGATCTTGTCAGTGATCTCAAGGCAGCTGGGACCATAGTCACCAAGAAAACAATTGGTAACACACTACGCCATGAAGGACTGAAATCCTGCAGCGCCCGCAAGGTCCCCTGCTCAAGAAAGCACATATACATGTCCGTCTGAAGTTTGCCAATGAACATCTGAATTATTCAGAGGACAACTGGGTGAAAGTGTTGTGGTCAGATGAGACCAAAATGGAGCTCTTTGGCATCAACTCAACTCGCCGTGTTTGGAGGAGGAGGAATGCTGCCTATGACCTCAAGAACACCATCCCCACCGTCAAACATGGAGGTGGAAACATTATGCTTTGGGGGTGTTTTTCTGCTAAGGGGACAGGACAACTTCACCGCATCAAAGGGACGATGGACGGGCCATGTACCGTCAAATCTTGGGTGAGAACCTCCTTCCCTCAGCCAGGGCATTGAAAATGGGTCGTGGATGGGTATTCCAGCATGACAATGACCCAAAACACACGGCCAAGGCAACAAAGGAGTGGCTCAAGAAGAAGCACATTAAGGTCCTGGAGTGGCCTAGCCAGTCTCCAGACCTTAATCCCATAGAAAATCTGTGGAGGGAGCTGAAGGTTCGAGTTGCCAAACGTCAGCCTCGAAACCTTAATGACTTGGAGAAGATCTGCAAAGAGGAGTGGGACAAAATCCCTCCTGAGATGTGTGCAAACCTGGTGGCCAACTACAGAAACGTCTGACCTCTGTGATTGCCAACAAGGGTTTTTCCACCAAGTACTAAGTCATGTTTTGCAGAGGGGTCAAATACTTATTTTCCTCATTAAAATGCAAATCAATTTATAACATTTTTCACATGCGTTTTTCTGGATTTTTTAGTTGTTATTCTGTCTCTCACTGTTCAAATAAACCTACCATTAAAATTATAGACTGATAATTTCTTTGTCAGTGGGCAAACGTACAAAATCAGCAGGGGATCAAATACTTTTTTTCCCTCACTGTATGGGCAAATGAATGGTCAATAAAGTTCCCAGCTGCGCCTGAATCTACGAGCGCCTTATGCTGGGAATGTGGGGAAAACTCAGGAAATTCTATTAACACAAACATGTGAGCAACAGGGGGCTCTGGGTGAGTCTGGTGCCTACTCACCTGGGGTGACACGACAGTGCCCTGCCTGCTGCCTCGACTCCCTGAGGAACCCCCCCAGCACCGACCAGCAGTGTGCCCTCTGCGGAAACACAGACGGGGCAGGGAATGGCCCCTCCTCCGGTCCCCCTAAGCGCAGCACCTCCCAGCTCCATAGGCGTTGGAGCAGAGGTGCTGGGAGATGGGAATGACAGGTCCCAATCCGGGACGTCCTCGGGTGGCCAGCAGGTTATCCAGCCGGATGGACAGGTCCACCAGCTGGTCGAAGGTAAGAGTGGTGTCCCTGCATGCCAGCTCCCGCCGAAAGTCCTCGCGCAGACTGCACCGGTAATGGTCGATCAGGGCCCTGTCATTCCATCCCGTGCCGGCAGCCAGGGTTCGGAAATCCAGCGCAAAGTCCTGTGCACTCCTCGTCCCCTGCCTGAGGTGAAACAGGCGTTCACTGTGAACTCCTCGTAGTGGTCCAACGCTGCTCCGTCCTCTCCCCATACGGCGTTGGCCCACTCCAGGCCTTCCCGGATAGACAGGAGACGAGGGCGGACACACTCTTGCGTCCCGAAGGAGCCGGGTGGACGGTCGCCAGGTAGAGCTCCAGCTGGAGTAGAAACCCCTGGCACCCGGCAGCCGTCCCATCATACTCCCTCGGGAGCGCAAGACGAATCCCACTGGGACCAGGTGAAAGAGGGGTGGACAGCAGTGTGGGTTATGGAGTGGGAGGTTGTGATGATGGTAGAGGCGCTGGAAAACCTCCTCTCTCCCATCGCTCCAGATTTTGCAGCACGCGATCCATGGCTATGCCGAGACGTTGCAACATGGTCGCGTGCTCCTTGATGTGCTCCTCGACTGGCAGAAGAGGGCTGTGTGCTCCTGCTGACTCCATGTTATGGTGCGTGAGAGGCAATTTATCCATTGCGTTTGTGTGTGTGTGTGTGTGTGTGTGAAGGGAGGGCTGTAGATTCACCAGCAGGCCTGTTAGTTGAGCTGATTCATATGAGGTTCATGTTGTGTGGGCAAAGTGAACAAACACTTGTTTGTTTGGAGTAAAAAGTCAATGGACTTTTTCTCTGCCTGAAAATGAGAGAACGTAGCCAATATCTTCACACAGACGATATTGGCATTTAAAAACCATGCTGTGCTCCTCTATGAGCTAAGGCTAGACTAACATTTATAACTAGGTCTAGACTAACATTCATAGCTAGGGCTAAACTAACATTTATAACTAGGTCTAGACTAACATTCATAGCTAGGGTTAAAATAACATTCATAGCTCGGTCTAGACTAACATTCATAGCAATGGCTAAACTAACATTTATAACAAGGGCTAAACTAACATTCATAGCTAGGTCTAGACTAACATTTACAACTAGGTCTAGACTAACATTCATAGCTAGGGCTAAACTAACATTTATAACTAGGTCTAGACTAACATTCATAGCTAGGGCTAAACTAACATAACTAGGTCTAGACTAACATTCATAGCTAGGGCTAAACTAACATTTATAACTAGGTCTAGACTAACATTCATAGCAATGGCTAAACTAACATTTACAACTAGGTCTAGACTAACATTCATAGCAATGGCTAAACTAACATTTACAACTATGGCTAAACTAACATTCATAGCTAGGGCTAAACTAACATTTATAACTAGGTCTAGACTAACATTCATAGCTAGGTCTAGACTAACATTTATAACTAGGTCTAGACTAACATTCATAGCTAGGGCTAAACTAACATTTATAACTAGGTCTAGACTAACATTCATAGCTAGGGTTAAAATAACATTCATAGCTCGGTCTAGACTAACATTCATAGCAATGGCTAAACTAACATTTATAACAAGGGCTAAACTAACATTCATAGCTAGGTCTAGACTAACATTTACAACTAGGTCTAGACTAACATTCATAGCAATGGCTAAACTAACATTTACAACTAGGTCTAGACTAACATTCATAGCAATGGCTAAACTAACATTTACAACTATGGCTAAACTAACATTCATAGCTAGGGCTAAACTAACATTTATAACTAGGTCTAGACTAACATTCATAGCTAGGTCTAGACTAACATTTATAACTAGGTCTAGACTAACATTCATAGCTAGGGCTAAACTAACATTTATAACTAGGTCTAGACTAACATTCATAGCTAGGGTTAAAATAACATTCATAGCTCGGTCTAGACTAACATTCATAGCAATGGCTAAACTAACATTTATAACAAGGGCTAAACTAACATTCATAGCTAGGTCTAGACTAACATTTACAACTAGGTCTAGACTAACATTCATAGCTAGGGCTAAACTAACATTTATAACTAGGTCTAGACTAACATTCATAGCTAGGGCTAAACTAACATAACTAGGTCTAGACTAACATTTATAACTAGGTCTAGACTAACATTCATAGCAATGGCTAAACTAACATTTACAACTAGGTCTAGACTAACATTCATAGCAATGGCTAAACTAACATTTACAACTAGGGCTAAACTAACATTCATAGCTAGGGCTAAACTAACATTTATAACTAGGTCTAGACTAACATTCATAGCTAGGTCTAGACTAACATTTATAACTAGGTCTAGACTAACATTCATAGCTAGGGCTAAACTAACATTTATAACTAGGTCTAGACTAACATTCATAGCTAGGGCTAGACTAACATTTATAACTAGGTCTAGACTAACATTCATAGCAATGGCTAAACTAACATTTACAACTAGGTCTAGACTAACATTCATAGCTAGGGCTAAACTAACATTTATAACTAGGCCTAGACTAACATTTATAACTAGGTCTAGACAAACATTCATAGCTAGGGCTAAACTAACATTTACAATTAGGTCTAGACTAACATTCATAGCTAGGGCTAAACTAACATTTATAACTAGGTCTAGACTAACATTCATAGCTAGGGTAAAACTAACATTCATATAACTGTAAACTCTTAGGCTGAGATTGTATTGCCCAAAAAATTCCTTCACATAATTCAAACTAGACCCAAAGAGGTTCAGGTTCACAGCCAACAGGTGTGTGCATACGTGTGCTTGCGTTGAAATGAAATCGGGCTGGGACAGATACCTACAGAAAGCATCTCTGTCATTTTACTCGGCTTAAATGTTCTCTTTCATATTGGAACCTGACACCTTGATTCTGTATCGGGTATGTTGTTAGAGGAAAGTCTCTTATCAAAGATATGTCTCTTATACTTCCTACTGAGATGCATTGTGATCATAACTCACTGCAATCTCCTGTTACACAATCACACACACTACTCATTGTAATCTCGCATTTCCTGACGTGTAGCTGAACACTCCTGTCCGGTGACACAGTTGACACAGTCCGTCTCTGTCCTATTCAGACACAGTCGGCAAATTTACCACGGTAACTCTTCCTCTCAGTTTATAATGAGACTATACACCAGCCTAGAGCTCCAGTCTCCAGCAGAAACAGACCGGCCGTAGGGCAGTTCGGCAAATGCCGGATGGGCTGGTCCATTGTTAGTCGAGTGGGCCTGTCTAAATAGTTTTTTCTTGAGCAGAATGATCATTATTTGGCTAATACTGGGGGCCTTGAAGAAAACAATGGGCCAGTGTGGGGGCCTCAAGGAAAACCGGTGTGTTAGAAAGGCCCAGGCCGATTTCTGGTCTCAGTCCGTCTCTGGTCTCCAGCCCATACAGCATTATATTATATCTGTCACGATCTTCATGATTGACAGACCAAGGCGCAGCGAGGCATCCAGTATACATGTTTATTATACAAAACGAAACTCACGTAACTGGGTAAAACAACAAAAAGTAAACGTAACGAAGATCGTGAAGACGAACACACTAACAACAAACAAGCTATGTCCAAACAATCACCCACAAAACCTAAATGAAAACCCCAAACATATATATGGTTCCCAATTAGAGACAACGACACACAGCTGCCTCTAATTGGGAACCATTACCCCAACATAGATATATAACCCCTAGAACATAAAAACCCTACACCAAAACCAAAGCAAAAACACGCCAGCCTGTCTTTTCAGGCCTGGACGTGACAGTACCCCCCCCCCCAAAGGCGCGGACTCCGACCGCGCCACCCAAAAGTCCATGGGGGGGTCTTCGGGTGGGTTTCTTTGTCCCAGGTGGCGGCTCCGGTGCTGGCCGTGCTGGTCCGAAGTCACGCACCGGAGGCCCTGGGCCATTTGCAGGACTGGGGACCCTCTCTGGCGGCCCCGGGCTGGGGACCCTCTCTGGCGGCGCCGGGCTGGGGACCCTCTCTGGCGGCGCCGGGCTGGGGATCCTCACTGGCGGCTCAGGACTGGGGACCCTCACTGGCCCTCTGGTGCGGGGAGCAGGAACCGGCCGTACAGGGCTCGTGACGCGCACTCTGGTGCGGGGAGCAGGAACCGGCCGTACTGGGCTCGTGACGCGCACACTGGTGCGGGGAGCAGGAACCGGCCGAACTGGGCTCGTGACGCGCACTCTGGTGCGGGGAGCAGGAACCGGCCGAACTGGGCTCGTGACGCGCTCTGGTGCGGGAGCAGGAACCGGCCGTGCTGGGCTCGTGACGCGCACACTGGTGCGGGGAGCAGGAACCGCCGAACTGGGCTCGTGACGCGCACTCTGGTGCGGGGAGCAGGAACCGGCCGAACTGGGCTCGTGACGCGCACTCTGGTGCGGGGAGCAGGAACCGGCCGTACTGGGTTCCCGACAGGTACCGGAATCCTGGAGCGTGGAGCAGGGACAGGACATGCTGAGTCCACGCCGGGCACAGGAATCCTGGAGCGTGGAACAGGGATCCTGGAGCGTGGAGCAGGGACAGGACGTACTGGGCTGTGGATGCGAACCGGAGATTCTGCCCGTAGGACCGGTGCAGGATCTCTTGGTCCTAGGAGACGCACTGGAGACCTGGCTCGCAGAGCTGGCACCACTCTTCCAGGTAGCACACTGACCTTGGCCTGACAGACGAGTGGCGCTGGGATCTCTCGCACTGGGCTGTGGACACGTACCGGAGATACTGCACGCAGAACCGGTGCAGGATATCCAGGTCCTAGGAGGCGCACTGGAGACCTGGCGCGCAGAGCTGGCACCACTCCTCCTGGCTGCACACTCAGTCTAGCCCGACTGATGAGTGGAGCTGGAATTTTTCGCACCGGCCTCTGAATCCGCACAGGAGAAACAGTGCGCAAAACTGCATAGCACGGTGTCCTCTCCGTGCGACGCTCTCCCCAACGCTCTCTCCACAAAGCACGAGGAGTTGGCTCAGGAGTCCCTCCTGAACCGGCCAAACTCCTCGTGTGCCCCCCCCAAAAAAAAAATTTGGGGCTGTCTTTCGGGTTTCCGTGCCAGGCGAGTTCCAACATATCTCTCCCTCTCCGGGTTCCACGCTCCATATATATCCTCGTAGCTCCCTCGCTCAGTCATCGCCGCTTCCATCCTCCTCTTAGGGTAACGATGCTCCTTTTTCAACGCCTTTTCCTCCCTGGGGTGACGATAATCCTCCGTCTTCCCCCAAGGTCCCTTCCCAGCTAATATTTCCTCCCAAGTCCAGGACTCCCGGGTCTCTCGCTGCTTGGTCCTTTTATGGTGGGTGATTCTGTCACGATCTTCATGATTGACAGACCAAGGCGCAGCGAGGCATCCAGTATACATGTTTATTATACAAAACGAAACTCACGTAACTGGGTAAAACAACAAAAAGTAAACGTAACGAAGATCGTGAAGATGAACACACTAAACACAAACAAGCTATGTCCAAACAATCACCCACAAAACCTAAATGAAAACCCCAAACATATATATGGTTCCCAATTAGAGACAACGACACACAGCTGCCTCTAATTGGGAACCATTACCCCAACATAGATATATAACACCTAGAACATAAAAACCCTACACCAAAACCAAAGCAAAAACACACCAGCCTGTCTTTTCAGGCCTGGATGTGACAATATCATACAAATCTCTCCTGTAATTCTCTGTCCATAGTCTCTATGGGGGGGTTTTCATTACTGGTACCTACTAAATGAGAATGCTAGAAATTAATGGAATGCCTTCTTATCCTATTAGAACCCAATGGCCTGTGGAAAGTATTGGGGGCACACACACACACACACACACCACTTCCCTCTGTCATCGCAATGCGTCAGAAGTTTTATATTTTTACATTTCTAGAAAAAATCATGCCGGTGATTCATAAATGGAGCTTTTTTTTATACAACTGCATTTTTCTATGAGTATCTTGTTGTAGCTGGAACCTGATGCACCTGAGGGAGGAATGTGTGTGTTCATGTGTGTGATGAACAACAATCAGCCAGGAGCAGAGAGCTCTTAATGGGATGACATGAATGAAACAGATATTGTGAAGTGGCAAACAGATATTGGAGAGGGCCAAGCGTGTCATAATGAATGTATTATTCGACAAATTAGATATTTTCACTCATCTTTGGTTAAAAAAAAAAGTTTTAAAACATTGTTCTATTTCAACTGACACTGTATTTTTTGTGCACATTATGGGGAATATGGTGCATTATATAGGGAATAGGGTGTTATTTTGGGTGCTTCCTAGAATGCAATTCAGGCCCCTAGTCTAGGTCAATATACAGTAGGAGGAAGATAGCCTTACTGTCATAGTCCGACTTACTACCTGTATGTCAGTTGGGATAGTGCCTTGAGTGCAGGTTGGGCCCTAGTCTGTCAGAGATGTCTTCATGGGTCTGTTCACAGTACAACAGCGTAGGAGGAGGATACTAGAGGATAACCTTCCTGTCACAGCCTGTGATTTACTACCTATCTGTCTGAAGGGGGCTCCAGTCTCTCACTCATTCAATTACCACTGTTTTATGACTCGCAGACCATCCAGAGAGCACACATGTGCACACACACACGCACACACACACACAG
Source organism: Brachymystax lenok tsinlingensis (assembly GCA_030435695.1). Lineage (NCBI taxonomy): Eukaryota > Metazoa > Chordata > Actinopteri > Salmoniformes > Salmonidae > Brachymystax > Brachymystax lenok. The sequence continues at coordinate 15,506,963 of CM059812.1, forward strand.
CATCCCCCAGAGCAAACACAGTAATCTCTGCTCAATCAAATACGTCCAGAGGGCCTCATCCAGATCGGATAACTCACAGTCCTGAAGATGCCATGCTGCCAGGCAGTCCCTACTCCCCACCTTTATTGGTTTGTTTGGGCTTTTACAGCAAATAGCTAATAACTGAGTCTGTCTGGTCTCTCTATCCGCTGCTGCCACAGCACATCACAACAATACAATAAATTGGTCTGTTTTGTCACTGAGGGAAAGAGCTGTTCGGTTGTTCATCGATAATCTGTTTATCAATATGTTTCCAAGCCCACAACCAAACATAACATCATGTAATGTTCTACCGTCTATGTTGGAGATGAGGACAAAACAACAATTGTGATATTGATGATTTCTCAGACTATTTTCTTGATGTCCTGGCTGTCACTGTAGAGCTGTTTGTCTGTCCTTCGATAAACTCGCCAAAACTTTCTACCGCTAGTCCAAGTAATCACACATTGCAAACATCTCATAGACCATCTATGTTGGAGACTAAAACAAAACAACAATCATCACTGTCTAGGCTTCTCCTTAGTGGTTCAATGAATCTCAATGACATGCTGGTAATGATCATAACAATCTCATTCCACACCTTGCAATAACCCTGATGTAATGTTGGCGCTGAGACATCCTCCTCCGGGAGTCTCTGCAAACCTAAGAAGGATGTCGGCAATTGAACCTCGGTCGGTTGCCTGACTGCCTCTAATTTCAACCATTTGAAGCATATCTGTAATCTTTTCCTGCTGCATTACATTCAGGGTGTGTGCGTCTCTCCAAGGATTAGGAGCTTCTGAAAGAACAGATACTCGTTATCGCTTATCTCCTCAAGCGCTGCCGCGCCGACACCAGCCGGTGACGACGGTGGCAGGCCTGCATAGCCTACAGTACAGCCATCCCACTCTCTCTTCCATGTTTGTGTGGTTTTATTGAACGATAGGACAGTGAAAAGAAGACAAAGGTATGAGTGTGAGACAGAAGGGGACTGGGTAGAGTTTGAACCCATGCCAACTCAGACCAATCAGTGTCCTGTCCAGGGGGTGTACTTATACATCAAATTGCCTCAAGTTACAACAAGAGATACGCTCCTGGCCTATGGGCCATTCTGACTCCTGCCCTATGAGCCGCTCTGGCTCCTGCCCTATGAACCGTTCTGGCTCCTGCCCGGTTGGCCGTTCTGGCTCCTTCCCCATGGGCCATTCTGGCTCCTGCCCCATGGGCCGTTCTGGCTCCTGCCCCATGGGCCGTTCTGGCTCCTGCCCTATGGGCCGTTCTGGCTCCTTCCCTATGAGCTGTTCTCAAGCGAGGCTACTTACTTTACTTACTACAACTCAGGCCGCTACATGTTGTTTTCATATTTCAGCTGAGAGTTCCCACTTAGCCACTTAGCAGGGGGGAGGAGAGGTCCCCAGATGTGAGAGCAATGGAGGCAGGGATGGTGGAGCTGGAGAACGACTGGGGGGGGGAGAAGAGGGGAGAAGAGGGAGAGGGGTTTGTTAGTACGAGGGACCAGAATAAGCTGGCTGTTTGTCATGTTGGCCCCCCAGGGACCCTGAGGATAGACTACAAGGGAACTCTGGACAGGCTCCATCTGGCTCCATGCTGAGTGGGTCAGAGAGATAACACACACACTCTGGATCAATCACTGGGGGATGACACATCCAGAAAAACGCTCCTCTCTCTAGGATCACATCCTTAAAGTGGGCTATGGGGTAATGTTTCTGTTTATGTATATCTCAAAATGGGATCAGCACTTTTCCTCGACCCATGAGACATGAGATCAGGAAAAGACTTCAGTTATAAGAGAACTAAAAGTGTGTGAATGTTTAAATGAGGCCTCTGACTGGACATCATAATGTGCAACATAGTAGTTCATGAAAAATGGAATACCACAGGCTATCTGCTGCTTTTTGGGGTCATTTTTCATTTCGTGAAAGATTTGATCTCACTATTTTGCTGAGAAAATCCCCCCATGGTCTGAGTAATTCCCCATGAAACAAACAAAACTACCAACACGTGAGCAGAGAAAGAGAGAGAAAGAGAAAGAGAGAGAAAGAGAACTAGAGAGCGAGAGAGTGCAGAGAGCAGAGCAGAGCAGATGGTTTCCCTCCCAAACCTCTCCTCTCCACTTTTCCTGCCGCTGCTCGGATGGACAGATCTGCCTGTTGTGAGGAAAGAAGGATCAAATGATTACTTCATCAGCATTCCAAGCAGCAACTCATACGGACAACTGATTCTCTCACTCCTCTCCCTGTACATGGCCCTGTACACACTCAGGTTGTACAACTGACGTACAACACATTTTACACAACTGTTTTAATACAGCAGAGAGTTTGTCTGCACAATTTTTTTATACAAAGGTTGTCAAGAATCCGCACAATGGTTGTGTAATCATTTTTGTGCAGTCAATCAGGGCCCCTGATTAGCATTTGACCTGCTTTGTGTCTTATTTCTTCCTTCCTTCCTTCCATCCTTCCTCCCACCCACCCATCCATCCCCCCATCCTTCTTCCCATCCACCCATCCATCCTTCCATCCATCCATCTACCCATCCATCCACACATCCTTCCATCCACCCATCCTTCCATCCATCCACCCATCCACCCATCATTCCTTCCTCCCATCCACTAACCATAAGCTCTAAGGATATAAGGCTTCTTTGTAAATCAAAAACATGAGGCATATTTCTGCCTTTTTCTCAGCAATTGTTGATGTAAAAGATATATTTAAAAACGTCCAATTTGTCTTTCCCTGTGGGAAGGGATTGAGGGGAGGGGTGAGAGGATGGAGAGATGAGAGGATAGAGGGCAGATGTGGTTGAAGCGGTAGAGGAGAGAGCATGGAGTTGCTTCAGGGGCCAAGGCTTATTTCTAAAATGCACTCTTTGTTTCACACACACACACACACACACACACACAGTTTAAAAGCTTTTTCTTCCAAAATAGTAAATAAGTACATGGGCTCACAAGTGGGATGGAATACAGTTTTCCACTAGCTGTCAGCTGTATTTTAATATTATATTTTTAATTGAACCTGTATTTAACTAGGCAAGTCCGTTACAGTTTCTCAGTCGCTTTGGTGCATTTTTCACATCATCCCTAACGTGCAAAATAATAAGTGCATTTCTCAGAACAATTTGTACAAACTGCAATATACAATAGATATGTTTCTAAAGCTAGTCAGTCACTAAAAATCCTTAGTACATCTCTCAAAAGTAAATATTCATGCCAATGATCATGTAAGTGTCATCAGAATGATAAGTCATTGAGTCATTGTTCACGAACAAGGTCGTCAAAATGTTTAGGCATGTTGTCAATGTAACTGTGTACTTCGACAGTATTACCTGATGTAAACTTAGGCTACAGTTTGGATGACAGTTACAAGGCTGCACTTCTATGGCATATATCAATTTCAACAGTACTATTTACATATTACTGTATGTGGGTTATTGATTGAATGAGACTGGACAACCCAAGGGGCACAAAGAAAAAAAAAACTAAATTAGAAAGAAACAGGAAACCACCCCTAAGGCACAACTTTTCCCGCAGCACTGTTCTAGTGCTGTCTCTACACATCCAGACGTTCCTGTCTGTCGGCCCACATATTCTCATCCACATCACACCGGATATTTTCCCTTCCAATGCAACGTGGAAAGAATCTTTTGGAATGCCTTATCCATCCTCTGCAGGCGTCTACTGTGATGTCCTCACATGCTGTATCCATTGCAGCCAGCAGGGTCATCTGTGTGTGTGGCTGACGATCGTACACCTTCCACCTCCATGCTGAAAAGAACTCCTCAATTGGGTTAAGGAATGGTGAATAAGGTGGGAGGAATTCTATGAGCATCCTCGGGTGGATCACAAACCATTGCCTTATGATGTTTGATCGTTGGAAACTCACATTATCACAAATGACCACATACTTTGGCAAATCCTCTCTAAACAGACCCCTCATCATCAGGGATGAGAGCCCTGTAGAGAGTCTCTAAAAAGTTGAGTAGATGCTGGGTGTTATATGGCCCTATAAGAGGGATATGGGTTAGGACACCATGCTCCGAAATAGCAGCACACATGGTGATATTTCCTCCCCGTTGGCCTGGCAAATCCACAGTAGCTCTGTGACCGATGATATTCCGACCCGCCTTCTGCATTTGGTCAGGTTGAAGCCAGCCTCATCCACGTATACAAAGTTGTGAGAGGGTTCACTTGATTCCAACTCCATTATATGCTATATCCCAGAACACACAGTTGAATTTGTTTTGGTAAGGAAGAGGGACATAAAATGTACATACAGTGGGGCAAAAAAGTATTTAGTCAGCCACCAATTGTGCAAGTTCTCCAACTTAAAAAGATGAGAGAGGCCTGTAATTTTCATCATAGGTACACTTCAACTATGACAGACAAAATGAGGAAAAGAAATCCAAAAAAATCACATTGTAGGATTTTTTATGAATTTATTTGCAAATTATGGTGGAAAATAAGTATTTGGTCAATAACAAAAGTTTATCTCAATACTTTGTTATATACCCTTTGTTGGCAATGACAGAGGTCAAACGTTTTCTGTAAGTCTTCACAAGGTTTTCATAATAAGTGTATTTCTTTTTCTCATTTTGTCTGTCATAGTTGAAGTGTACCTATGATGAAAATTACAGGCCTCTCATCTTTTTAAGTTGGAGAACTTGCACAATTGGTGGCTGACTAAATACTTTTTTGCCCCACTGTATATTGCATGTTCCTTCCACAGCAATGGAAATGTGTGCAGTTTATGCTTACTGTACTATGTATCACTATAAAATGTTGCTGTAAAGTAGTTACATAGATATATGTTTTACCTGTACATACTGGTACCGTAGCTCCTTAACTCTGTCCTCATTCCTTTGGAATGGTACACGGTACAGCTGTTTCATACTGTTTTCAAAGACATCGTTGTCTTCTATACTGGTCCTTTGTATTTCCCTGAGTCTCATGGCATTGTTTGCTCGGACCATGGTGCAAATAGCCTCCTCCTGTTGAGGTGTGAAAAGGCGTCCTCTGCCACCGGTTTGAGGTAATCTTGCAGTCCTATGTGGGGAAAAATGCAGTGATGCATCGCACACTTTCACATAGACAAAAACTATGCGAACACACATTTTACTGTAAAACATACAGGTGGGTGCATGTAAGGTGCAGTATGTATCTGTATAGAGTATATTTCTGTATGCTGTGAAATACAAGTGGACTACTGTAATATGAAGCATTGTAGGAAGTATACAGTATACTGCTTATATACAGTAACAGTGCACTGTACATTGGTGGACATACCTGTTCTCTCTTCAAAACGTTTGAACAATTGAGGACACGGTTGATCTCCCAATATTCGGCTGCACCCTTCGACCCACCTCAGCCATTGTAAGGCCATTGATTGACAACATGGTCTACAATAGTGGCCCTTATGTCATCAGATATGCGCCTATGTCCTCTTCTGCCTCTTCCTCTGTTTTGCCTTCCACCACGCATCCTTGCTCCTCTTCTTCCTCCTCTTGGCCGTTGACCCTGTTCGTTTCCTGGTCCATCCATTATTGGAAAATTGCAACTCTGTGTTGTGGTCTGTCTATATATGCTTGCCAATTGATTCTTCATGAGATGCACCTTTGAGCAATTTAGACAACTGGTTGATTGTTGGTTGAACCAGCACTTTACATTCCTTCATGAGTGAGGGTCAATTTCACCTGCACGATTCATCAATTCACGTTTTTGTACAAAAGGTCTAATAGAAATGTATAAAACTATGCTTGACAGTTTATGACAAATAGTTCAACAATTTTGCATGTAATGGCTTATGCAAGGAACTAATGCCTAGATGTTTTGAGGGGTAAGACTATTCAACAGAGAACCATCTACTATATTTTGATCAACATGACATGAGCAATTGAAAATGTGGAAAAAAGCTGACACTTGTACATTATCAATTGCAATATGTACAAAAGCAATTGCAATTTGTTCAAAGGAATAAGAAATTGCTTTAATGATGTGCACAAGTGACTAGATGATTTGGAATTTGTACAAGTAGTATCAAGAATTGCACTTTTGATCTAAGAAATGCACCAAAGCGACTGAGAAAAACTGTAAGAACAAATTCTTATTTACAATGACGGCCTACTACAGCCAAACCCGGACAACGCTGGGCCGCCCTATGGGACTCCCATAGAAAAAAAAATAGAACAAAGCCCATGCTTTTGAAAAAAAAGTGAGAGACAGATTGTTTCATTATGGTTGTCTTGTAGGCTTAGAGTTAAGTCAATAAACTACGTAGTTCCTGTGGATCAACTATCTTAGAGCATATGATCATCTCCTATTTATGACAATTGATTATTATTTGATGTTATTTGATGTGGATTAGGTCCTATTAAACAGTAGCCAACTGTCATTGTTAAAAGTGCTGTACCGTAGTCCAACTGAACCTATTTGCCAACCATTTTCCAGATCAAATAAACTTACAGGATGAACAAACAGAGAGAGAGAGACACACACACACACAGTCTTGTAACAAATATATATTTGCTAACCTGTTTTTCGTTTTAAGTGCCACGCCACAAGGCTCATTCCCAGCTGAAATATTTGCTTGTCATGTAGGTTTAACATCCGCATTGTTCTTCTAACTCTCTGAGGTGCATTAAATAACATGTACGAGTAACCACCTCTCTTAGATTACCTTCCAAATGGAACCCATTAACTCCCAAATGGAACCCATTGCGTCCCAAATGGCCAATAGGGCTCTGGTCAAAAGTAGTGCACTATGTAGGGAATAGGATGCCGTTTGGGAAGCATCTCTTTCAAGCTCTCTCATGGAGCGCAGCACAAAGCAGCACTCCAAAAACCAGCCCAAATACAACACCCCTCACTGTTTATATCCTCTTTCTTTGATAGATAAAAACATGAAGGTTGTATAAGATAAAACATATACTAATGATAGATCATTTATAATGCTCAATTTTAAATCATATTAATTTATGTTTTGTGTTTTTACCCTTTTGTGGATCAGTGAAGTAATTTAAGATCAATCTTATGTTACCTGTCTGTCTGGTATACTCATAACAGCAATGACATTTATATTGTGTGTTTTCCTTTAATCCTGTAACAGCAATGACACACAGCCTGGTACGTGACTGGTATCAACGTGAAACATGGTCAGTCACTTTTTGCCAGAAAATACAATTATTTAGATGATGGAAACAATGTGTGTGTGCCACAGGAGGCTGCTGAGGGGAGGACAGCTCATAATAATGGCTGGAATGGAGCCAATGGAATGGCATCAAACACACGGAAATCACACGTTTAATGTATCTATCTGATACCATTCCACTTATTCTGCTCCAGCCATTACCACAAGCCCGTCCTCCTCAATTAAGGTGCCACCAACCAAATCAACTTAGAGTTTTCCATTTTTCAATATAAATTATTATAACAAATTATTGCAACCAATAGAATGGTGTATATATATGGGGGATACAACAATCCCAGCTCTGAATATTTTGCTGCGACGAGACAGAATAATTTGATCTGTTTTGGTACTGTCCACATGTAGCTTGTTTTTAGTTGCAGGTCCAGGAACGAATGAAGAATTGCAACATGTGCCTGGAGTTAACTCTGCAGATAGGGTGATCTGAAAAGTCACAGTCAATCGATCAATAATATAATAATACTCTTAGCAGAAATGTTTTTCTTTCATTTATAATTTGTAGAAACTATGAGAATAGAAAGGTTCAGAACTTTAGTGAAACATCACAGCACAGTTGAAAAATATATGAATAGAATAGAAATCAAAACTGGATGGTGTTCAGAGATGGGAGGGGTTGAGTGGAGCTGAAGGATGGGACTAAAAAAAATATATATATAACTAATGTAAAATATACTGTGTCCGTAAAATTTATATATACATTATATATATATATACAGTGAGGGAAAAAAGTATTTGATCCCCTGCTGATTTTGTACGTTTGCCCACTGACAAAGAAATGATCAGTCTATAATTTTAATGGTAGGTGAGAGACAGAATATAACAACAAAAAAATCCAGAAAAACGCATGTGAAAAATGTTATAAATTGATTTGCATTTTAATGAGGGAAATAAGTATTTGAACCCCTCTCAACACCTGGGAGCCAAAATCTTTCTGATTGCGAGGGGTTCAAATACTTATTTCCCTCATTAAAATGCAAATCAATTTATAACATTTTTCACATGCGTTTTTCTGGATTTCTTTGTTGTTATTCTGTCTCTCACTGTTCAAATAAACCTACCATTAAAATTATAGACTGATCATTTCTTTGTCAGTGGGCAAACGTACAAAATCAGCAGGGGATCAAATACTTTTTTCCCCTCACTGTACATGTATATATATAGTACGTATAAGCTGGAAGTAGAATCCTAAGTGTTATTGTTCATTAGTTTACTCCAATTAGGGTAGGGGTGGTAGGGTTAGGGGAAAATAATAAAGGAAAATATATATTAAAAAAGTATCTAACATAATATATACAGTATATTTAAAAAAAAAAATATATATATACACACTACCGGTCAAAAGTTTTTTAATGAGTAGGTGTTCTAAGGTTTTTCTTTAATTTTCCTATTTTCTACATTGTAGAATAATAGTGAAGACATCAAAACTATGAAATAACACATATGGAATCATGTAGTAACCAAAAAAGTGTAAAATAAATCAAAATATATTTTATATTTGAGATTCTTCAAATAGCCACCCTTTGCCTTGATGACAATTTACCACACTCTTGGCCTTCTCTCAACCAGCTTCACATGGAATGCTTTTCCAACCGTCTTGAAGGAGTTCCCACATATGCTGAGCACTTGTTGGCTGCTTTTCCTTGACTCTACGGTCCGACTCATCCCAAACTATCTCAATTTGGTTGAGGTCGGAGGATTGTGGAGGCCAGGTCATCTGATGCAGCACTCCATTACTCTCCTTCTTGGTAAAATAGCCCTTACACAGCCTGGAGGTGTGTTGGGCCATTCTCCTGTTGAAAAATAAATCAAAGTCCCACTATGCCCAAACCAGATGGGATGGCGTATTGCTGCAGAATGCTGTGGTAGCCATGCTGGTTAAGTGTCACAGACAGTGTCACCAGCAAAGCACCCCCACACCATAACACCTCCTCCTCCATGCTTTACGGTGGGAAATACACATGCAGAGATCATCCGTCTCACAAAGACATGGCGGTTGGAACCAAAAATCTAAAATTTGGACTCCAGACCCAAGGACAAATTTCCACCGGTCTAATGTCCATTGCTCGTGTTTCTTGGCCCAAGCAAGTCTCTCCTTCTTATTGGTGTCCTTTAGTATTGGTTTCTTTGCAGCAATTCGACCATGAAGGCCTAATTCACACAGTCTCCTCTGAACAGTTGATGTTGAGATGTGTCTGTTACTTGAACTCAGTGAAGCATTTATTTGGGCTGCAATTTCTGAGGCTGGTAACTCCAATGAACATATCCTCAGCAGCACCGGTAACTCTGGGTCTTCCTTTCCTGTGGCGGTCCTCATGAGAGCCAGTTTCATCATAGCTCTTTATGGTTTTTGCGACTGCACTTCAAGAACTTTCAGTGTTCTAAAACTTTTGACCGGTAGTGTATATGGGGGATTGGAAATGATGGAGACAATTAAATCTATCTGCAATATTAATGCTGATCCACCCCCTAATAATAAATGGAAAATAAATCTTTAAAATAAAGTGCCACCAACCTCCTGTGGTTTGTCTTTGCATCTCTCTCTCTCTCTCTGATGCACCACGTAAACACACACACACAGCGTCTCAGGTTGTCGAACAGAGAGACAGACAGACAGACAGACAGAGAGAGAGAGAGAGAGAGAGAGAGAGAGGGGAAACAACCCTTACAAAAAAACATTTGAATTTCACCAAAAACACGTTTCATGTGATCATGTGATCTTATGTAAAGTTTATATGATAATGTGACAGCATCTACGCCAATGTGATCTTTTATTTATTTTATTTTACCTTTATTTAACCAGGTAGGCAAGTTGAGAACAAGTTCTCATTTACAACTGCGACCTGGCCAAGATAAAGCAAAGCAGTTCGAAACACATACAACAACACAGAGTTACACATGGAGTAAAACAAACATACAGTCAATAATACAGTAGAAAAAAATACACATCTATATACAAAGAGTGCAAATGAGGTAGGATTAAGGAAGGTAAGGCAATAAATTACAATATAGCAATTAAACACTGGAATGGTAGATGTGCAGTAGATGAATGTGCAATGTAGAAAAACTGGGGTGCAAAGGAACAAGATAAATAAATAAACACGGTAGGGGATGAGGTAGTTGGTTGGGCTATTTACAGATGGGCTATATACAGGTGCAGGGGTCTGTGAGCTGCTCTAACAGCTGGTGCTTAAAGCTGGTGAGGGAGATAAGTGTCTCCAGTTTCAGAGATTTTTGTAGTTCGTTCCAGTCATTGGCAGCAGAGAACTGGAAGGAGAGTCGGCCAAAAGAGGAAATTGCTTTGGGGGTGACCAGTGAGCACGTGCTACGGGTTGGTGCTGCTATGGTGAGTGATAACATGGAACTATACATGTTAATACATGTGATCACATGTGAAGTGTTCCAAATTAACATTTAACAAGTGTTCCAAATCCACATGTGAAATAATGTATTTTCTGTATGGGAACTGGACGAATACTATAACATGAAGCTTAAATGACGCTGAAATGCATTGGTTGGATGTTTTTCTATTCAACTCCATTCTCATTGTCCCATGAGGGTGGCTAAATTAATATCGTCTTAGCAACAGTACACACACACACACACATACACATACAGTACACTAGTTGCGGTCGGTGCCGTTTAAGATAAGGGAGGAAGATAATTGTTTTTATGAGCATGGCCTTATTTCCATTACAGCATATTGGATGACTGTCATTCACATTCCATTCACCCACCTCAATGTAACATCATAGGTTTAGGCTACTACATGAAACATTTTCTCTATACCCATCATGAGGTTGCTACAACCTGGCCTATGAATGAAAGTTTCCAATGTGGGTGCACAGGTCGAGAGAAACATTTGAGTAATCAAAGTGACAGCCAGTGACACATTCAATATCACCTTGAACACGCTTGCATGCATCTAGCGTGTAATCATTAGTCCAACAGTTTCAAACGATAGTTTCTATTGTAGAAATTCAGGTATGTTTATTCCTGTTTCATTTATTTTGCTTCCGTTTAAGAAACGTTTTCCAACCGAATCAGCGTAATGAATACACCCCTGATCACACGCAAACACAGTTCACTTTCATAGCAGCCACAAACAAACAGCATGATCACTTTGCACGTTGTATAATTCCTTCTCGCATCTACGACGCGCGCTCCTCCTCTTGCCCTTTGCTTGTGAACTTCAGTGTACAAAACATCAGCTAGTTGTGGCCAGGCAAAAAAAACCGTTCCAAACCAAAAATATCATAACCGCTACATTGTTGTCACCTAATTAGCTAACTTCATATTAGTCAACATAGCTATTGGAACTAACACATTAGTAAACTCACTACAATCATGCAGTAAGCAGTTTAGCGGTTACACCGGCGGGTCCTGTTGGCAATAAATTAATAAAATCAAAAAGCTTACCTCAACTTGGAAGAGTTCCAATGTTGGATATCCATAGCCAGCTAGCTAACATAGCATCCCTTTCGGTTTTAGCCAGGTGTTTGAGTAGGCTAAACTAACTAGCTGCATTCTCTCCTGCTTCTCATTCATTTTTAAATAAATACATTTGTTCAAAACTGTTCAACTATTGTCTTTCTCTCTCTTTGAGTCGACATCTCACCACATTTTATAAACTGCAGTGCTAGTTAGCTGTAGCTTATGCTCTGAGTACTAGATTTATTCTCTGATCCTTTGCTTGGGTGGACAACATGTCAGTTCATGCTACAAGAGCTCTGATAGGTTGGAGGACATTCTCTGGAAGTTGTCATAATTACTGTGTAAGACGTGAATATCTTTCGTATATAGTTTTATCTAAAAAGGATAATTATTTTAATGTTTCACTATTTTTATTTTTATGAAATTCACTGAGGAGGATGGTCCTCCCCTTCCTCCTCTGAGGAGCCTCTACTGACACACACACAGTCAGTGAGTAATAACGTTACAGTCATCATCACAAGGCTCTTATCTGTTTTAATCAGAGTGATGTTTCAATCAGGTTGACTGACCTTACAGTATATAAACCTTGTTTACGTGTGTGGATGTGTGTATGTGGTGTGTGTGCGTGCCGCTTGTGCGTGTACTGAGCACTGATTGGCATTGACGACACCCATAGGTGGACAGTGATGGCACGTAATACAGTGAAGCACATGGGGGTCGTTCATAAAGGTCCGTTGTAATTAACTCTGTTTCATTTCAATGTTCCTTTGTGTGACTGTCAGTGTCATCAGTCTCCTCATTCATAGGTGGAGAGAGATGGTGACATGGAATACAGGGAAGCACACAGGGGGAGTCGGGGTCGGTTATAAAGGTCTGTTCTAATTAGCTGCATTGCATTTCAATGTCTACGTGCCAAGTGGTTTCCTATTCCCTATGGGACTTGGTCAAAAGTAGTGCACTATATAGGGAAAGGTTGCAATTTGGGATGCAAACAATGTTCCTTTTTGGAAAAATAAACGTTCCCTTTTGAAAGAAAATTCAATTTTCGGTGTAATTACTCTTAAGCCATTTGGTTGGTCGGTCATGGACGACCCGAACCAACGTTGAAGGATTTTACTGTTTTTTTTGTTACACTTGGTATTGTATTTGTTACACTTGGTATTTGTTACACTTGGCTGGTATTTGAGCATGAAAATATTAAAACACATGATCTACGACCCAAATGGCACCCCATTTCATTTTTAGTACCCAACATCTGACCAGGGCCCATAGGGCCTCCAGGCACAATATAGGGACTACGGTGCTGTTTGGGATGCAGCCATTATCGTTGGCCACAGAAGGTTTTGTTCTCGCTTTTATAAAGGTCATACACTCCTACAGTACCAACATTCCAATGTAATTTACGCTAAACGTAACACTCCATAAGCCATTAGACCGATTACAGCATGCACTTTCACACTACGTGAGTTGTCAGAAGGGCAGGGATGTGTGTGTGTGTGTGTGTGCTGCTGTCAGAAAGGAAGGGGAACCATTTGTAATGCTAATGAGAAACAGTGAATTTGAACATTTAGCTGGTACTAATAAAAGAAGATAAGAAGTTTTACATTTTTCGAAGTAAGTCATGTTTTTGTTTGAAGCGAGAAAGAGACTTGTTTCCTCTACCTTCTTGCTTGTATCCGACTATGGTGATACCTTGTACATGTATTCCCCTGTTGCGTCTTTATGTATGCTTGACACTGTGTACCGTGGGGCACTGAGGTTTGTTACGAACACCAAAACCCTCACTGATCACTGTACCCTCTATATGACAGTGGCTGGCCTTCCTTAGCTCTTTCAGGGAGACAGAGACTATGTCATTGGTATGTTTTTATTTATAAAGGCCATACTGAGACAGCTCCCATTTTACCTGTGAATCTACATTGTCCAGCAGGCTAATGGCAATTATCTCCTACGCTCACAGGAATTTATCTAAGGCCCGTACAGAGTTAGGTAAAAAAATAATTCCAGTAGCCCACTCCGCCCCCTCTACCTGGAACGAGCTACAAAAAGACATGAAACTACAGGAGCTCATCTCCTCAAATTATTTTACAGCTATGGTAAAATCTATTGTGGAAAATGATTTAGCAGGCTGTCAATGTTTTGACCCCTATTTGAACCCCTCCTCCCAAACCTTACGTGCCTGTTCAATGTGTAAACTGATGTTTTTCAACTGTAGTGCTTTGTGTTTTACGTTGTGAATGACTGAAACTTTGTGTGCTGCTTTTTTGGCCAGGTCTCTCTTGGAAAACATATGTTTCATCTCAATGAGCCTAACCTGGTAAAATAAAGGTATTTTTGTTTTGTTTTGCATTGTTCTGCTTGCTCCTTCTTAACATACACACACAATCAATATTTAACATTACATTCACTGTCGACACATGCAAGAACTCTTAGTACAGTGCAAAAACAACAGAATTAGTCAGTCAGGTAAATGAAGACACATTTCAGTTGAATGCATTCAGTTGTGCAACTGACTAGGTATCCCCTTTCCCTTCCCTTCCTTTCCCGTCCCGTCCCTTCCCTACTCCTATTCTCACGTTAGACAGCCACGCTTCACACTACTTGCCAACACTGTGTGTGTGTGCTATATGGTCACGCTTCATAGACCACTATAAGCCAAGCATGGGCAGTGTTCACACAGTTGTGTGTGTTGATTTATTACCGCTTGTTCAGTCAATTTAATCATCACAATGTGTTACAGATCCTGCTCTATATCCGGATTGCTTTAGAGTTTATCACGCCAAGCTTATCAACTATGTATGTGTCATATGATGACAGGATGGGCTGTTTGTGTGTGTGTGTGTGTGTGTGTGTGTGTGTGTGTGTGTGTGTGTGTGTGTGTGTGTGCGTGCGTGCGTGCGGAGGACTAAATTCACTAATGTAATCTTCATCAAAATCCACCCATTTTTAGATAGAGATATCTGTTTCTGCATGGGTTACTGTCCGCAGACTGTCAGCCTTCCATCTGCGGTGGAAACTGGTAGAGCTACACCAGGAGACATCCCGGAAATCGGTCTTCTCATGCCAATGTCTGTAGCAACCAAACATTATGCGCTACAAACTAACTCCACTGTAGAAAGAGGAGACTCTCACGAACATGTCAGGTTTTGCTCTACGACGTTTACAAGCTTCACAAGATTCAACTGAAGTAACCCTGTACCAGTTAAAAAAAGGAATGGAAGTATGGAGGTAATTTAGTGCCAAAAAGGGGTTAAATATGGGTAAATGTCACGATTATCTCCTGGGACAGACCAATGCGCAGCGAAGTATCCAGAATACATATTTATTAACGACGTGACTTGATGGAACAAAACAATAAACGAAGATCATGACGTGGAACCGAACTAGACAAACTAACTAAACTATGAACAAACACTGTGACAAAACCCTAAACACGATGGCATGAACCTAAACACGATGATCATAACAAAGCAATCATAACATTCATCAATAACGCACAAAACTTAAGTGCAAACCCCAAACATATATATGGTTCCCAATTAGAGGTAACGAGACTCAGCTGCCTCTAATTGGGAACCATTACCCCAACATAGAAATCCTCCTGGGACGACGATGCTCCCGCCTCCCTCCTCCATGTCCAGGACTCCTGGTCTTCTCGCTGCTTGGTCTTTGTTGGGTGGGTTATTCTGTCACGATTATCTCCTGGGACAGACCAATGCGCAGCGAAGTATCCAGAATACATATTTATTAACGACGTGACTTGATGGAACAAAACAATAAACGAAGATCATGACGTGGAACCGAACTAGACAAACTAACTAAACTATGAACAAACACTGTGACAAAACCCTAAACACGATGGCATGAACCTAAACACGATGATCATAACAAAGCAATCATAACATTCATCAATAACGCACAAAACTTAAGTGCAAACCCCAAACATATATATGGTTCCCAATTAGAGGTAACGAGACTCAGCTGCCTCTAATTGGGAACCATTACCCCAACATAGAAATCCTCCTGGGACGACGATGCTCCGCCGTCTCCCTCCATGTCCAGGACTCCTGGTCTTCTCGCTGCTTGGTCTTTGTTGGGTGGGTTATTCTGTCACGATTATCTCCTGGGACAGACCAATGCGCAGCGAAGTATCCAGAATACATATTTATTAACGACGTGACTTGATGGAACAAAACAATAAACGAAGATCATGACGTGGAACCGAACTAGACAAACTAACTAAACTATGAACAAACACTGTGACAAAACCCTAAACACGATGGCATGAACCTAAACACGATGGCATGAACCTAAACACGATGATCATAACAAAGCAATCATAACATTCATCAATAACCCACAAAACTTAAGTGCAAACCCCAAACATATATATGGTTCCCAATTAGAGGTAACGAGACTCAGCTGCCTCTAATTGGGAACCATTACCCCAACATAGAAATACACACCATAGAACAAAAGAAACCCTACACCAAGACAAAGCTAAACACTCCAGCCTGAACACTCAGGCCTGGACGTTACAGTAAATTTGTTTTAAATAATTGCCTGTGCTTTCTTATATCTCTCAGATATAGGACAGACACTTCAAAATATGCTTCCTTTTAATATACTTTTTGACTATGTTATTCAATGTGTTGTTATGGGCTAATAGCAGTAAAAACAAATGTAATGTGTCATCAAATTATCATTTTTGTTGGGTCCTAAAATTCAAACAATTCCTTGGTATGATCTTTAAACAATTGCATATGTTAGCTTATTAGAAACCCAGCCCTGGGCTCGTAGACTCTAGGGGGTTTAACGGGAAAAGAGCACACCGCAAAGGACCGACAGCAGTGCCAGTAACAATAAGCTTTGTCTACAGGATGAACCACCCCTGCCCCACTGAGACAACCTCTGCATGTCACTGATTGGCCTATTCAGCCATCTACCGACCAATAGCAAGCCAGACCCACACCACAACCTGAACACAGTATACTTGGAAGGAATCATACTGGACTAAGAGGGATCCCAAAGGAAGGTGTGTGATTATGCACACCCACGTGTGTGTGTAAAGGGCTTAATACGTAGAGAGATTAGCTGTACATGTCAGCTTACTCTGAATTTCCTGAAAACATGGTACTGAGAGTGCTAACAGGGTTGAAATGTATCACATTTTACTCAGTGAATACATTATATTTGCATACTCTCTACGTGACATTTTGCATAATTATCTCAAATGGGTAAGATGCTCCACAGCTCCAAGATGAAGGAACCTTTTGATTCTAACATAGACGTGACGTACTATGTTCTTTGTGTACGTGACAGGAATGTGAAAAATGAATGTGACAAACGTACAGTCACTGAACTACAACGGCATAAAGTACTAGGGGTTTGTAAAGTTAAGGAATATGATTTGTTGAATGTTGGTTGAGTCCAAAACAACAGTCGCTCTTAACAGTGCTTCATACAACTATACAATTATGTTAAATAATAGGAATTTCAGTCTCAGTTATGTGACGAACACATACATCTTGTTGAAAACAACAGCTATTACAATGACTTATACAAGTCCTTGACTCTACAGGACACAAAAGGACTAATTTCCATCTTAAATTTAGCCTGACAACCAAAGACACGTACACGCACTGAACTTGTACATAATCCATTAAATGCCATGTCTAATTTATCAATCTAAAACAACAGCCATTATGGTGATTCATATCAACACACAACACTGAGGGGGAGAACCAACCATCCAGTCATAATGGAGTGGACCTGTAGCTGGCCCATTATCCCCACATTAGAACTTGGAGAAATGCCTTATTTGTCATGGTTACGTTTCCTGTCTGTCAGCGTGTTCTAGAACACGCAGCTCCAAATTACCCATGAGAGGGATACTTGGAGGGGTGTAATCACCCAGGTGCCACGACCTCCATTAGGTTCGCTAGTACACACACACACATGCAAGTGCATACGTGCACCGTGCATACAGAACACGTGCGCAAACACACACACAGGCATGTACACATATTTCTCGCTCTCTCTCTCGTGTACAGTATGTTCCATACTTGAGATATGAGATGACAGTGTGTGTGTTTGTGTAATAGTAGCCTTCCAGCCATTATGTTCAGTAAAGGGAAGGGTGAGGTACATTATAAGGAGAGGTGACAGATGATTCCGACATCAGTGGCTGATTTGCGGTGGACCTTTGTTAGACTCCTGGACTTCATCCACCTTTATCATAAATCTAATAGGTATCTGGTAAGATGTTGGATGGTTTTCCTGATACAGTGCCATTCGGACACAATGCCATTCAGGCCTCTTGACTTTTCCCACATTTTGTTACTTTACAGCCTTATTCTAAAATGGATTAAATATTTTTTCCCCTCATCAATCTACACACAATCATTATGACAAAGCAAAAACAGTTTTTTATCAAATTTAGGAAATGTATAAAATAAAAAAAAGGAAACATCACATTAACCTAAGTATTCAGACCCTTTACTCAGTACTTTCTTGAAGCACCTTTGGCAGCAATTACAGCCTTGAGTCTTCTTGGGTATGACGCTACAAGCGTGGCAGACCTGTATTTGGGGAGTTTCTCCCATTCTTCTCTGCAGATTCTCTCAAGCCCTGTCAGGTTGGATGGGGAGCGTTGCTGCACAGCTATTTTCAGGTCTCTCCAGAGACGCTTGATCTGGTTCAAGTCCGGGCTCTGGCTAGGCCACTCAAGGACATTCAGAGTCTTGGCCCAAAGCCACTCCTGCGTTGTCTTGGCTGTGTGCTTAGGGTCGTTGTCCTGTTGGAAGGTTAACCTTCGCCCCCAGTCTGAGGTCCTGAGCGCTCTGGAGCAGGTTTTCATCAAGGATCTCTCTGTGCTTTGCTCAGTTCATCTTTGCCTCAATCCTGACAAGTCTCCCAGACCCTGCCGCTGAAAAACATCCCCACAGCATGATGCTGCCACCACCATGCTTCACCGTAGGGATGGTGCCAGGTTTCCTCCAGACGTGACACTTGGCATTCAGGCCAAAGAGTTCAATCCTGGTTTCATCAGACCAGATAATCTTGTTTCTCATGGTCTGATAGTCTTTAGGTGCCTTTTGGCAAACTCCAAGCCAGCTGTCATGTGTCTTTTACTGAGTAGTGGCTTCCATCTGGCCACTCTACCATAAAGGCCTGATTGGTGGAGTGCTGCAGAGATGGTTGTCCTTCTGGAAGGTTCTCCCATCTCCACAGAGGAACTCTAGAGCTCTGTCAGAGTGACCATCGGGTTCTTGGTCACCTCCCTGACCAAGGCCCTTCTCCCCCGATTTCTCAGTTTGGCCTGGCGGCCAGCTCTAGGAAGAGTCTTGGTGGTTCCAAACTTCTTCCATTTAAGAATGATGGAGGCCACTGCGTTCTTGGGGACCTTCAATGCTGTAGAAATGTTTTGGTACCCTTCCCCAGATCTGTGCCTCGACACAATCCTGTCTCTGAGCTCTACGGACAATTCCTTCTCCCTCATGGCTTGGTGTGCCTGGCTCCTACTACCTTACCCCGTTTAAAGGCCCTTAAATCGTTTGTCTTACACCTTATCCCTCTGAATGGCACACATACACAATCGTCTCAAGGCTTAAACATCCTTCTTTAACTTGTCTCCCCCCTTCATTTACACTGACTGAAGGTGATTTAACAAGTGACATTCATAAGGGATCCTAGTTTTCACCTGGATTCACCTGGTCAGTCTATGTCATGGAAAGAGCAGGTGTTCCTAATTTCAGATATGAGTTTCCATGGTTAAGGCTGGGCAACACCTCCTACTGGACAGTTAATTTATCTACGGTCTCCCATCTAGGGTTTTAACCTAGCCCAGCCCTGCTTAGCTTTGATATTTGTCATTGTCGCTGACTACTACCAATATGCTATCATGAGAATGATTGTTGAGAGATCTCCACTAAATAGAAATAGATTCACTACTGCTATGAAAGTCATTCCTCCTCTTCTTCCTCCTCCTCTCCTCCTTCTACTTTCCCCCTTCATCCTCCTTCTCCTCCTTCTCCTGCTTCTCCTCACGGCAGACTTTGCTTCTTCCTTCAGTACATCAGACAGTGTCCCATGTACGTGAGACCTTAGAAGGCTTAGCTTACATGTCTCTTGTTTGTTTTATATAATACATGCAACATTTTGTAAAGTATACATTTATCTACTCATAAGTATATATTACAAGAATATTCTATGAATCTTGCATGTGTATTTTCTGCCATATTTACAAGTTCCAGGTAAAACATAAGAATCTTGTTCAATTCTCTTTTCCATATGGGCTGGCAGGTTTCATTTGGACATTGTTTTTTGTATTCACATAGTGTATCTTGTCACTATTTCCAAGAACAGTATTTTGCCATTCATATTTTTTCTAAGAAATGGATTATGATGCACGCAGCAGAGTTCCAGAGCTCCGATAGTCATGGAAGATGGTTTCCAATAGGAAGAAGTGATACCCCAAGACCAGAGCCATATAGTGGGATACAGCAGTACTAGTCTTATAACAAGTTTTGCATAATCCAATATTACTATTCTTATGTCCAGAATCTACTTCCCACCACCACCATCCACCATCACCATCACCATCACCAGCATCCATTGGGTTTAATCATCCAGCAATACTGGTCTTATACACACACACACACTCTCTCTACATGTCAATAAGTAGTTATCTCATTAACTTAAGTTAACTATGATTACCATACATTTTCATCACATTCGGTAGGTAGACTACTTGACCTCAAACAGGAAAATACTTTTTTGGGGGGGGAATAGGTGTATTGTGCCTATTAGAAAATACCACTGGTCATTAGATCATTGTATCAGACAGAACATTTAGAATGTTACATTTCCTCTTCTCTCCTTTACTCTTCTTCTCCTCCCCTCTCCTCTCCTCCCTTTATCTCTCCCCTCCTCTCCTCCTCCCCGTCGCCTATGCTGTCCTGTCCTCATCTCCCTCGCCTCTCCTAAATTATTGATCTTCCTGGCAGCAACACTGAGAGGGGAGATGTATTGGTTCTATGGGTGAAGGTTAGAATATGCAAATGAGGTGCGATGCAGTCGTACTTCGTTAAAGGATGCCAGACAGAAGGGTGTGTGTGTGTGTGTGTGTGTGTGTGTGTGTATGTGTGTGTGTCAATGCCAATAAAAAATGCATTGTCTGGATGGTACATTGGGTGCTTTAGTTTGTTCTCTGGACTGACATAAAAGAGAACAGAATATATTATTATAAATATCCATGTGTCTTTATGCTACTGAAAATATGATCCAAGTTTTGGCACGCCTGCTTTCTCCATGAAATGACTAAACAACAGTTGAAGAATATCTGCACAGACAAATCATACAGCCTATTCTGTGTCTCTCTGCAAACTCTCTTTCTCCCATAAACTGTTTTCAAAAATTATATCAGGTGCTCTTTCCTGGAGTGTGTTTGCGTCGGCTCACGCACAGCAGCGCAAGGAAACCCACAGCGGAATCACAATCCTCCACAACCTCCAATTTCATGTGAACGGTAACCAAGCAACCCACGGAAACACAATTATCATTCATGTGGTTTGAGCATTCACTTTTTATACCATTTTACTTTCCTCCTTTCCTCCCCCCACTCAATTTACAGAGGCAGCATCCCAAATGGCACCGTATTGCCTATATAGCGCACTACTTTTAACCAGAACCCTATGGGCCCTAGTGCACCATATAGTGAATAGGTGGCCATTTGGGATGAAGGCGAACATAAAAGCGGTATTTGAATAAAGGGAGAGGCATTGTCAATACTCGTGGGGGAATGGCAGTAAATGTAATTTCCTGCAATTTACACCTAGCAGCATCAAACAGACAGATAGACAGGTAGGACTATCTTGTCCTGAAAGGAGGGAAGAATCAACAATGTTCTACGGTGAAGCAGGCGACAGTCCTCATATTTGAAAGACACATTACAAAGTCTATATTGGAGAGAAAGACAACGAGAGAAGGGGAGGGTAAAATAGAGAGAAAGATGGATAGGGAAGGAGGATAAGAGAGAGACTGAGGTAGAGAAAGAAAGAGATGGGTAGAGAAAGAGAGAGATACGATAGAGAAAATATAGCAAGGAAACAAAAATGGGCGAGAATGTAAGGGGAATCCCCCCCCCGGTAGCGTTGTTAGCGCGGCTCACATACAGTGAGGGAAAAAAGTATTTGATCCCCTGCTGATTTTGTACGTTTGCCCACTGACAAAGAAATGATCAGTCTATAATTTTAATGGTAGGTTGATTTGAACAGTGAGAGACAGACAGAATAACAAAGAAATCCAGAAAAACGCATGTGAAATTGATTTGCATTTTAATGAGGGAAATAAGTATTTGACCCCTCAGCAAAACATGACTTAGTACTTGGTGGCAAAACCCTTGTTGGCAATCACAGAGGTCAGACGTTTCTTGTAGTTGGCCACCAGGTTTGCACACACCTCAGGAGGGATTTTGTCCCACTCCTCTTTGCAGATCTTCTCCAAGTCATTAAGGTTTCGAGGCTGACGTTTGGCAACACGAACCTTCAGCTCCATCCACAGATTTTCTATGGGATTAAGGTCTGGAGACTGGCTAGGCCACTCCAGGACCTTAATGTGCTTCTTCTTGAGCCACTCCATTTTGGTCTCATCTGACCACAACACTTTCACCCAGTTGCCCTCTGAATCAGTCAGATGTTCATTGGCAAACTTCAGACGGGCATGTATATGTGCTTTCTTGAGCAGGGGGACCTTGCGGGCGCTGCAGGGTTTCAGTCCTTCACGGGGTAGTGTGTTACCAATTGTTTTCTTGGTGACTATGGTCCCAGCTGCCTTGAGATCATTAACAAGATCCTCCCGTGTAGTTCTGGGCTGATTCCTCACCGTTCTCATGATCATTGCAACTCCACGAGGTGAGATCTTGCATGGAGCCCCAGGACGAGGGAGATTGACAGCTCTTTTGTGTTTCTTCCATTTGCGAATAATCGCACCAACTGTTGTCACCTTCTCACCAAGCTGCTTGGCGATGGTCTTGTAGCCCATTCCAGCCTTGTGTAGGTCTACAATCTTGTCCCTGACATCCTTGAAGAGCTCTTTGGTCTTGGCCATGGTGGAGAGTGATTGATTGATTGCTTCTGTGGACAGGTGTCTTTTATACAGGTAACAAACTGAGATTAGGAGCACTCCCTTTAAGAGTGTGCTCCTAATCTCAGCTCGTTACCTGTATAAAAGACACCTGGGAGACAGAAATCTTTCTGACTGAGAGGGGGTCAAATACTTATTTCCCTCATTAAAATGCAAATCAATTTATAACATTTTTCACACACGTTTTTCTGGATTGTTTTGTTGTTATTCTGTCTCTCACTGTTCAAATAAACCTACCATTAAAATTATAGACTGATCATTTCTTTGTCAGTGGGCAAACGTACAAAATCAGCAGGGGATTAAATACTTTTTTCCCTCATTGTAGATTAGCCTGATTCTGCTGGCTCATTTGACCGCTCTAGTAGGTCTAGTACACGTCGTACACACACACACACCCCACACATACACACTGCTTCATTTGGCAGCTCTAGAAGATACTCTGTACTCCTGTTCTTCTGGGTCCGGTTCATTACGCATCAAATGTTTCAACAACAAAAAACAAAAAAACAGACTGAAATGGAAGGTCTTTACCTGAACTTGTCCAATAAGAAATGCTTGTTTTAGTTTCCGGTTGCAAAACATTTTGCTACAGTGTGCCAAATGAATATGAACCTGTACTCCTGTCCCCATCCTCAGTCCCAATCCGTGGGTGGACACTTCCTGATTAAACAGATTGGGTAAACACTGGCGAGCTAGGAGGCTGACTCCCAATTGGCATCCTATTCACTATACAGGCCCATGGGGCTCTGGTCAAAAAGAAGTGCACAATATAGAGAATAGAGTGTCATTTGGGATGCGTCCCCTGCTCCATGATTAGGGTTCGGCTGTTCTGTACATAACGTGACACATGGTGAAGAGTTGAGAGAGGTGTAGGGTGTCTAGACAGCTCACTCTCTCTTTCCCTCTCCCTTTCTTTTGCTCACTAACTCTTTCTCGCTCTTTCACTTTCTGTTGCTCACTCTTGCCTTCTAAAACCAACAACATAATTTGTACGGGAGGAGACTTGGGCATTAGACCAATTTTAGAATCAGACGAGGGGTGGTAGGGATATCTTTTTGTTTGGGGAGCTATCTACAGTATCACAGTGACATGGAAGGAGCAGCTTGTTCTGTCCTTGTGAGTGGTGTTACAGACAGAAAGAGCAAGAGAGAGGGAGAGAGAAAAAGATACTGGGACTCACAAACACAAACAGACCCCACAAAGCCCCAGGATAGCAATATAATTAGACCCAACCAAATCATGAGAAAACAAAAATATAATTACTTGACACAAAAACTGAGAAAACTGGAAAGCGATTTGGCCCTAAACAGAGAGTAGACAGTAGCAGAATACCTGACCACTGTGACTGACCCAAACTTAAGGAAAGCTTTGACAATGTACAGACTCTGTCACACCCTGATCTGTTTCACCTGTCTTGTGCTTGTCTCCACCCCCCACCAGGTGTCTCCTATTTTCCCCATTATCCCTTGTGTATTTATACCTGCGTTTTCTGTCTGTCGCCAGTTCGTCTTGTCTCGTCAAGTAGTCCCAGCGGGTTTTTCCTTCTCGCTAGTGTTCTAGTCTTCCCGGTTTCAACCTGTTTTTGCCTGCCCTGAGCCTGCCTGACTCTTACTAGGATTACTGATCTCTACCTGTCCTGCCATTTGTCTACCCCTTGTATATACAGTTGAAGTCGGAAGTTTAAATACACTTAGTTGACTGTGCCTTTAAACAGCTTGGAAAATTCAAGAAAATTATGTCATGGCTTTAGAAGCTTCTGATAGGCTAATTGACATCATTTGAGTCAATTGGAGGTGTACCTGTGAATATATTTAAAGGCCTACCTTCAAACTCAGTGCCTCTTTGCTTGACATCATGGGAAATCAAAAGAAATCAGCCAAGACCTCAGAAAAAATATTGAAGACCTCCACAAGTCTGGTTCATCCTTGGGAGCAATTTCCAAACGCCTGAAGGTACCACGGTCATCTGTAAAAACAATAGTACGCAAGTATAAACACCATGGGACCACGCAGCCGTCATCCCGCTCAGGAAGGAGACACGTTCTGTCTCCTAGAGATGAACGTACTTTGGTGTGAAAAGTGCAAATCAATCCCAGAACAACAGCAAAGGACCCTGTGAAGATGCTGGAGGAAACAGGTACAAAAGTATCTATATCCACAGTAAAACAAGTCCTATATCGACATAACCTGAACGGCTGCTCAGCAAGGAAGATGCCACTGCTCCAAAACTGCCATGAAAAAGCCAGACTATGGGTTGAAACTGCACAGGGGACACAGATCGACAAAGATTGTTCTCATTTACAACTGCGACCTGGCCAAGATAAAGCAAAGCAGTTCGACACATACAACAACACAGAGTTACACATGGAGTAAACAAACATACAGTCAATAATACAGTAGAAAAACAAATCTATATACAATGTGTGCAAATGAGGTAAGATAAGGAAGGTAAGGCAATAAATAGGCCATGGTGGCGAAGTAATTACAATATAGCAATTAAACACCGGAATGATAGATGTGCAGTAGATGAATGTGCAATGTAGAAATACTGGGGTGCAAAGGAGCAAGATAAATAAATAAATACGGTAGGGGATGAGGTAGTTGGTTGGGCTATTTACAGACGGGTTATGTACAGGTGCAGTGATCTGTGAGCTGCTCTGACAGCTGGTGCTTAAAGCTAGTGAGGGAGATAAGTGTCTCCAGTTTCAGTGATTTTTGTAGTTCGTTCCAGTCATTAGCAGCAGAGAACTGGAAGGAAAGGCGGTTAAAGGAGGAATTGGCTTTAGGAGTGACCAGTGAGATATACCTGCTAGAGCTCGTGCTATGGGTGGGTTCTGCTATGGTGACCAGCAAGCTGAGATAAGGCGGGGCTTTACCTAGCAGGGACTTGTAGATGACCTGGAGCCAGTGGGTTTGGCGACGAGTATGAAGCGAGGGCCAGCCAACGAGAGCGTACAGGTCGCAGTGGTGGGTAGTATATGGGGATTTGGTGACAAAACGGGTGGCACTGTGATAGACTGCATCCAATTTGTTGAGTAGAGTATTGGAGGCCAGAAGTATACAGAATGGTGTCTTCTGCATAGAGGTGGATCAGAGACTCACAAGCAGCGAGAGCGACATCATTGATGTATACAGAGAAGAGAGTCGGCCCAAGAATTTAACCCTGTGGCACCCCCATAGAGACTGCTAGAGGCCCGGATAACAGGACCTCCGATTTGACACACTGAACTCTATCGGAGAAGTAGTTGGTGAACCAGGCACGGCAATCATTTGAGAAACCAAGGCTGTTGAGTCTGCCGATAAGGATGTAGTGATTGACAGAGTCGAAAGCCTTGGCCAGGTCAATGAATACGGCTGCACAGTAATGTCTCTTATCGATGGCGGTTATTATATCGTTTAGGACCTTGAGCGTGGCGGCTGAGGTGCACCCATGACCAGCTCTGAAACCAGATTGTATAGCAGAGAAGGTACGGTGGGATTCGAAATGGTCGGTAATCTGTTTGTTAACTTGGCTTTCAAAGACCTTAGAAAGGCAGGGTAGAATAGATATAGGTCTATAGCAGTTTGGGTTAAGAGTGTCTCCCCCTTTGAAGAGGGAGATGACCGTGGCTGCTTTCCAGTCTTTAGGAATCTCAGACGACACGAAAGAGAGGTTGAACAGGCTAGTAATAGGGGTTGCACCAATTTCGGCAGATAATTTTGGAAAGAAAGGGTCCAGATTGTCTAGCCCGGCTGATATGTAGGGCTCCAGATTTTGCAGCTCTTTCAGAACATCAGCTAACTGGATTTGGGAGAAGGAGAAATGGGGGAGGCTTTTGTGAGTTGGGCAAGTTGTGGGCGGTGCAGGGCTGTTAACCGGGGTAGGGGTAGCATGGCCAGCCATAGAAAAATGCTTATTGAAATTCTCAATTATAGTGGATTTAACGGTGGTGACAGAGTTTCCTATCCTCAGTGCAGTGGGCAGCTGGGAGGAGGTGCTCTTATTCTGCATGGACTTTACAGTGTCCCAGAACCTTTTTGAGTTTGTGTTACAGGAAGCAAATTTCTGCTTTAAAAAGCTAGCCTTGGCTTTCCTAACTGCCTGTGTATATTGGTTCCTAACTTCCCTGAAAAGTTGCATATCACGGGGGCTGTTCGATGCTAATGCAGAACGCCACAGGATGTTTTTGTGCTGGTCAAGGGCAGTCAGGTCTGGAGAGAACCAAGGGCTATGGCTATATCTGTTCCTGGTTCTAA
This sequence comes from Brachymystax lenok tsinlingensis, assembly GCA_030435695.1. Taxonomy (NCBI): domain Eukaryota; kingdom Metazoa; phylum Chordata; class Actinopteri; order Salmoniformes; family Salmonidae; genus Brachymystax; species Brachymystax lenok. The sequence continues at coordinate 15,534,015 of CM059812.1, forward strand.
ATTTCTTGAATGGGGCATGCTTATTTAAGATGGTGAGGAAGGCACTTTTAAAGAATAACCAGGCATCTTCTACTGACGGGATGAGGTCAATAGCCTTCCAGGATACCCGGGCCAGGTTGATTAGAAAGGCCTGCTCGCTTGGAAGAAAATGGCGCCTTAGAGAGAACACTGTGTTTCAGCGAGCTCCCGTGGCATTCGTAAATTTATCTTTTTACATTAATCCTCTAGCTTGAAAAAGTGGTAAAATGTGCTAAATAAGTTATCCTACAATGAGTCTTGACGGCTATTTCTCAAAAACTTCCGACAACATGCCCAGCAAAACTACTAAGAAGTCGACCAAAACCAAAATCCCTGTAGATGTGCAGGAGGAGCTAGCTAGCGTTAGCGAAGCTGGCGCCACTGCGGATCCAGGCACAATGGACCTGCTGATACAAAGGATGACAGATAACATTACTAAAGTGATCGATGTTAAGATAGGAACGGTCTTGGAAGCAATAGCAGGCCATTCAGCTGAACTACAGAGAGTTGTCAAACGTGTGGATGAGGCGGAAGAAAGAATTGCTACTGTGGAAACTTCAACTACATCAATGGACACTAAAATAAAGGCACTTGAGAAACAGGTGCGCGAAATGGCGGAGCACATTGATGACTTGGATAATCGAGGACGCAGATGCAATATCCGTGTGGTGGGACTCCCGGAAAACTCGGAAGGGACACATTCAGTAAAATATTTTGAGGAATGGATCCCGGACTACCTACAAATGGACACTAAGGCTGGTCGTGTGAAGCTGGACAGAGCCCATCGCGCTCAGGCACCGATGCCCGGTCCCAACCAACGCCCACGGCCAGTGGTCATAAAGTTCCACAACTTCAGCGACAAGCAACGCGTCATGGATGTGGCTAGGAAAATCGGCTCTGACGGTAATCAACGTCAAGGTCAAAGGGTCTCATTCTTCAATGATTACTCCACAGTGGTTGTACGGAGACGTAAGGCGTTTGACGAGGTGAAGGCTCGACTCAAGAGAATGAAGATGGACTATGCACTGCTGTACCCAGCCACATTGAAGGTTATGGTCAACGGATCGCCTAAAAAACTCTACACACCTAAAGAGGCTGCTGCGTTTATGGACTCTCTCGGGTAAATAACTACAAGCACCTCCGCAGAATTTGATAACTTAAAAAAAAAGATGAAACAGTGGTGTGAGTTCTCATGTGGTCCTGTTCGGTAATATTGATGTCTTTAATATTCATATATTTTATTATTTTTCTTGCTAAAATAACTGCCGCTATAGTTCAGCCAGAGATATGTGTGAATCTATATTGGTGCCCAGGCTTGGTTTTAGGTGGAAGAGCCTCAATCTCCTTCTATTGATTTTCATTTCCATATATATAGAAGATGAGGCTATGGAGTGGCTATGCGGACTTAAGAGTCTACACTGGAGAGTTGAAATCCCTGCATGTTAGCTAGTGGGAAAACCCCTTTTGGGCTGTTACATGTTTAATTTTTGGGTTTATTATAGTTCAGGTTCAAGGTTTATATCGTTTGTTTATGCTCGGTGAAATTGAGGAAAGTTTAACACATGAGAAAAGGTACCACCCCATTTTTACAGTAGGATTCAGTCTGGATATTGGTTGGTCAAAGTGCAATGGCAGGTAACAGACTACGTGTGTGTACATGGAACATTAGAGGGAGCCACAACCCCATTAAAAGGAAGAAGGTATTATCTTTTTGAAAAAAGAGAATATTGATATTGCTCTGCTGCAAGAAACTCATTTGGATGATAAGGAACATTTGAAATTGCAACAAGGGGGGTTTGGTCAGGTGTTTTTCTCATCATTTACATCCAGAAGCAGAGGGGTAGCAATTATTGTGAAAAAGAACCTACCATTTAAGGTGTTGAATTGTGTGAAAGATAAACTTGGTCGTTTTGTTATAATTAATGGTACCTTGCAAGGGCAGAACATTTCCATAATGAATATTTACTTCCCCCTGCCCACCCCCAGATTTCCTCACTAAGGTATTTCTGGACTTTTCAGAATTAAACTCAGACACTGCAGTGGTTGGAGGAGATTTTAACTGTTTGTTAAACCCCTTTATGGACAAGTTTCCCAGCGGTATAGCTTCACTCTCTTCTCAAGCTAAGTCACTTAAAGCTATTTGTGATGATCTGGGGTATTCTGATGTTTGGAGAACCCTTCATCCCTCCAGCAGAGAGTTCACTTTTTCTCTGCGCCTCATGGATGTCAGACTAGAATAGATTACTTTTTATGCCCAGGACGTCTTTGCAGTCTGTCTTATCCGCTAAGATAGGAAGCATAGTCGTATCGGACCATGCGGAGGTGATACTGGACATAAAAATCAACGGAGCATCCAATCTGTCAAGACATTGGAGGTTGAATACAACCATTCTTCAAGACCATACCTTTACATCATATTTTATTGCAGAGTTTAAAGCATTTTTCTCTATTAACTCTCAATCAACAGACAACCCCTCGCTCCTTTGGGAAACCTGTAAAGCGACGCCAGGGGCCTGATTATGTCATACACAGCCACTAAGAGGCGGAAAAAGCGTGAAAAGCAAAAAACGTTGGAGGGTGAATTAGGAACTAAAGAGAAAGACTACATTAAAACTCCCACTCCTGCCCTATTAAAGGAAATATTAGTCCTTAGATCAACGCTGGACTCTCTCCTAACTCAGGACGCTGAAAAGAAAATGAGATTCGTTAGGCAAAAGCTATATGAACATGGAGATAAACCAGGAAAGTACTTGGCATACCTAGCTAAAAAGAGAGCTGACTCACAGTCAATTGCTATGATTACAGATTCTGATGGCAATAATTTATATGAAAATAAATTGATAAGTGACTCATTTAAGAAATTTTATACGAATCTTTATACCTCAGAACTGACAAATGATGCACCCAAATTAATGGAGGACTTCTTTTCTAAGATCAAGCTTCCCACTATCGACGAAGAGCAGAGATCTCTCCTTAATGCCCCTATTACCGAAGAAGAGATAAGGTTCGCAATTAAGAATATGCAAAATGGTAAGGCCCGGGACCAGACGGGTTTGGCAGTGAGTTCTATAAGGAGTTCCATGGCCTGATCCTTGAGCCATTGCGTGATATGTTTAACCATTCATTTTTAAATGGCCAGCTCCCTCAAACACTGAGGGATGCCAACATATCACTTATTCTCAAAAAGGAAAATGCCCAGAGTCTTGTTCCTCGTATAGACCCATTTCCCTTCTGAATGTGGACAGAAAATTGCTATCTAAAATTCTAGCCACAAGATTAGAAGACTCACTACCACTAATTGTGAAAGGAGACCAAACTGGCTTCATCAAGGGCCGGAAATCATGTAACAATGTCAGGCGGCTCCTTAATGTAATTCAAGCCTACCAAAGAAGTGCTATGGATGGTCTTGTGCTCTCCTTAGATGCTGAGAAAGCATTTGATCGTGTGGAGTGGTCTTACTTATTCTTTGCTCTGACTAAATTTGGTCTAGGGGACAACTTTATAAAATGGGTGAAAATTTTATATGATGATCCTCAGGCTGCTGTCCTTACTAATGGGATAAGGTCAAATAGCTTCTCTATACACAGAGGTACCAGGCAGGGCTGTCCTTTGTCCCCTCTCCTATTTGCACTCGCTATGGAACCACTGGCCGAGGCCATCAGAGTAACGCCTGCTATACAAGGGCTGCTCATTGGTGACGTTCACCATAAAATAAGCTTGTATGCTGACGATGTCCTGATATTCCTCTCTAGCCCAGAGACTTCAATTACATCTCTTGTTAATATTATTGAATTATTCAGCGAATTCTCAGGCTACAAAATTAACTTAACTAAATCAGAGGCTATGCCACTTGGTAACCTTCACTCGGTACCTAATACTTCTCCCCTTTCCTTTTAAATGGTCTCCCTCAGGTTTTACATACCTGGGTATATTTGTAACTCCTAAATTCCAGCAAATGTATAAAGCCAATTTTGTCCCCTTGTTTGATACAGTAAGACACGATCTGGAGCGCTGGAACTCTCTTCCCATTTCATGGTTGGGTAGAATATCCCTCTTGAAAATGAACATCTTACCTAGACTACTTTACCCAATCCAAATGATCCCAGTCTTACTCTCCAATAAGGTAATAAAGGACGTAAATGGATGGCTAAGTTCCTTTATATGGAGTAAACGCAAGCCAAGACTAAAGATGGCAATATTACAGTTGCCAAGCTCTATGGGCGGCTTGGATCTGCCCAATATTAGACTTTATCAGTGGTGTGCCCACCTGTGTTATATTTCTGACTGGATCACAAATGATGATGACTCTATTTGGTTAGACATTGAGACTTCTTTTTCAGAATACCCCTTACAGGATCTCTTATTTTTCAGAAGTTTCAAGTCTGTAAAAGATAAATGCAGTAATCCCATTACACTTAATACACTCAAAGTATGGAGGTCAGTTCAACGTTTTTTGGGAAGGTCCAAACTTACCTCTGCTCTTACCCCAATCCTTAACAACCCAGACTTTGGTCCGGGATTGCTGGACGCTGGCTTTAATCTTTGGCTTAATAAGGGCATACGCAGACTAAATGATTTATTTACTGATAAGATTTTATTGTCATTTGAGCAGATGGTTGAAAAATATCAACTCCCAAAGCAGGACTTTTTCCGCTTTCTACAAGTAAGACACTATATTTTGAAGAGCACCACCTTAATTGGCAACCCTGAGGTGTCTGTCATTGAAAGAATGCTTTTTCCCCACAAAGGAAAATGTCTGTAAGTCTGTTTTATGATGCTTTAAGGTCCTTTGCTGGTGTCGACACACAGAGGGTGAAACAAGTGTGGGAGAAAGAACTGTCTGTTGCTATTGACGAAGAGATGTGGGAAGACATTTGGAGATATGCAAAAACAATATCTATATGTAATCGTACTAGAGCAATCCAGTTAAGAATAATACACAGGTTGCATATATCCCCAAACCGCAGACATGCTTTCAGTCCAACTTCCTCCTCTCCTCAGTGTCTTAAATGTAAAACGGACACAGGCACCCTAACACATTGCTTATGGTCATGTTCCAAAATACAAAGATACTGGTCTGGTGTTCTGCAAGAAATTGAAAAGATCCTAGGGGTGGATCTAGAATTAGATCCAGTTTCTTTGCTGTTAGGTCTCCCTAGTAGGCATGTTACCTCGGTGGGTAGGAGGAGGCTTTACAACATCCTTACCTTCGCAGCGAGGAAAACATCCTCTTGCAGTGGATTAATGATAAGGTCCCTTCTATTAAAGATTGGCATAAGATACTATTTGAATGGGTGCCACTGGAATATCTGACATGTACATTGCACTCTAAAACAGATCAGTTCTACAAAGTGTGGGAACCGTATCTAAACTATCTAGAACCTGAGATATCAGCTATTATGCTGCAAGGATTCTCTTAAAATGGTGGTGATCTATTTATTTCAGTTACTCTGTATGTTCCAGGTGTGGAACCTAACTTCTTGGTTTAAACTGAGCTTTTTCTTAAGTTTAAATATTATTATTTTTTTTAAAATTTTATTTCTGTTTGTATGTTTGCTTAAAATGCATGTATTGAGGGACGCAGTGATGGGGGTGGGGTGAGAAGAGCGGGGAGAGGAAAATGGTGGTTGTGTGTGTGTGTATGTATATGTACATATATATGTATGTGTGCGTATATATATATGCATACAGGTATGTGTAAGGGAGTGCTGTTTTTGCTTTGTCCTTGTTATTGTATCTCTTAATATGGGTGTATATTGTGAAATTCCAATAAAAAATATTGTTACAAAAAGAAAGGCCTGCTCGCTGAAGTGTTTTAGGGAGCATTTGACAGTAATGAGCGGAGGTCGTTTGACCGCAGACCCATTACGGATGCAGGCAATGAGGCAGTGATTGCTGAGATCCTGGTTGAAAACAGCATAGGTGTATTTGGAGGGCAAGTTGGTTAGGATGATATCTATGAGGGTGTTTACGGCTTTGGGGTTGTACCTGGTAGGTTCATTGATAATTTGTGTGAGGTTGAGGGCATCAAGCTTAGATTGTAGGATGGCCGGGGTGTTAAGCATGTCCCAGCTTAGGTCACCTAGCAGCACGAGCTCTGAAGATAGATGGGGGGCAATCAGTTCTCATATGGTGTCCAGAGCACAGCTGGGGGCAGAGAGAGGTCTATAGCAAGCGGCAACGGTGAGAGACTTATTTCTAGAAAGGTGGATTTTTTAAAAAGTAGAAGTTAAAATTGTTTGGGTACAGACCTGGATAGTAAGACAGAACTCTGCAGGCTCTCTGCAGTAGATTGCAACACCGCCCCCTTTGGCCGTTCAGGGTTTTTGGTGGTCTTCCTAAGCCAGGATTCAGACACGGCTAGGACATCCGGGTTGGCAGAGTGTGCTAAAGCAGTGAATAAAACAAACTTAGGGAGGAGGCTTCTAATGTTAACATGCATGAAATCAAGGATTTTACGGTTACAGAAGTCAACAAATGAGAGCGCCTGGGGAATAGGAGTGGAGGTAGGCACTGCAGGGCCTGGATTAACCTTTATATCACCAGAGGAACAGAGGAGTAGGATAAGGGTACGGCTAAAGGCTATGAGGACTGGTCGTCTAGGATGTTCTGAACCTCTAGCCACTTTAATAATTATAATTGGATGAAATAAATGTGTCACTAGCCACTTTAAACGATGCCATTTATATAAGGTTTACATATCCTACATTACTCATCTCATATGTATATACTGTACTCCATACCATCTACTGCATCTTGCCTACGCCGGTCAGCCATCGCTCATCCATATATTTATATGTACATACTCGTATTCATTCCTTTACTCTTGTGTGTATAAGGTAGTTGTTGTGAATTTGTTAGATTACTTGTTAGATACTACTGCATGGTCGGAACTAGAAGCACAAGCATTTCGCTACACTCGCATTAACATCTGCTAACCATGTGTATGTGACAAATACAATTTGATTTGATTTGATTTGAACCGAGAGTAAAAGGAGCAGGTTTCTGGGGGCGATAAAATAGATTCAAGGCATAATGTTCAGACAAAGGTATGGTAGGACGTGAATACAGTGGAGGTAAACCTAGGCATTGAGTGATGATGAGAGAGATATTGTCTCTAGAAACATCATTTAAACCAGGTGATGTCATCGCATGTGTGGGTGGTGGAACTGAAGGGTTGGATAAGGTATATTGAGCAGGGCTAGAGGCTCTACAGTGAAATAAGACAATAAACACTAACCAGAACAGCAATGGACAAGGCATATTGACATTGAGGAGAGGCATGCTTAGACGAGTGATCATAAGGTCCAGTGAGTAGTGAGGCTGGTTGAGGACACAGAGATTCAGATAGCTAGCCGGGCCGGGGTTAGCAAGCTAGCAGAAGACGGAGGAAGTCTGTTTATAGCCTCCTCGTGCGTTTCCGTCAGTAGACCAGTCGCGATGGATTAGTGGGGTTCCGTGTGGTAAAGGAGACCAGTCCAATTGGCAAAATAGGTATAGTGGCCCAAGAAATTGTCCGATGGCCTTATTTAGCTTGCAGCCGATATGCTCTAGACAGCTAACGTTAGCGGGCCGCAGTTAGCAGATGGTCGTTCAGGTGACGTCGCGATGGAGAGGCCAGTTGAATAACCCCCTCGGGCAGATAACGTCAGTAGTCCAGTCATGAAGGCCCGGTGGGGCTCCGCACCGGCAACAAAAACAGGTCCGGATAGGTGTTGTAGCCCAGGACTGGCTGATGGAACTCTTCAGCTAGCTGGAAGATGGGCCTAGCATGGGCTAGCTTCAGGCTAATTGGTGCTTGCTCCGGGACCAACGTTAGCTAATAGTCACTCGGATAGCAGCTAGCTAGCTGCAAGATCTAGGTGAAAATGTTCAGAGCTTGCTGTAGGAATCTTGGGATGTAGAGAGAAAATAGGTCTGGTATGTTCTGGTTTGAGTCGCGTTGTCCGAACTGGCGAGAGCTTTCCGAGCTAAAGGTTAACTGATGTCCGCTAGCAGTGGTTAGCTAAATACTAACGTTAGCTAGTAGCTAGTGAGCTGGCTAGCTTCTCTTGGGGGATGCCGGGGATTATGGATTCGAGGTGGATAATACTTGGGAAAAAAACAGATCCGCACCACATTGGGTGAGGCGGGTTGCAGGAGAGTGTTTTGAAGTTGAGTTTTAGAAAACATTTATAAAAAGATATGCGAAGGAAATATATAAAAAGATATATACACGGGACACGACAAGACAAGGACAAAAGACGTCTGACTGCTACGCCATATTGGATCTGAGAGAGAGATAGACAGTGTGAGAGAGAGAGCGTGCGAGAGCACAGTCTTCTTCTCCACATTTCTCTCTTTCACCTTCATCCCCAGAAGGGAGGAGCAGCAGTGTATTGATTTATGCAAGTCAGACCCTGCCAGACACACCTTCTGTACAGGATCATTGGGAGGCTGTGCTTTGTCCATCAGGTAGAAGCGATAACCTCCTGGGGCCTCAGCCAGATAGAGGCCCTTTCCAACCTCAGTGAGGGGCCAACCAAGCCGCTTAGCATTGCTGACAGCCAGGCTAGACTGCTGAGTGAAACCGAGGAAGTCAATGCCTAGGGGATATCCTCCCACTCCATAATTGTAAATCAGTTCAGCCAAAGTCATCATCCTCTGGCCCAAAGCCGACCATTGTCTTGCTCCATTTTCCATCATAAAGGCCCTTACAAGTTGCCTTACATCCTTCTTCAAACTCTTTGTGACGCAAAATCTTTATGCCGAGCCCATCTCGGTAAAAGGTGTCCGTTTTGCTTCCGTCACCCACTTTGAAAACGAAATGCAAGGCTCGCCTCAAAGCCACTATGAGCCAAGTGAGTTTGATATGTACAGTACTAAACGATTATATATCATGCTCAGTTTGCCTACATTGATTGAGGATCCGTGAAATTGATTTCCATATAGAAAAGAGAAAGGAAAAAAACTGAAGAAACCACAGAGAAACAAGACACCATATGAGGCATGATCATCATTTAATTTTCTCTGAACCTGACCACATTTCCCAATACCTTTTGCTGCTGTGACAGCAGTAACACATTTCCTCAAGCGGAAATGCTTCTTCACACCGGTCAAACCCCATCGTCTTCTGTAACACCACAGCTGACCTCACAAACTTATCAACATCAAAGAAATCTGCCAATTTGACAGATTTTCCAAAAGTCTGATCCAGGAACCCATTTACCTCCTCTAAAATTGTCAATTTAGTAGTCACCAGCTGCTATCATATCATAGCAACAGAGTTGTCCTTCTCCCGATACTCCTCAACTGGGGCCACAGACCCCTGACTCCCCTCAGCCACATCCCTCTCAACACTCCCCACTTGCATCACATCACTCGTACCGGGCATCTCCTCCACTACCTGGGAGACTGGCCCCACCTGAACCCCATTACCCGTAGTGGACATCTCCTCCACTACCTGGGAGACTAGCTCCACCTGAACCCCATCCCTCGTACTGGGCATCTCCTCACCAGTCTGGGGAATTGCCTCCCCAAATCCATCCTTACCTCCTACAACAATATTTTTCTGCTGCATAACAGACGCTATGTTCCCCTCTGGTAAAAGTTGCAACTCAGTACCGGCAACACGGACAACTTATTCCTCAGCAACAGGTGCTTGTTGCTGCTCTACCACTGTCGGCCCACCTCTCCCTACATCAGTGGGCCCAGGCGTTACGAGGACCACCTGCGCCCCACCGCCTTCTCCATTTTCAGGCAAGCATGTCGCATATGGCCAACATCCCCACACTCAAAACATTGTTGACTACCCGTACTAGCATAAGCAATATACACAGTCTGTTGTCATACTTGACTTCAAACGATAACTCCAAAGTCAGAGTCCAAAAACATAAACACCTGTCGCCGAAACGACATAACCTGTTTCAGAGCCGGGTGTTTGAACTTGCAAACTTCCCAAAATGCAATAACTCGCGCTCCAATAGCTCATTGGGAATAAATGGCGTTATATTCTAAATCGTTACCCTTGTTGAGGGAGAAAAAAGCGGCGTAACTTGAATAAACCACCAAGAAAAGGAAACAAAAAAGAAAACAGGCGATCTAACTCCACACGAAACACTCAGAATACCAAAAAAACTCACAGCATGCACTGAGAGAGAGAGAGAGAGAGAGAGAGAGAGAGAGAGAGAGAGAGAGAGAGAGAGAGAGAGAGAGAGAGAGAGAGAGAGAGAGAACCAGAGCATACCAGTAGGTAATCAAATTGTACAACTGAAGATCAATACAGGAGGAAAAGATTGACAGTGAGTGAGTTAAAAAAACAATATTCATCGTGCTAGCTAGCCAATTTCAAATCTGTCAGCTAGCTTACCGTCTAGCTCCAACCGTTTACTGGTGGTAACCATAGCAGCATGGCCACTGAGGCAGCGCCAGCAGCAGAGACGGAGAGACTTTCCTCCCCACTTTTTTTTTAATACCCAGCAGAAATCAGATCAGAGAAGGGAAGAATCAATTTTAAACACAGAATTCTGAGGGAAAACCCAGAAACTTTGTTTGCCGACTGCTCACAAAACAGGACTGTTACAAACCTGTTATTTTACACAGACCACACTACTGCCTGGCATACAGCTGTAACTAGGCATTTCAGCTTTACCACAAAGAAAAGCATCTGCAAGGGAAGGCAAATCCAACTTTTTGAGGACAGCGGACCAGGAAGGACCAGGAAAACAGGTTTCTGACGGTAAACATGTATCAGAACGGCACTGTCATGGTCCAGGGAAGTGAGGCTGCACTCAGCTCTTTTGTGCAGAACTTCCCCACCCTAAGGAAAATAGCGGAAAGCAAAAAAGACAAGGACAGCACCCCAACCTCTCACCTCACCTCAGGCACCCCAACAGCAGGACTATCCTCCCCCCTGCCTGCCTACAACCACCAGAGCCAAGACCACACCACCATCAGCCTGCTGAGAGACAGACTGGCCCTGTTAGAAGTATGGGTTACTGAGTTGAAGGAGCAGCCCCCCAGCTACACCACCACCAGCCCAGAAACAGAGCTTCTACAGGACCAGATCAACCAGTGCAGGACCCAGCTGAAGAACTCTGTCCAGGAGCTGAGTGAGAACCTTACCACAGCGCTTGAGGAGGGAAAGGCCACCATGAGGAGAGAGCTAGTGCAGGTAAAGGAGGAGATGGCAAAGGAGTTGTCTGTCATCAAAAGGGTGCTGCAACACAGAGAGCAGACTGTAGAGACTCCTAGAGAGAAGCTGCAGCCCCTCACCACCCCTAACACCCCCACTGACCCACCTTTACCCACAACCCCCCATACCGACAAGCCTTTACCCACACCCCCAGTTAACAAGGAGGCTCACATGGGGACACCTACTACAGAGAGAAGCTCTCTGGCCCCGCCTGACACACCCCCACACACCCCTCCATGTACACAGGCCCTGGGTACCCCAGCCACAGACCGTAAACGCACTAATCTGGTAAAACCCACTGAGGTGGCCATCCTCATTGACTCAAATGGGAAATTCATCCAAGAAGATAAACTCTTCCCCCACCACAAGGTGTCCAAAATATGGTGCCCAAAAACACAGGATGCACTCCACATCCTGTCCCAGCCTGACTTTGGCACACCAGGCCACATTATTATTCACACCGGCACCAACAACCTGCGAGAGGAGCAGGAGAGAGTAGGCAGCCTGGTCAACAGAGTAGCAGAGAGGGCCTCTGAGTGGTTCCCCAACTCCCACATCACCATCTCCACTCTGCTGCCCCGCAAAGACTTTCATCCCTGTACCATTCAGAAAGTCAACGCTGACATCACCAGAGGGTGTGGCCTACTCCCAAACATGCACTTTGCCCACCACCCAACAATCACCCCAGAGCATCTGCACGACCACACCCACCTGAGGAAGCAGACAGTAGGGATGTTTGCCAAGTCTCTAAAGGACATGGCACTTGGTAGACAAACACCCTATGATGCACTGGACAGAGGACCCTATGATGCACTGGACACAGAAGAATACCAGAAAGCAACCTGTAACCAAAATATCCAAACACTCTTAGATAACTTTCTGGATACCACATTCACTCACAGTAAAGAAGGCATCAATCTAGCAGTAAAAAACATCAACTATATATTCAGGCAAACGGCAAAAGAAGCACAATTGAAATTGATGAAAAAAACAAAAAAGACCACAGATGACAACTGGTTTGATGCAGATTGTAAAATTATAAGGAAAAAACGTAGAACTCTATCAAACCAAAAGCACAGAGACCCAAATAATGGTGAATTACGCCTTCATTATTGTGAAACTTTAAAACTCTATAAATGTACACTCAGAACCAAAAAAGCACAGTACAACAGCAAGCAGCTGACACTAATTGAGGAGTCCATAAACACAAACAACTTCTGGCAAAATTGGAAAAAAAAAAAAAAAAAAAAAAAAATGGTGACACATAGACAACCCATTTTAAAACACTCTACAACACCGTTCAAATTGACAAAAACGCAGAACAACGCCAAATTCATGAGAAGTTGAATGGATTAGAAAAAGCTATAAAGGACAATCAAAATCCATTGGACTCCCCAATTACTGACCAGGACCTCTATAAGAAACTTCAGGCCCTCAAATGTAGAAAATCATGCGGACCTGATGGCATCCTAAATGAAATGCTCAAACTCACTAGTGCAAAATTTCAGGCTATATTAAAACTGTTTAATTTGATCCTGAGTGTAGGTTATTTCCCTGACATCTGGAATCAAGGACTCATAACCCCAATCTTTAAGAACGGAGACAAATTTGACCCTAACAATTACAGAGGCATTTGTGTGAACAGTAACCTGGGGAAGGTTTTCTGTAGTATTATAAATGTAAGAGTTCTAAACTTCCTTAATAAGCACTATGTCTTGAGTAAAAGCCAAATTGGATTTATACCAAAACATCTCACGATCGATCATATTTACACCCTACACACCCTGATAGATAAACGTGTCCACCAAAATAATACCAAAATATATGCTTGCTTTATCAACTTCAAAAAAGCATTTGATTCTATTTGGCATACAGGACTGTTCTACAAAGTTATTGAAAGTGGTGTAGGGGGTAAAACATATGACATAATTAAATCAATGTATACTGGCAATACGTGCGCCATTAAAATTGGCAAGAAAAGAACAGAATTCTTTACCCAGGGGCGGGGCCTTCGCCAGGGTTGCAATCTGAGCCCTGCACTCTTCAATATTTACATCAACGAATTGGCCACTATTCTAGAAGAATCCTCTGCCCCTGGTGTTAGTCTCCACAATTCAGAGGTTAAATTCCTGCTCTTCGCAGATGACCTGTGTCTGCTGTCACCCACAGCACATGGCCTACAGCAGAGCCTGGAGCAGTACTGCCAGACATGGGCCCGGGGAGCAAACCCCAAAAAGACTAAAATAATGATTTTTCAGAGAAGATCCAGATCTCAGGGAATTAGACCAAAGTTCTCAATTAGTACAAAATATATAGAGTACTGCACACACTACAACTACTTAGGTTTAAAAATAAGCTCAACTGGACACCTTAATGAGGCAGTGAATGAACTGAGAGAGAAAGCACGCAGGGCATTCTACATAATTAAAAACAAATTCAAATTGAAATACCTATTAAAATTTGGCTAAAACTAATTGAATGTGTCATTGAACCAATTGCACTTTATGGCAGCGGGGTGTGGGGTCCACTTGCAAAACAAGATTTCACCAAATGGGACAAACACTTATTGAAACCCTGCATGCTGAGTTCTGTAAGATTCTCCTACATGTCCAGAGGAAAACTACAAACAATGCATGCAGAGCAGAATTAGGCCAATATCCACTAATAATAAAAACTCAAAAAAGAGCAATTAAGTTTTGGAAACATCTAAAATACAGTGATCCCCTCTCATATCATTACCAAGCCCTGCAATGCCAAGAGCTGAGCAAAGAAAAGAGTCCCCTCATCCAGCTGGTCCTGAGTTCACAAACCTGTTCTACTAACACACTGAAGCCTCAGGACCAGAACATCCAATCAATCAGAATAAAACAAATTACATCACAATCAAAACAAAACTACATTGCTCATTGGGAAACACAAGCACAAGCACAAAGCAAAATGCAGTGCTATCTGGCCCTAAATCGACAGTACACCATGGCAAACTCTTTGACCATGGTTACTGATCAAAACCTTGACAAAGTACAGGCTCAGTGAGCACAGCCTTGCCATTGAGAAGGGTAGACACAGGAAAACCTGGCTCCCTGTAGAGGAAAGGCTGTGCAACCACTGCACAACAGCAGAACCTGAGACAGAACTGCATTTCCTGACAAAATGTAAAAAATATAAAACAATTAGAGAGTGTCATTTCCCCAAATTTGAAACCCTTATTCAAGGTTTCAAAGACCTCTCTGATGAGAATAGGCTACCCATTCTGTTGGGGGAGGAAGCAGAAAGCTGTGGGTTGGCAGCGCACTACATTGCTGCCTGCCATAAGATGAGGGACAGTGTCTGACAGACCAATCAACCTGCACATGTCCTCTACTGTATGCTTAGTGTCATTGTTCAATGTGTGGTTATTTTTACCCTTGGTTATTGTTGTTACTGTTGTCCTGTTGACAATTTTGATTGTTATTATTTTCATATTGTAAATATCAAAAGTAAGCTTTGGCAATATGTACATTGTTACGTCATGCCAATAAAGCAAATTGAATTGAATTGACTTGACTTGAATTGAGAGAGATAGTTAGAGAGAGAGAGAGAGAGAGAGAAGAGAGATAGTTAGAGAGAGAGAGAGAGAGTTAGAGAGAGAGAGAGGGAGAGAGATAGTTAGAGAGATAGTTAGAGAGAGAGAAGAGAGATTGTTAGAGAGAGAGAGAGAGAGAGAGAGAGAGAGAGAGAGAGATAGTTAGAGAGAGAAAGAGATAGATAGTGAGAGAGAGATAGTTAGAGAGAGAGAGAGAGAGAGAGAGAGAGAGAGAGAGAGAGAGAGAGAGAGAGAGAGAGATAGTTAGAGAAAGAGACAGGGAGAGACAGAGATAGTTAGAGAAAGATGAGGTGGAAACTGAGCTGCACTTCCTAACCTGCCAAATCTACGACCATATTAGAGATACATATTTCCCTCAGATTACACATATCCACAAAAAAATGATACATTGAAATACCACAGTGTGCCATCACAGCAGCAAGATTTGTGACCTATTGCCACAAGAAAAGGGCAACCAGTGAAGAACAAACACCATTGTAAATACAACCCATATTTATGTTTATTTGTTTTCCATTTTCTACTTTAACTATATGCACATCATTACAACACTGTATATAGACATAATACGACATTTGAAATGTCTCTATTATTTTGTGAGTGTAATATTTACTGTTGAATTGAAAGAGAGAGACAGAGAGACAGAGATAGAGACAGACAGAGATAGTTTGAGAAAGAGAGAGAGAAAGATAAAGATAAAGCAGAGAGAGAGTCAGACAAAGAGAGAGACATGTAGGTAAAGAGAGAGAGGTAGAGAGAGAGTGAGAGAGAGAGAGAGAGAGAGAGAATGTGGGGATTCTTGAGTAAAACTCTTTCCATCCATCCAGGAACAGTCGTGCCAAGCTTGTAAATAATGAGCTAAAGCAATGAGGTAGAGACCCTAGCACTGACGTCTTAAATTGGTTATTGATTTGGACGGATCGGCCAGAGCTGCCTCCCGACTCTGTCAACACCAGAGAGTTGTTGAGAACAGAGGAGATGACTTTTTTCATACATGTATTGACATTTTTTCAATTTCGAGAAGAACACATTTTATTACACTTCAGAGTGAGAGAACAAACATAATAAAACATGTAGGCATATAGGTGTAATATAGTGTATTTATTAATATAGTATTTATGATTCAGAACATTTCCTAAACTCTGGTGGTTGGCATTTGTGTACTATATTATGGTGGCTGGACTTGTGACAGTCATTATTATTCGTTTAGTAAAAAAATGTATCACATCCCACACACTTGCATGCTCATGGGCAGGCACAATAGGCACACTCTCACACATATACACACTCCTCACTGTCGTCGTCCCCCCACACACACTCTCCACTATACGACATCACACACTGCAACAGGAGCAACCGGAAAAATGATGCCATTATCCCTGCAACTACCTGCTACACAAACATTAATAACGCTTTCATTGACACCGTCGCCAGCCATGACCGCCCGCCAGGCCAGATAACACACACACAAACACACATCCACAAACACACATCCATCACACACACACACACAAACACACATCCATCTAACACGGATGGTGTAGTGAGCCATTTTGCACCATTTATCTTGGTGCCTGTTTACTTTGGGTATATCACTCACACAGTGCAGCTGTTGGGAGGGTTAATGACATCTCACAACCCCCCGCCTGGCCACACCACACGTGTGTGTGTGTGTGGCCGACCCGTATTGTGTGGCTAATGTGGTTGTGGTGGCCATTAGCCCAAGGGCATGGCCTCTCCCTCTTTTTCTCTCACCCTCAATTTTTACTCTTTCTTTTTCTTTTTCTCTCCTTCGCTCTCTCTCTCACTCGCTTGCTCTCTCACGCTCGCGCTCGCTAGCTTTGTCAGGATTTATATCAATCTTCGGTCTTTCTCTTGATCTATCTATCTCTCTCTTTCTTGCTCTGTTTCTCTGTCTCCTTCTCTTCTTCCCTCTCACTAATTTTATTTTTCCTCATAGACACTCTCTATTGTCCTCTTTCATATTCCCTCTCACCCCTCCTCTCATCAGAACCCTTTTACAGACCAACAACATCTCACGGTTTGACTTCAGTATTCGACGTTTGTCAAGGAGGGAGGGGATAAACGTCACATTTTGACGGTTAAGTTTAGGCATTCATTCTGAATGGTTGAGTTAAGGGTTAATAAGTGCCTAGCACTGGGATTTAACACATGACCCTCGGAGCCCCGAGCTCGCAGCTCATCCGCCATCCACAACGCCCTAGCCGCAAGCCTACCTGATGGTAATGGAGCTCACCGTTGCCTCTAGTGGCCGGTTTTGAAGGCATCTCCAGACGTCCCGGGGACATGGATGAACGTTGAATATCGCCTTGGATCTCGAGTAACCTGACTGCCCTCACTCCGTCTCTCCTCAGAACCCTTTTTTCAGATCACAGGGCTTTAGATGGATTTCGTTCTCCTTTTATCTCTCTCCCTCTTTTTCTTCCTTAACTCTCCTCTCTCTTTCCCTTTCTTTCTCTTCAGACGTGCGTACACCCGCGGTGTGGAAGGCTTTGCTGAAAAGAAACCTATTTTCACTCCATATTGTTTTTCTCAATACCCAGACTTACTCAGCCCTAAAGGTCCACATAACTATTACCAAGAAGGGAGAAAAGCCTAGTGCTCAAAGTGGGATTACAACCCTGAGTCAGAACAATAATAAAGTTTCAAAGTTTGAGAAATAAAAGTCAGCTTTGGTTCCAGAGCATAGATGCATGTTTTAGCATAGCTGCTCAATCAAGTAGAAATCTTAATGTCTTAAAAATACCATTATACTCTCTTCTCTCTACGGACGTGTTTTTCTATTTCACCCTCTGTTGCTACCTACCAGAGCGATTGAATGGAATTACTTCGTAATGGCTAGGGTTCCAAAGCTACTGGCAATTTAGCAAAGTTACCGGAATCTTCAGTAATTTTAGTAATTAACTGAAAATCTATGGAAATCTATCATAACTTTGGTCATTTATACTTGAATAACAAAAATATATATATTCATATATAGTATTCATTTATTATATCTGTGTCCATATTAACCATGAATTTCTTGTACATAGATCATACTGTTCCAGAGAAAATAGATTATTATTTTCATTAATGATGCTAATCAACAATGATATTATTTTCAATTAACTATGAACTCTTGCAATTAATGACTTTTTTCACAACTGCCACCAGTTTGACACCAAAACATTTACAACAAATACATACTGATATAGTAAAAAAAAAAAAAAAAATACATTACATTACATTTACAACAAATACATACTGATATAGTAAAAAAAAAAAAACAAATACATTACATTACATTTACAACAAATACATACTGATATAGTAAAAAAAAATACATTACATTACATTTACAACAAATACATACTGATATAGTAAAAAAAAAAATACATTACATTACATTTACAACAAATACATACTGATATAGTAAAAAAAAAAAAACAAATACATTACATTACATTTACAACAAATACATACTGATATAGTAAAAAAAAAAAAAAATACATTACATTAACAACAAATACATACTGATATAGTAAAAAAAAAAAAAAAAATACATTACATTACATTTACAACAAATACATACTGATATAGTAAAAAAAACAAAACAAATACATTACATTACATTTACAACAAATACATACTGATATAGTAAAAAAAAAAAAAAAAATACATTACATTACATTTACAACAAATACATACTGATATAGTAAAAAAAAAAAGTTGGTGAAAAAATATATAGGGGTATTTCATACTGAAACCCTCAAATTAAACACCAATTGTCACTAAGTTGATGGTTTATATTTCGGATAACTCAATAATTTGATATATTTTACATGTGAAAAGGCCACACATATTTACATACCTGTGACAATGTGAAGTACCCTAAAGGGCCACTAGATGTGATGTGATAGATTACATAAAATCCTTGTAGTTCAGTGGTAAACTTTGAAAGTTTCCAGTAATAAACCCTCCTTTTGCAATCCTAGTTATGGGTCTCTGGGATATTACGGCTGAAATATTGTCATATTATGTTTCCTCTTCCTCGTTGCATTTTTCCCGTCGCCATGGAAACCATCTCCCAGAGGTCCCCTCTATGTACAGAGACTCGGCTGGAAGTAAAGAACACCCCTCTCCAGGTTTCCCAGAGTCATAAAACTAACTTCAAGGTTTCATTTGATTAGCTGAGTAGTGTTGTCTTTTCTCAACATTCTTCCCCAGTGTGATTATCCTCATTAGGCTACAATGACTGTGGGGACTTTATGCTGTTTCGATTCCTCTATCTACACTACCGTTCAAAGGTTTGGGGTCACTTAGAAAACTCCTTGTTTTTGAAAGAAAAGCTAATTTTTTTGTCCATTAAAATAACATCAAATTTATTCCATGAAAGAAATTGCCAAGAAACTGAATATCTGGTACAACGCTGTGTACTACACCCTTCATAGAACAGCGCAAACTGGCTCTAACCAGAATAGAAAGAGGAGTGGGAGGCCCCGGTGCACAACTGAGTAAGATGACAAGTACATTAGACTGTCTAGTTTGAGAAACAGTCCTCAACTGGCAGCTTCATTCAATAGTATCCGCAAAACCTCAGTCTCAACGTCAACGGTGAGGAGGCGACTCCGGGATGGGAGTTGCAAAGAAAAAGCCCTATCTCAGACTGGCCAAAAAAATAAAAGATTAAGATGGGCAAAATAACACAGACACTGGACAGAGGAAGACTGAAAAAAGTGTTGTGGACAGACTAATCTAAGTTTGAGGTGTTCGGATCACAAAGAAGAACATTCGTGAGACGCAGAAAAAATGAAAAGATGCTGGAGGAGTGCTTAACGCCATCTGTCAAGCATGGTGGAGGGAATGTGATGGTCTGGGGGTGCTTTGGTGGTGGTAAAGTGGGAGATCTGTACAGGGTAAAAGGGATCTTGATGAAGGAAGGCTACCACTCCATTTTGCAACGCCATGTCATACCCTGTGGACAATGCTTAATTGGAGCCAATTTCCTCCTACAACAGGACAATGACCCAAAGCACAGCTCCAAACTATGCAATAACTATTTAGGGAAGAAGCAGTCAGCTGGTATTCTGTCTATAATGGAGTGGCCAGTACAGTCACCGGATCTTAACCCTATTGAGCTGTTGTGGGAGCAGCTTGACCGTATGGTACGTAAGAAGTGCCCATCAAGCCAATCCAACTTGTGGGAGGTGCTTCAGGAAACATGGGGTGAAATCTCTTCAGATTACCTCAACAAATCGACAACTAGAATGCCAAAGGTCTGTAAGGCTGTAATTGCTGCAAATGGAGGATTCTTTGACAAAAGCAAAGTTTGAAAGACACAATTATTATTTCAATTAAAAATCATTATTTTTAACCTTGTCAACATCTTGACTATATTTCCTAATCATTTTGCAACTCATTTCATGTACGTTTTCATGGAAAGGAAGGACATTTCTAAGTGACCCCAAAATATATCTATCTATAGCATAACAGCAAATAATGAAAAGGAAATGGCATAAAGATAGCAAGCTGGCTGTTTAGATAGCAACCCCACAGATAGTAACTTATGTTAAGTTCATAGGTCCTTTGAGGTGAATGCTGTCTTTCGTGTTCGTTTATGATGCTAGTTGAGAAACATATGGCCTTCATAAAAATATTCCTGCTACGAAAATGCACTCACTGTTGGGTAAAAGTCTCGACCTGCTTAAATGGCATATATTATCTTCCCTTCCCTGAAGTATCTATGTTGAAGTAGGAAGCACACAGAGTTAAAAGCATAACTGACTGGTATATCTTCACTTAAATGTTGACTGGTGCATTTTGCACATACTGTTCCTACCAGAGAGATCATGAAATATAACTCATATTCCCCACTACTACTAACCTTTTGCCTTTCCTACTGGTGTTGGATCTTAATGTGATCACCCTGTTGCAGGAGAACGTTCCTGCAGTGCAGGACATTTAAAAATTGTAGTGTATTTGAGGTTTAAAAAGGCTTCTGAAGTTTGTAATTTCCGCTTAGAAATTTCAGACTTGACTTTCCGTTAAGAAAAATATATCAACCCCTACAGAAATGTCCATTAATTATGATCCTACATCTGAATGGAACCACTTTACATGTAAATGTAGATTGCTTCTATAGGTGTTGGGCAAGGTTTAGCATTGTGACTTTAGTGATTTGACCCAGCATTATAAAGGAAAATTATCATTACATGTGAACTTGGGCTTTTCTGCACATGGCCCTCACACACTGTGTGTGTGTGTGTGTGTGCGTGCATGAGTGTCACACAACTATCAGTCAATCTATTCGATTATTATCACTAACGACCCTAATAATAAAAGAGAAACTGAATCATAGAACATGTAAATGACTCACAGTGGAGAGAATTAGCAATGAAGATCTCTCTCTCTCTCTCTCTCTCTCTCTCTCTCTCTCTCTCTCTCTCTCTCTCTCTCTCTCTCTCTCTCTCTCTCTCTCTCTCTCTCTCTCTCTCTCTCTCTCTCTCTCTCTCTCTCTCTCTCTCTCTCTCTCTCTCTCTCTCTCTCTCTCTCTCTCTCTCTCTCTCTCTCTCTCTCTCTCTCTCTCTCTCTCTCTCTCTCTCTCTCTCTCTCTCTCTGAAAACAGGCCTTAGAAAAACAGTAAAATGTTTTAGAGAACATTTTTCATTTAGTTTAGTTATAATTACATTTCGTAAGATCGCACTAGTGACCACGTGTCGCTAATGGCAACCAACTGGTATCCAAGGGAGTTGGGATGTAGAGTCATATGTATAAGCCATTAGCCCTCCCTACTAGGGAGGACATTTGAGAAAATGAACACCAAATACAAGGCAACAGATTTCAGTACTTATGGAGGCTTTCACAAGTTTTATTCAGCATTTAATTAATTGTTGATTTGCCCAATCATTCAGGCTTGGCCTTCAGTTACACATACTGTACTGGTAGTACTAGGCAAGCCATTTTTAATATACACTACCGTTCAAAAGTTTGGGGTCACTTAGAAATGTCCAGAAAAGCACTTTTTATGTCCATTAAAAGAACATCAAATTGATCAGAAATACAGCGCAGACATTGTTCATGTTGTAAATGACTATTGTAGCTGGAAACGGCAGATCTTTTATGGAATATCTACATAGGCGTACAAAGGCCCATTCTGATTAAAGAAGCAATAAAACGGTCCTTCTTTAGACTAGTTGAGTATCTGGAGCATCAGCATTTGTGGGTTCGATTACAGGCTCAAATGGCCCGAAACAAAGAACTTTCTTCTGAAACTCGTTAGTCTACTCTTGTTCTGAGAAATGAAGGCTATTCCATGCAAGAAATTGCCAAGAAACTGAAGATCTTATACAACGCTGTGTACTACTCCCTTCACAGAACACCGCAAACTGTCTCTAACCAGAATAGAAAGAGGAGTGGGAGGACAAGAGGACAAGTACATTAGAGTGTCTAGTTTGAGAAACAGACGCCTCACAAGTCCTCAACTGGCAGCCTTATTAAATAGTACCCGCAAAACACCAGTATCAACGTCAACAGTGAAGAGGTGATTCCGGGTTGCTGGCCTTCTAGGCAGAGTTCCTCTGTCCAGTGTTCTTTTTGCCCATATTAATATTTTCTTTTTATTGTCCAGTCTGAGATACGGCTTTCAGACCCCTTGACTTTTTCAACATTTTGTTAGTTTACACCCTTATTCTGAAATGGATTAAATAGTATTTTTTCCTTATCAATCTACACACAATATCCTATAATGACAAAGCAAAAATTAGGTTTAAAAAAAAAAAAAAAAAAACGGAAATATCACATTTACATAAGTTTTCAGACCCTTTACGTAGTACTTTGTTGAAGCACCTTTGGCAGCAAGTAAAGCCTTGAGTCTTCTTGGGTATGACGCTACAAGCTTGTATTTGGGGAGTTCCTCCCATTCTTCTCTGCAGATCCTCTCAAGCTCTGTCTGCTCTGGGTGGGGCAGTCTGAGGTCCTGAGCACTCTGGGGCAGGTTTAATCTCTCTGTACTTTGCTCCGTTCATCTTTCCCTCGATCCTGACTAGTCTCCCAGTCCCTGCCGCTGAAAATCATCCCCACAGCATGATTCTGCCACCACCATGCTTCACCATATTGATGGTGCCAGGTTTCCTCCAGACGTGACACTTGGCATTCAGGCCAAAGAGTTTAATCTTGGTTTAATTAGACCAGATAATCTTGTTTCTCATGGTCTGAGAGTCTTTAGGTGACTTTTGGCAAACTCCAAGCAGGCTGTCATGTGCCTTTTACTGAGGAGTTGCTTCCATCTTGCCACTCTACAATAAAGGCCTGATTGGTGGAGTTCTGCGGAGATGGTTGTCCTTCTGGAAGATTCTCCCATCTCCACAGAGGAACTCTAGAGCTCTGTCAGAGTGACCATCGTGTTCTTGGTCACCTCCCTGACCAAGACTCCAATCAAGTTGTAGAAACATCTTAAGGATGATCAATGTAAACAGGATGCACCTGATCTCAATTTCGAGTCTCATAGCAAAGAGTCTGAATACTTATATAAATAAGGTATTTCTGTTTTTTATGTTTTATACATTTGCAAACACATCTGAAAACTTGTTTTCACTTCATCATTATGGGGTATTGTGTGTAGATTGCTGAGGATTTTTATTTAATCCATTTTAGAATTAGGCTGTAACGTAACAAAATGGGGAAAAAGTCAAGGGGTCTGAATACTTTCAGAAGGCACTGTGTGTGTGTGTGTATATATATATATATACACACACAAGCTTTGCCTTGTACCACCTGAATTCAAAATCGCTATCAAGCTCTGTAACTGAAGTTGGAATGTAGATTATCGAATTGTTGACTGTTCAGTGAAAGTTATAAATGAATCCTTTATAATGGAATGGCACACGCACACAGAGAGAGAGAGAGACTTTGATACCGGTAGTGACAGCTCAGGGATTCTTACATCTCTCTTTTCGGTTTCCAGGTTGAGGTTTGGGGTTGGGTGGGAGACTAGGGTGGAGGGACATTGTAGTTCACCTTGGGGGTAGGGTTGGGTATAGCATATTAACCCGGTTTAGGGAAAGGGTAAAGGTTTGGGGGTAGGGTTGGGTCCAGGATACGAACCCAGTTTAGGGTAAGGGTAAAGGTTTGGGAGTAGGGTTGGAAATGGAATACGGACCCGGTTTAGGGTAATGGGTTTGGGTTGGGGGAGGTGATAAATAACTTAATTAAAAAAGGAGTAGAGAAGAAGTACATGCATGTAGATCCCCATATATATCTATTCTCTATCAAGTCCTTCTCCCACTGTTCTATGCAGTGGGAGAAGGAACACAAAGGCACATCATTCTAACCACTGGGAGAATAAATCATTGTTGGAGGAACACAAAGGCACATCATTCTAACCACTGGGAGAATAAATCATTGTTGGCGTCTCTGTGAATAGATATCCACCTGGAGTGTGCGTGTGTGTACAGTGTCTTGCAAAAGTATTCACCCCCCTTGGCATTTTTCCTATTTTGTTGCATTACAACCTGTAATTTAAATGGATCTTTATTTGGATTTCATGTAATGGACATACACAAAATAGTCCAAATTGGTGAGGTGAAATGAAAAAATAAAACTTGTTTAAAAAATGTAAAAAAATGTAAAACAGAAAGTGGTGCGTGCATATGTATTCACCCCTTTGCTATGAAGCCCCTAAATAGGATCTGATGCAACCAATTACCTTCAGAAATCACATAATAAGTTAAATAAAGTTCACCTGTGTGCAATCTAAGTGTCACATGATCTCAATATATATATATATATATATATATATACACACCTGTTCTGAAAGGCCCCAGAGTCTGCAACACCACTAAGCAAGTGGCACCACCAAGCAAGCAACACCATGAAGACCAAGGAGCTCTCCAAACAGGTCAGGGACAAAGTTGTGGAGAAGTACAGATCAGGGTTGGGTTATAAAAAATATCAGAAACTTTGAACATCCCACGGAGCACCATTAAATCCATTATTAAAAAAAGGAAAGAATATGGCACCACAACAAACCTGCCAAGAGAGGGCCACCCACCAAAACTCACAGACGAGGCAAGGAGGGCATTAATCAGAGAGGCAACAAAGAGACCAAAGATAACCCTGAAGGAGCTGCAAAGCTCCACAGCGGAGATTGCAGTATCTGTCCATAGGACCACTTTAAGCCGTACACTCTACAGAGCTGGGCTTTACGGAAGAGTGGCCAGAAAAAAAGCCATTACTTAATGAAAAAAATAAGCAAACACGTTTGGTGTTCGCTAAAAGGCATGTGGGAGACTCCCCAAACATATGGGAGAAGGTACTCTGGTTAGTTGAGACTAAAATTGAGCTTTTTGGCCATCAAGGAAAACGCTATGCTTGGCGCAAACCCAAAACCTCTCATCACCCCTAGATCACCATCCCGACAGTGAAGCATGGTGGTGGCAGCATCATGTTGTGGGTATGTTTATCATCGGCAGGGACTGAGAAACTTGTCAGAATTGAAGGAATGATGGATAGCGCTAAATACAGGGAAATTCTTGAGGGAAACCTGTTTCAGTCTTCAAGAGATTTGAGACTGGTACAGAGGTTCACCTTCCAGCTGGACAATAACTCTAAGCGTACTGCTGAAGCAACACTCGAGTGGTTTAAGGGGAAACATTGAAATGTCTTGGAATGGCCTAGTCAAAGCCTAGACCTCAATCCAATTGAGAATCTATGGTATGACTTAAAGATTTATGTACACCAGTGGAACCCATCCAACTTGAAGGAGCTGGAGCAGTTTTGTCTTGAAGAATGGGCAAAAATCCCAGTGGCTAGATGTGCCAAACTTATAAAGACATACCCCAAGAGACTTGCAGCTGTAATTGCTGCAAAGGTGGCTCTACAAAGTATTGACTTGGGGGGGTGGAGTGAATAGTTCTGCATGCTCAAGTTTTCAGTTTTTCTGTCTTATTTCTTGTTTGTTTCACAATAAAAAATATTTAGCATCTTCAAAGTGGTAGGCAGGTTGAGTAAATCAAATGATACAAACTCGCCCAAAATATATTTTAATTCCAGGTTGTAAGGCAACAAAATAGAAAAATACCAAGGGGGTGAATACTTTCGCAAGCCACTGTATATATAGGTGTGCATTTATATCTGCCTGGAGTGGAAGTCTCTGTTGCCTAGACAAATATAGAAGTATTGCACTGAAGGTACTTCCCTATGACATATCCCCTGAAGAGGTTACAAGAGGTGTAGTGGAGAAGACAATGGCAGCATCCTTAATGGCACCCTATTCCCTACATAGTGCACTACTTTTGACCAGGACCCATAGGGTGCCATTCGGGCCACACTCTGCCATCCTCAAATATCCTCACACCTCTGCCATCCTCAAATATCCTCACACCTCTGCCATCCTCAAATACTACACAGCTGGTGGTGTTCACACGCACACACGTGCTTTTGTCTTCTACAGTTCACTTTGATCTGTTTTCCACCCAGTGAACTACAGCTGGATGCTTCACATCATGAAATGTCAAGTGATGATGAGGTGTTTAGAGGGAGAAAAGAGAAAATATGGTGTGTGTG
This sequence comes from Brachymystax lenok tsinlingensis, assembly GCA_030435695.1. Classification (NCBI taxonomy): domain Eukaryota; kingdom Metazoa; phylum Chordata; class Actinopteri; order Salmoniformes; family Salmonidae; genus Brachymystax; species Brachymystax lenok. The sequence goes on from CM059812.1 coordinate 15,560,348, forward strand.
TGGGGGGGTATTGTTGTTGTTTTCTTGTGTCTCTGAACTAAGAGTTAAACTTGGAAACATCAAGTAAGATAACCATGATGGATGTTAGATCGTGACACATTCAAACCCAGTGGGTAATTCACAAGAACAGAACAGCCCGCAACAACTGCCTGTTCAATTCCTAGAACGTTTGCTCAACCCCCCCTGCTGATCCCCTATATGGTGCACCCTGTATGTGTGTGTGTGCGCATGCGTGTGTGTGTACGCATGTGTTAGTGTGTGTGCGCATTATAACAGCCTCTTAAATTAAATTCCTCCTACAAGAAGAGCCTCAGCTCCACCCCCACTGATCCACCTTGATGTCCTCCCCCGCTAATCACCACAACAACAAATATCAGCAGATAACGTTACCTTCAGGGCCATTTGATGCTTGAAAAGCCCAGCTAGACGCGAGGGGACACGAATGGGGAGTTTTTGAAAATGCATTAGAACTCATGAAACAAAGATGAACCGGCGACCTCGACCCCCTCCATTCATCCAGCCCCCTCCTGATCGATTTGAGACACTCTGGGAAAAAGCCTCTCTCACAGCAGGTCACAGACGGATACACACATGCCTGCCTGCACGCACATAATCTCTCTCTCTAACACACACACACACCAGGTTGCCCATCCACTCTCCGATCTCAGCAGGGTACATACTCCAGCCGTCTAGCATAACATAAAAAAGGTTGTCTGATAGCGTTTATATCATTGATAGTGGATATAGGGATACTTAATGGCTGAATCCCTATGGGCCAGGTCAAAGCTAGTGCACTTAATAGGGAACAGGGTGCCATTTGGGACGTAGACAATGCCTATTCTGTTTGTTTCAGACTTGTCATAGCATTGACAAAAGGTCCTACTTTGCGTAAGTACAGATACCCATAGATCACCTAAAGACTGATATTCCCCATCGGCTAAACCCACAGCAGACATTGTTATTTTCTGTTTTGTTTACTCATTGAAAGTGAGTGCATGTCATAGCATTAGTAAAAGGTTACGCTGCTCAATGTTAATTTCAAACTTTCCACTAATGTCATAGCATTAGAAGCAAATTTTCTACTTCGACCGAAACAGCCTATGCTCTGACACTCCCTATGGGTTAAAAGCACAGCACTGTTATTTTCTGTTACCGCTTGATGGAAGTTGATGTGTTTTTAAATGTATTTCTTTCACAGAGGCAGAATTATTGCACCAAGCACCAATGCACCTGCTCTGAATGCATATTTCAACGGTGATATACACTTCACAGCCAAAAGTATGTGGACATGTGCTCGTCGATCTTCACATTCCAAAACCATGGTCATTAATATGGAGTTGGTCCCCTCTTTTTTGCAGATATAACAGCCTCCACTCTTCTGGGAAGGCTTTCCACTAGATGTTGGAACATTGCTGCAGGGACTTGCTTCCATTCAGCTACAAGAGCATTAGTGAGGTTGAGCACTGACTGGCTCGCAGTCGGCGTTCCAATTCATCCCAGAGGTGTTCGATGGGGTTGAGGTCAGGGCTCTGTGCAGGCCAGTCAAGTTCTTCCTCACTGATCTAGACAAACCATTTCTGTATGGACCTCACTTTGTGCACGGGGGCATTGCCATGCTGAAACAGGAAAGGGCCCTCCTCAAACTGTTGCCACAAAGTTGGAAGCACAGAATTATCTAGAACGTCATTGTATATTGTAGCTTTAAGATTTCCCTTCACTTGAACTAAGGAGCCTAGCCCCGAACCGGGAAAAACAGCCCCAGACCATTATTCCTCCTCCACCAAACTTTACAGTTGGCACTATGCATTGGGGCAAGTAGCATTCTCCCGGCATCCGCCAAACCCAGATTAGTCCGTCGCACTGCCCGATGGAGAAGCGTGATTCATCACTCCAGAGAACGCGTTTCCACTGCTCCAGAGTCCAATGGCGGTGAACTTTACACCACTCCAGCCGACGCTTAGCATTGCGCATGGAGATCTTAGGCTTGTGTGCAGCTGCTCAGCCATGGAAACCCATTTCATAAAACTCCCGACTAACACTTCTTGCGCTGATTGCTTGCAGAGGCAGTTTGGAACTCGGTAGTGAGTGTTGCAACCAAGGACAGGCGATGTGTGTTGCAACCAAGGACAACGCTTCAGCACTCGGCAGTCCCCTTCTGTGAGCTTGTGTGGCCTACCACTTCACAGCTGAGCTGTTGTTGCTCCTAGATAATTCCACTTCACAATAACATCACAGGCTATAAACAGTCTTCCTCCGTCTTTGTTAGCCGGCCTGCTAGACGTTGCTAGCTTGCTACCCCCAGCTAGCTGTCTGAAACGCTGTGTCGCCAGCCTCACTACTAACTTGACCCTTATGTTCACTAGGCTAAGCATGCCTCTCCTCATTGTCAATATGCCTTGTCCATTGCTGTTCTGGTTAGTGTTTATTGCCTTATTTCACAGTAGAGCCTCTAGCCCTGCTCAATATGCCTTATCCAACCCTTTAGTTCCACCTCCCACACATGCGATGACATCACCTGGTTTAAATCTTTCTAGAGACATTATCTCTTTCATCACCACTCAATGCCTAGGTTTACCTCCACTGTATTCACGTCCTACCATACCATTGTCTGTACATTATGCCTTTAATCTATTTTATCACCCCCTGAAACCTGTTATTTTTACTCTCTGTTCCGAACGTCCTAGACGACCAGTCATTATAGCCTTTAGCCGTATCCTTATCTTACTCCTCCTCTGTTCCTCTGGTGATATAGAGGTTAATCCAGGCCCTGCAGTGCCTAGCTCCACTCCTATTCCACAGGCCCTCTCATTTGTTGACTTCTGCAACCGTAAAAGCCTTGGTTTCATGCATGTCAACATTAGAAGCCTCCTCCCTAAGTTTGTTTTATTCACTGCCCTAGCACACTCTGCCAACCCGGATGTCCTAGCCGTGTCTGAATCCTGGCTTAGGAAGACCACCAGTAACACTGAAATTTCCATCCCTAACTATAACATCTTCAGACAAGATAGAACGGCCAAAGGGGGCGGCGTTGCTATCTATTGCAGAGATAGCCTGCAGAGTTCTGTCTTGCTTTCCAGGTCTGTACCCAAACAATTTGAACTTTTACTTTTAAAAATCTGCCTTTCTAGAAACAAGTCTCTCATTGTTGCCGCTTGCTATAGACCACCCTCTGCCCCAGCTGTGCTCTGGACACCATATGTGAACTGATTGCCCCCCATCTATCTTCAGAGTTCGTGCTGCTAGGTGACCTAAATTGGGACATGCTTAACACCCCGGCCATCCTACAATCTAAGCTTGATGCCCTCAACCTCACACAAATCATATTTGAACCTACTAGGTACAATCCCAAAGCCGTAAACACGGGAACCCTCATAGATGTAATCCTAACTAACTTGCCCTCCAAATACACCCCTGCTGTTTTCAACCAAGATCTCAGTGATCACTGCCTCATTGCCTGCATCCGTAATGGGTTTGCAGTCAAACGATCTCCTCTCATTACTGTTAAACGTTCCCTAAAACACTTCAGCGAGCAGGCCTTTCTAATTGACCTGGCCAGGGTATCCTGGAAGGATATTGACCTCATCCCGTCAGTAGAGGATGCCTGGTTATTCTTTAAAAGTGCCTTCCTCACCATCTTAAATAAGCATGCCCCATTCAAGAAATTTAGAACCAGGAATAGATATAGCCCTTGGTTCTCTCCAGACCTGACTGCCCTTGACCAGCGCAAAAACATCCTGTGGCGTTCTGCATTAGCATCGAACAGCCCCGTGATATGCAACTTTTCAGGGAAGTCAGGAACCAATATACGCTGGCAGTTAGGAAAGCCAAGGCTAGCTTTTTCAAGCAGAAATTTGCCTCCTGTAACACAAACTCCAAAAAGTTCTGGGACACTGTTAAGTCCATGGAGAATAAGAGCACCTCCTCCCAACTGCCCACTGCACTGAGGATAGGAAATACTGTCACCACCGATAAACCCACAATAATTGAGAATTTCAATAAGCATTTTTCTATGGCTGGCCATGCTTTCCACCTGGCTACCCCTACCCCGGTCAACAGCCCTGCTCCCCCCTCAGCAACTCGCCAAAGCCTCCCCCACTTCTCCTTCTCCCAAATCCAGTCAGCTGTTGTTCTAAAAGAGCTGCGAAATCTGGACCCTTACAAATCAGCCGGGCTAGACAATCTGGACCCTTTCTTTTTAAAATTATCTGCCGAAATTGTTGCAACCCCTATTACTAGCCTGTTTAACCTCTCTTTCGTGACGTCTGAGATTCCCAAAGACTGAAAGCAGCTGCGGTCATCCCCTCTTCAAAGGGGAGACACTCTTGACCCAAACTGTTATAGGCCTATATCCATCCTTCCCTGCCTTTCTAAGGTCTTTGAAAGCCAAGTTAACAAACAAATTACCGACCATTTCAATCCCACCGTACCTTCTCCGCTATGCAATCTGGTTTCAGGGCTGGTCATGGGTGCACCTCAGCCACGCTCAAGGTCCTAAATGACATCATAACCGCCATCGACAAGAGACATTATTGTGCAGCCGTTTTCATTGATCTGGCCAAGGCTTTCGACTCTGTCAATCACCGCATCCTTATCGGGCAGACTCGACAGCATTGGTTTCTCAAATGACTGCCTCGCATGGTTCACCAATTACTTCTCCGACAGAGTTCAGTGTGTCAAATCAGAGGGCCTGTTGTCCGGGCCTCTGGCAGTCTCCATGGGGGTGCCACAGGGTTCAATTCTTGGGCCGACTCTTTTCTCTGTATACATCAATGATGTCGCTCTTGCTGCAGGTGAGTCTCTGATTCACCTCTATGCAGACGACACCATTCTGTATACTTCTGGCCCCTCTTTGGACACTGTGTTAACTACCCTCCAGACGAGCTTCAATGCCATACAACTCTCCTTCCGTGGCCTACAACTGCTCTTAAACGCAAGTAAAACTAAATGCATGCTCTTCAACCGATCGCTACCCGCACCTGTCCCCGTCTAGCATTACTACTCTGGACGGTTCTGTCTTAGATTACGTGGAAAACTACAAATACCTAGGTGTCTGGTTAGACTGTAAACTCTCCTTCCAGACTCACATCAAACATCTCCAATCTAAAATTAAATCTAGAATTGGCTTCCTATTTCGCAACAAAGCTTCCTTCACTCATGCTGCCAAACTTACCCTCGTAAAACTGACCATCCTACCGATCCTCGACTTCGGTGATGTAATTTACAAAATAGCCTCAATACTCTACTCAACAAACTGGATGCAGTCTATCACAGTGCCATCCGTTTTGTTACCAAAGCCCCATATACCACCCACCACTGCGACCTGTACACTCGTAGGCTGGCCTTCACTTTACACTCGCCGCCATATCCACTGGCTCCTGGTCATTTACAAGTCCCTGCTAGGTAAAGTCCCGCCTTATCTCAGCTCGCTGGTCACCTTAGCAGCACCAACCCGTAGCACACGCTCCAGCAGGTATATCTCACTGGTCACCCCCAAAGCCAATTCCTCCTTTGGCCGACTCTCCTTCCAGTTCTCTGCTGCCAATGACTGGAACGAACTTCAAAAATCTCTGAAACTGGAGACACTTATCTCCCTCAACAGCTTTAAGCACCAGCTGTCAGAGCAGTGTACAGACCACTGTACCTGTTTATAGCCCATCTGTAAATAGCCCAACCAACTACCTCATCCCCTACCGTATTTATTTATTTATCTTGTTCCTTTGCACCCCAGTTTTTCTACATTGCACATTCATCTACTGCACAGTTTTCTTTTACCATTCCAGTGTTAAATTGCTATATTGTAATTACTCTGCCACCATGGCCTATTTATTGTCTTACCTTCCTTATCCTACCTCATTTGCACTCTTTGTATATAGATTTCTTTTTTTCCTACTGTATTATTGACTGTATGTTTGTTTTATTCCATGTGTAACTCTGTGTTGTTGTGTGTCGAACTGCTTTGCTTTATCTTGGCCAGGTCGCAGTTGTAAATGAGAACTTGTTCTCAACTTGCCTACCTGGTTAAATAAAGGTGAAATAAATAAATAAATAAAATAAACTTACAGTTGACCAGGGCAACTCTAGCAGGGCAGACATTTGACGAATGATGGTGCCACATTGAAAGTAATTGAGTTCTTCAGTAAGGCCATTCTACTGTCAATGTTGGTCCATGGAGATTGCATGGCTGTGCACTCAATTTTATACAACTGTCAGCAACGGGTGTGGCTAAAATAGCTGTATTCACTCATTTTAAGGGATGTCCACATACTTTTAAGGGATGTCCACATCCTCATACTTCCCCATTGTAATTTTCAGATTCTTTAGTTGTCTCCAGTATATTGATTTGCTTCATCTTATTTAATTTATTTTTGCTAACCATGGAGTTTATAGCATAGTTTTTCATGACTTCATAGTTTAATCTAACGTTTTATTTACTTTAATCTGATTTTGGCAGCCGCCTGAAATCAGATCCGGGTTCAAATAGTGTTTGAAACTATTTCAAACACTTGATCTGGGCTTGATTGAACTTGCTTGGTGCAATGGAACCAATAGAAGTCTAAAAAAAAATCACACCAAAGTCATCTGGCACTCCAGGCAGGCTAAAGCAAATGCAAAAAGTTTTGAACCCAGGTCTGCCTCAAATCCAGATCAAGTTTGTTTAATAGTAGTGACACAGCAGTGACACAAATGTCCAAATCAAATAAATGAACGTGTGAACACCTATTTACACCCATCACGTTTCTCAGAGGGCTGTCATTTACTACATATGACACATGTTATGTATCTTGGTCAAACATTTAATAATAAGCAGACAGCTAGCAGAGCGAGGGGAGGTACAAAGGTTGGTTTGTTGACACGGTGCAACAGGAAGTAGACTGTTTGTCTACTGACCAGACATTGGTAAAGACGGTTGGCCAAAGACCTCCATAAGTGGAGAGCCTTTGTTGCTGCCTTATCATTTTTTTCCATGTATTTATTTAACATTTATTTTGACAGGTAGACATGCTGAGACCAAGGTCTCTTTTACAGATGAGCCCTGTATATACATCAATACATATCAATATTCACATCAATACACAAAAGCAAAATACAATCATAGAAAACAAACACATTCTTCAGTAAAAAGGTTTTCAATCAGTCTTTTGAATTGCCCTAGAGACAACAATTCAATTTCAGAGTGCGTCTGAGATTAAGGTGCAAGAACTAAAAGCAGATTTACCTAACTCAGTGTCGATTGAAGGGCTCTCCATACATGTACAGTAGAAGTCGGAAGTTTACATACACTTAGGTTGGAGTCATTAAATCTCGTTTTTCAACCACTCCACCAATTTCTTGTGAACAAACTATCATTTTGGCAAGTCGGTTAGGACATCTACTTTGTGCATGACACAATTATTTTTTCCAACAATTGTTTCCACAATTCCAGTGGGTCAGAAGTTTACATACTGTGACTGTGCCATTAAACAGCTTGGAAAATTCAAAAAAATGTCATGGCTTTAGAAGCTTCTGATAGGCTAATTGACATAATTTGAGTCAACTGGTGTATTTGTTGATGTATTTCAAAGCCTACCTTCAAACTCAGTGCCTCTTTGCATGACATCATGGGAAAATCAAAAGAAATCATCCAAGACCTCAGAAAAAGATGGTAGACCTCCACAAGTCTGGTTCATCCTTGGGAGCAATTTCCAAATGCCTGAAGGTACCACGTTCACCTGTACAAACAATAGTATGTAAGTATAAACACCATGGGACCACGCAGCCGTCATACGCTCAGGAAGGAGACGCGTTCTGTCTTCTAGAGATGAACGTACCTTGGTGCGAAAAGTGCAAATTAATCCAAGAACAACAGCAAAGGACCTTGTGAAGATGCTGGAGGAAACAGGTATAAAAGTATCTATATCCACAGTCAAACGAGTCCTATATCGACATAACCTGAAAGGCCGCTCAGCAAGGAAGAAGCCACTGCTCCAAAACCGCCATGAAAAAGCCAGACTACAGTTTGCAACTGCACATGGGGACAAAGATTGTACTTTTTGGAGAAATGTCCTCTTGTCTGATGAAACAAAAATAGAACTGTTTGGCCATAATGACCATCGTTATGTTTGGAGGAAAAAAGGGGAGGCTTGCAAGACGAAGAACACCATCCCAACCGTGAAGCACGGGGGTGGCAGCATCATGTTGTGGGGGGGATTTGCTGCAGGAGGGACTGGTGCACTTCACAAAATAGATGGCATCATGAGGCAGGAAAATGATGTGGATATATTGAAGCAACATCTCAAGACATCAGCCAGGAAGTTAAACCTTGGTCGCAAATGGGTCTTCCAAATGGACAATGACCCTAAGCATACTTCCAAAGTTGTGGCAAAATGGCTTAAGGACAACAAAGTCAAGGTATTGGAGTGGCCATCACAAAGCTCTGACCTCAATCCTATAGAACATTTGTGGGCAGAACTGAAAAAGCGTGTGCGAGCAAGGAGGCCTACAAACCTGACTCAGTTACACTAGCTCTGTCAGGAGGAATGGGCCAAAATTCACCCAACTTATTGTGGAAGGCTACCCGGCCCGGGAAAACCCTAGATCATTGTTATTCTAACTTCCGCGACGCATACAAGGCCATTCTCTGCCCTCCTTTCGGCAAGTCTGACCATGACTCCATTTTGTTGCTCCCAGCCTATAGACAGAAACTAAAACAGGAAACGCCCGTGCTCAGGTCTGTTCAACGCTGGTCCGACCAATCTGATTCCACACTGAAAGATTGCTTCGAGCACGTGGACTGGGATATGTTCCGGATAGCATCAGACAACAACATTGATGTATACGCTGATTCGGTGAGCGAGTTTATTAGCAAGTGCATCGGTGATGTTGTACCCACAGCGACTATTAAAACCTTCCCCAACCAGAAACCGTGGATTGATGGCAGCTTTCGCACAAAACTGAAAGCACGAACCACTGCTTTTAAATCAGGGCACTGCTTTTTAAAACAGTGTAGCTATTCCCTCCGCAAGGCAATCAAACAAGCTAAGCGTCAGTATAGAGACAAAGTAGAGTCACAATTCATCGGCTCAGACATGAGAGGAATGTGGCAGGGTCTACAGTCAATCATGGACTACTAAAAGAAAACCAGCCCCGTCGCGGACCACGATGTCCTGCTCCCAGACAACTTCTTTGCTCGCTTTGAGGACAATACAGTGCCACCGACACGGCCCACTACCAAAACCTGCGGGCTCACCTTCACAGCAGCCAACGTGAGTAAAACATTTAAGCGTGTTAACCCTCGCAAGGCTGCCGGGCCATATGGCATCCATGGCCATGTCCTCAGAGCATGCGCAGACCAGCTGGCTGGTGTGTTTACGGACATATTTAATCAATCCTTATCCCAGTCTGCTGTTCCCACATGCTTCAAGAGGTCCACCATTGTTCCTGTTCCCAAGAAAGCTAAGGTAACTGAGCTAAATGACTATCGCCCCGTAGCACTCACTTCCGTCATCATGAAGTGCTTTGAGAGACTAGTCAAGGATCATATCACCTCCATCCTACCAGACATCCTAGACCCACTCCAATTTGATTACCGTCCCAATAGGTCCACAGACGGCGCAATCGCAATAACACTGCACACTGCCCTAACCCATCTGGACAAGAGGAATACCTATGTAAGAATGCTGTTCATCGACTACAGCTCAGCATTTAACACCATAGTACCCTCCAAACTCGTCATTAAGCTCGAGACCCTAGGTCTTGACCCAGCCCTGTGCAACTGGGTCCTGGACTTCCTGACGGGATGGCCCCAGGTGGTGAGGGTAAGAAACAACATTTCCACTCCGCTGATCCTCAACACTGGGCCCCCACAAGGGTGCGTTCTCAGCCCTCTCCTGTACTCCCTGTTCACCCATGACTGCGTGGCCAAGCACGCCTCCAACTCAATCATCAAGTTTGCTGACGACACTACAGTGGTAGGCTTGATTACCAACAACGACGAGACGGCCTACAGGGAGGAGGTGAGGGCCCTCGGAGTGTGGTGTCAAGAAAATAAGCTCAGACTCAACATAAACAAAACAAAGGAGATGATCGTGGACTTCAGGAAACAGCAGAGGGAGCACCCCCCCTATCCACATCGACGGGACAGTAGTGGAGAAGGTGGAAACACATCACGGACAAACTGAAATGGTCCACCCACACAGACAGTGTGGTGAAGAAGGCGCAACAGCGCCTCTTCAACCTCAGTAGGCTGAAGAAATTCGGCTTGTCACCAAAAACACTCACAAACTTCTACAGATGCACAATCGAGAGCATCCTGTCGGGCTGTATCACCGCCTGGTACGGCAACTGCTCCGCCCACAACCGTAAGGCTCTCCAGAGGGTAGTGAGGGGTAAGCTACCTGCCCTCCAGGACACCTACACCACCCGATGTCACAGGAAGGCCAAAAAGGTAATCAAGGACAACAACCACCCGAGCCACCGCCTGTTCACCCCGCTATCATCCAGAAGGCGAGGTCAGTACAGGTGCATCAAAGCTGGGACTGAGAGACTGAAAAACAGCTTCTATCTCAAAGCCATCAGACTGTTAAACAGCCATCACTAACATTGAGTGGCTGCTGCCAACATACTGACTTAAATCTCTAGCCACTTTAAATAATAGAAAATTGGATGTAACAAATGTATCACTAGCCACTTTAAACAATTTTGTATATAATGTTTACATATCCGACATTACTCATATCAAATGTATACACTGTACTCTATACCATCTACTGAATCTGGCCAAATCTCTAGCCACTTTAATAATTAAAAAAGTGGATGTAATAAATGTATCACTAGCCACTTTAAACGATGCCATTTATAATGTTTACATATCCTACACTACTCATCTCACATGTATATACTGTACTATATGCCATCTACTGCATCTTGCCTATGTCGGTCAGCCATCGCTCATCCATATATTTATATGTACATACTCGTTTACACTTGTGTGTATAAAGTAGTTGTTGTGAAATTGTTAGATTACTTGTTAGATACTACTGCATGGTCAGAACTAGAAGCACAAGCACTTCGCTACACTCGCATTAACATCTGCTAACCATGTGATTTGAAGACAGGGAATCTTTACTTGGATTAAATGTCAGGAATTGTGAAAAACTAAGTTTAAATGTATTTGGCTAAGGTGTATGTAAACTTCCGAATTCAACTGTATGTACATAATAATAGGAATAAGTGACAGATAGTAAACAGTAGCAGCAGCGCCATGTGATGAGTCAGAAAAGTTTGTGCAAAAAGGGTCATTGCAGACAGACAGTAAATCCCCCTATTCCACAGCAGTAGAGTAGAGCAAAGTACAGTTGGAGCCTTCCTGCTGGCTATGCATACTTTACACATTTTCCTGTAGTGTGCACTTGTCCACTACCCGCATGGTGGTCTTCTGTAGCTCATTTGATAGAGCTCCTCAATGGCACTGTCCATGCTGTCACAGACGCCATAAAGACACAGATACAAAGATGAGACCTCTATATCTCTATGGTGTCAATTGTTTCAGTTGTGACCGTTCAGTTTAGACAATTTTGACTTATGTTGGACGTGTGTGTTTTGGTAGTGACATCAACAGGTGGGACATCTTTTTTAGAGAAAGATTTTTTTAAATAAACAAAACTACTAATTTGATCAGTATCTTTCAATGTAATAATACAACAACTCAAGATGTTCTATTGAAATAATAGGGTTACGTTTTTTTGTTTCACAGGTGTTTTCTCCCCAATTTTGAGAGCTCTTGGCTGTGAGAAATATTGGCATCAGTCCCTGCCGCTAAAAAACATCCCCACAGCAAGATAATGCCACCACCATGCTTCACTGTAGGAATGGTGCCAGGTGTCCTCCAGACGTGACGCTTGGCATCCAGACGTGACGCTTTGGCATTCAAAGAGTTCAATCTTGGTTTCATCAGACCAGAGAATCTTGTTTCCCGTGGTCTGAGTGTCCTTTAGGTGCCTTTTGGCAAACTCCAAGTGGGCTGTCATGTGCCTTTTAGTAGTGGCTTCCGTCTGGCCATTCTACCATAAAGGCCTGATTGGTGGAGTGCTGCAGAGATCGTTGTCCTTCTGGAAGGTTCTCCCATCTCCACAGAGGAACTCTGGAGCAGAGTGACCATCGGGTTCTTGGTCACCTCCCTGACCAAGGCCCTACTCCCCCGATTGCTCAGTTTGGCCGGGCGGCCAGCTCTAAGAAGAGTCTTGGTGGTTCCAAACTTCTTCCATTTAAGAATGATGGAGGCCACTGTGTTCTTGTGGACCTTCAATGCTGCAGACATTTTTTAGTACCTTTCCCCAGATCTGTGCCTCGACACAATCCTGTCTCGGCGTTATATGGACAATTCCTTCTCCCTCATGGCTTGGTTTTTGCTCTGACATGCACTGTCAACTGTGGGACTTAAATATATACAGATGTGTGCCTTTCAAATCATGTCCAATCAATTGAATTTACCACAGGTGGACTCCAATCAAGTGCTAGAAACATCTCAAGGATGATCAATGGAAACAGGATCTGAATAGTAATAAGGTATTTCTAAAAACCTGTTTTCCCTTTGTCATTATGGGGTATTGTGTGTAGACTGATGAGGATTTGTATTTATTTAATAAATTTTAGAATAAGGCTGTAACGTAACAAAATGTTGAAAATGTCAAGGGGTCTGAATACTTGCGAATCAACTGTACAGGAATCAACTGTACAGGAATCAACTGTATAGGGAATCATTGTGCTGTTTGGGTTGCAGATGGTATGATGGTACAGGTGCATGTTTTGACATACAGTATGTGTGAATTAATGTGCATATATGCATATATTTAACTCTGCACCTGTTTGAGGATTTGAGACATTTGTACTGATGCCATTTGGAATTTGAAAGGCTTCTGGAATGTTTCCATATTTTTTATTTGCTTTGTTGTTTCGTTTGCTCTAGGAAAAGAAACAAATGAGCTTAGTTTATTGGATCCTTTATGAAGAAAAGAAACACAGACACGAAAGCTGCAGCTTCCTACCAGTTCTAAGCCTATTATTCTATCAGAAAACTGTTCCTAAATGATTTTTTATCAAATTATTGTTTATCAAATTAGCTCTGTTTCTCGCTGAGTCTCTAACCTGGCAAGCAAGGTAGGCTACGGAATATTAATTGTCCACACACACGCACGCCCGCAGCGTACGCAGCACACACACTGTAGACACATAGTCCCTGATTGCATATAGTGCAGCTGGTGAAAATGAATTCTCTCTCTCTCTCTTTTACCTTCTTCCCCTCTCTGTCTCACCATCTCCCTCTCTCTCTGTTAACTTGCCTTGTTATTCAGTGTGAGGGAGGCTACCATTTTACCAACTAAACAGACGCTTCTAAACTGGGTTCATATACTTTTCAAAATTATTTCCAATACTTTATCTGTGCTTGATTGAGCTTTCCTGTAAAAATGGAACCAATTCCAAAGCCTCACATGCACATACCCCACCCACCTGGCACTTGAGGGCAGACTAATCAAACGCTCAAAGTATTTGAATGATTTGAATCGTATTTAAACCCAGGTCTGAGTCACTGAGCCCCAATCCTCTCGCTCCTTGCCTTCATTAATTTGACTAAATGTCAATGGCTGCTGGCGATTAAAGACGGTGATCATTTACCGGTCATGATTTTGATAAGGGCAATTAGCCCACAAGCTGCTGGAGAAAATCTATGTGGAAAGTAAATCTATGTGGAAAGAGAAGCCAGGATGAGGAGAGGAGAGGAGAGGCAGGATGAGGAGAGGAGATGCAGGATGAGGAGAGAGGAGATGCAGGATGAGGAGGGGCAGGATGAGGAGAGGAAGGATGAGGAGAGAGAGGAGAGGCAGGGTGAGGAGAGAGAGGAGAGGCAGGGTGAGGAGAGAGAGGAGAGGCAGGGTGAGGAGAGAGAGGAGAGGCAGGGTGAGGAGGGGCAGGATGAGGAGAGGAAGGATGAGGAGAGAGAGGAGAGGCAGGGTGAGGAGAGAGAGGAGAGGCAGGGTGAGGAGAGAGAGGAGAGGCAGGATGAGGAGAAGAGAAGCCGGATGAGGAGTGGAGAGACAGGATGAGGAGAGAGGAGACGCAGGATGAGGAGAGAGAGGAGAGGCAGGGTGAGTAGAGGCAGGGTGAGGAGTGGAGAGACAGGATGAGGAGAGGCAGAATGAGGAGAGAGAGGAGAGGCAGGGTGAGGAGAGGCAGGGTGAGGAGAGGCAGGATGAAGAGAGGCAGGGTGGACAGCAGAAGAGCAGCACACTCCTGGATGGCCTGACTAAGGCCACATACTGTACATAACAAGCTTATTGGGATATTTCTACAGAATAGAAGAAAGAGATAGGGCTAGATACTATTTGTATGATTTCATTTGTATGTCTGCATTGTCTTTATGATATAGGCAAATCAATGTGTCAAGGATGAGAAGGCAAGGTAGCACAGTAGACTCCCGATCTGACCAGAAACTCCTATTCCAAGGCATATAGTGTGAAAGAGGCTGGGGATTTTCTACAACAAAGACACAGCTATATGTGATTTCTAGGGGGTTCTATGTTTAATGGCTATAGGCTACTTATTTCTATCTGATTAAATCAATATGGGATGTCAGGGAAGGCAACACAGCAGCGTACTCCCGGGTTGACAGGAAACCCCCAAGACCGACTACCTACAGACCACATAGATAATACTGTAATACTGTATTTAAAAAGTTCTGATTAGTTTATTAGGATCCCCATTAGCAGGCATGCAGCAAATACATGGCATTAAATTCCACAAATAATATACATTTAAAAAAATAACACACACACACAGTATATAGACACCAAGAGACAGCAAAAATTAGATTAACACACTATTCATACGGTTTTTAAATATTATTATATACAGTAGTTTAATTAGATCTTTAGAAAGAGAAGAGGATGCATTGTGTTTTTTAATCTTTTAAGTTAAACTTGTTGCCTGAGTAACCTCTGGTGGCAGAGCATTCCATGATGACATGGCTCTATACATAAAATATATATTGTTGACCTTTATTTAACTAGGCAAGTCAGTTAAGAACAAATTCTTATTTACAATGACGGCCTACTCCGGCCAAACCTGGACCACGCTGGGCCAATTGTGCGCCGCCCTATGGGACTCCCAATCACGGCCGGATGTGATACAGCCTAGATTCGAACCAGGGACTGTAGTGATGACTCTTGCACTGAGATGCAGTGCCTTAGCCGCTGCGCCACATAACTGAGCAACGCATTAAATCTGTTTTTGGTTTTGGTACCGTGAAGAAACCCATAGTGGTGTGTCTGGTGGGGTATGTATGTCTTTCTGAAAGTCTAGCATTGGAGAGATTTTAGATTTTACACAGAATAGACACGGTTACTATGGTTTTGTACTGTATGCCATTACTTTCTTTGGGAATCAGTGTGGAAGGCAGGGCAGGCAGCACAATTTTGGTCTGGAAACCTCTAACAAGAATGCCAAGTGCCAACACACATTAGATGTGGTTTTCCATCTTGTATCTATCTGTTTTATGTCCCTGGAATCCTCAATACTGACAACTTAAGACACCCCCAAGTGTAAGGTGTCAAGTATTGTATTGTGTTAATACTGCTAACCTTGGCCATACAGCATACACAAGCCTTCTGTGAAAGATCTCTACAGAGTACACTAAATAGACAATAGCTAAGGTCTGTATAACTTGTAAGTGTTTTATTATTAGTTTTTATTATTATTTTGTAACCAGGGGAACCCATTGAGACCAGGGTATAATTTCCAATGATGCCCTGAGAAAAACAGTTCAAGCAATGTAAGCAACAAATAATCAAGTTTTAGAGTGACCTGTAGGTAATTCCAGGACTGAGTGGTATAGTAACTGAAAACAGTTTTTCCCTAACTCAGACGAGACCCGTGAAACCTCTAAAACCATCCAGTCTAGAGAGTCTTATAGTTACTAGATTTCCCATTTAAAAGTGAGGCGAGGTAGTATGGGAGTTTCCGGAGAAGTGCTTTATATATACGATAATAGCCAATGTCGGGGCCCTTCTGGTTGTCAGAGACTCCCAGCCAACAGAACTATTTAAGAGACAATGATGCGTACAGAAATGATCACCAGTGATAAAACGCAAGGCTGAGTGGTAGACTGAATCTAGAGGTTTTAACACAGAGGCTGAGTGGTAGACTGAATCTAGAGGTTCTAACACAGAGGCTGAGTGGTAGACTGAATCAGAGGTTTTAACACAGAGGCTGAGTGGTAGACTGAATCTAGAGGTTCTAACACAGAGGCTGAGTGGTAGACTGAATCTAGAAGTTTTAACACAGAGGCTGCATGCAGATTGAGTCGCCATAGTCAGTTACTAAGAAGAGTGTTCCTTGAACAATCTTCCTCCTAGTTTCAAAAGTGAGACAGGACTTATTTCCACACAGGAAACCAATCTTTACTCACAACTATTTAGTCAGCTTATCAATGTGTGTTTTAAAGGACAGCTTATCATCATTCCAAATACCTAGATACTTATAATGGGGGACCAGCTCAATTTGGGACTCAAGGTACAGATATGCAGGTATTTGGTATAAAAACATCAACTTGGTTTAATCAACATTTAGCACTAATTTAAAATCGGTGATCAATTCTTGAATTTAATCAAAGCCAAGCTGAAGGTTGTGAATGGCCTTATCTGCAATATACACTGAGTATACTAAACATTAGGAACACCTTCCTTAATATTGAGTTTCACCCCCTTCCCCCATTCTAAATATGTATCAATGTGATTGCTTCTCTCTGAGTGACTGATTCACAGAGCTGATAACCCAGCCCAGGGTAATGAAATACTCACCGGCTGACAAATGACATTTTTCACACAGCAGCCCTTATTCGATTTGGCCCCCTATTAAATGTCTTCCACTCTCTGTGGCTTGTGTTGGTTTGGTTCACCCCTGCTGCTGTTGTGTGTCTCATATGCCTCAACTATATAATAAGGTTTCAGAAATTATTAACTGGTCTTGATTGACATTTTGCTTGGTCCTGCATGCTCATCACACATTTTCTGGATAAGATTTGGCCCACTCTTAAATGTCTCCTCCTCTCTGAGGATTGGCTTTAGCCTGGTTAAACCAACGTGAATGATGTTCTCATAATGGTGAACACAGCCTTCCGTTTGGTTTAGGCTAGCTTGGCTCAGCCTTACGTTTTCCACTGCTGTTCAGACAGATTTGGTCTCCCTCTTTAAATGGCTTCTTCTGTGTTTTTGTTTGGCTAAGACTCATGTTTAAGACCCATATCAACCCACAGGCCTATCAGTCTTTTTATTAAGGTTTAAAGGGAGGGGGAAAGGAATGAAATCAACAATCTGGAGTTGAATTGCAGGGGTATCTTACTGTATTTTCACCAGCAGGAAACATCCCTGTTACTTTAATGGGAGTAAAAAGGTTAACGGTACCAATCTACACATTGTCGTTCCAAATTTCACTCATTTATGGATAAAGACTTTAATCCAGTTAAACATTGTGATAAAAGTCACCCTCTGTGGGAACATACAGCACAAGCTAAAATCTGTTCTGTTCCGCAGTGTGGTGCATGGTGGGTATTTTTCTCTGATAATTCCAGGAAAAGAGCACAGTGTTTCCACCCAGGAATTGCTTTCTCTCACCTTTTGTACCCACTAGCCAGCAGCACTGACACATGAGCACTGATTTTGCAGATAGAAGCTATTTTGCAGAAGGTTTTACAGAAAATGTTACAGAACATTTTACTTGCAATGATTGTGGTATGTGGTTATACTACCATATGTGGTTATACTACTTACAGTTGAATGCACTGATTGTCAGTAGTTCTGGATAAGAGCATCTGCTAAAGGACTAACATATAAATGTAATGACTTGCCTAAGGATTGCCTCTGTAAGAGCTAAGTGACAATCAAAGGAAAAGTGTGTTTTTCTGTATTCTGTCCATGTGCTACTTGGTTCTACTTAATAATCACCTGACACAGTAGCAGCAGTACAACTTAATGTACTACACACACACACACACACACACTAGTGGAGGCTGCTGAGGGAGGCTCACAATAATGGTTGGAATGGAGCAAATAGAATGGCATCAAGCCATGTGTTTGATGTATTTGAAACCATTCCACTCTATTATGCTCCAGCCATTACCACGAGCCCGTTCTCCCCAATGAAGGTGCCACCAACCTCCTATGACACACAAACACACACACTAATGTACAGCGTGTAACATAGGCACTCCCTCACATACGGTAGAAGAGAGGAGAAAGAGATGTCTGCCCTTGGTAAGGTGGAAGAGAGGAGAAAGAGATGTCTGCCCTTGGTAAGGTGGAAGAGAGGAGAAAGAGATGTCTGCCCTTGGTAAGGTGGAAGAGAGGAGAAAGAGATGTCTGAACTTGGTAAGGTGGAAGAGAGGAGAAAGAGATGTCTGAACTTGGTAAGGTGGAAGAGAGGAGAAAGAGATGTCTGAACTTGGTAAGGTGGAAGAGACGAGAAAGAGATGTCTGAACTTGGTAAGGTGGAAGAGACGTGAAAGAGATGTCCTTGGTATGTAAATGAAATGATGACCTAGTGCTATTTACACACTGACGAAGATGTACTGTAGTGTGTGTATGTGAGCATGAGGGTATATGTTTGAGCGTGTGTCTCTGTGTGCGTACGTCTGTGTCACGGAGACTGAACCACTCGGCGACCTGATGAGGTGTGCTACTGCCCATTAGCTTGTTTTTTTCCCTCCCTTGCTGAGTAGCAAAGTCATTTTCCCCCGCATGTCGCCTGGGATTACGACATCACCTCAGCAGGTGCTCGTCTACATTACAGGAACCCGACAGCGAGGCCATCAAAAAGAGCAGTATCGCATTAGTGGAAACCAAGACTGTTCTCAGGGCAGGCCTGGTTGTAGCTAGATATGTTACATTTTAGCATTTCAGCTAACCCTTTTCCTAAACTTAACCTAATTATCTTAACCGGACACGTTAATTGTCCTAACCTGCCACGTTAATTCTCCTAACCTGCTATGAAAAGTCACTTCTGCTAATCAAAACCAGCAGACCTGCCCTGAGAACAGTCTTGGTTTTCACTAATGCGATACAGCTCAAAAAGTGAGGGGGGGGAGAGGGTCCACTAGAGAGTGAGCGCACCTGACCCTCGAGAGGGAGAGGAGGGAGGGGGAGGGGGAGGGATGACAGTCCACTTAGTAGGTGTCACCCCTCCAGCCCTCCTTCTTAGTTCCATACACACAGTGGTCAATTACAGAGGGATGGAGGGGGTGGAACTAGAGAGATAACAGGGGGAAGAGAAGAGTGAGGAGCGAGGTAGAGGCAGAGAGAGAGAGAAAAAGAGAGGTGAATGAGATAGATACAGCACAAAAAAAGAGAGACACACAGAAGGAAAACAACCCCTCGGGTTTGTCTAAGAGGGTGATTGGTCTACAAACCATTATCAGAGAGGACCAGAAAGACCACACACACACACACACTATACACACACACACTATACACACACACACTATACACACACACTTCCATCATCTAGGAGGATCAGAGGTCAACATGACTAACGATACTAATGCTCCATGAGTACGTCCTCACTGTCACCACCGCTCTCTCTCTCTCTCTCTCTCTTTCACACACACACAGACAGAACACAAGGCTGCTAGCTGCGTGCTAACCACTGCTAACTAATTAGCACCCATTGATGGGGACTTGTCGTTCCGTTGGATGAAATTGGAACGTTCAAGTGGGAACAACAAATTAATGGAGGTTAATAAATGATATCACTCATCATGGTGGTTGGTGTAATTAGGAGAGGGTTAATAGTTTGACATGTGATACTATCAGAGTGAGAAGAGAGAAAACATGAAAAGAGAGTTGAGAAGAAGTGTGCTCTTTCAGAGATTACATTCTGTGACATGGTTATAACCACTAACATATCTGGACTGCAGGTAAATGAGGCTACATTAAATCTAGATGTCACTGCGTTATCCCAACAGCGAGGCCATCAAGAGGGAGGGGGAGGTGGGGAAGGAGGGAAAGGGACCACTTAGGAAAGGCCATGTTTTTTGTTGTTGTACCACGTTAACATTAGCTTGAATACCAACCTAAGTGATTCGGTCATGTGTACCTACCTACAATGGGATTTCTTTTTTGTGTGAAATATTTGTTGTTCATAGGGCCCGGCGTGTGCAAACACACACACACACACACACACACTAAGCATCTCGTTCAACAGAGTGACATGGTTGTTGTCACTCATGTTCAAGTTTCAGGTTTTACTTGTCACATGCACAAGTAGGGAAATGCTTAATTAACATGCAAGCCCTTGAGTTAGACCAGTTAGATGGAAGACTGTTGCTGCCATCCTCCGAGTGTAGACGTACTGCACTAAATGAATAAGCATACAACCCAGGGCATACAGTGGATGGGACTACATATCCCACGAAGCACCGCATGAGGGGTCACGTCAGAGATTCCGCGCCAAAATTGACTGACCACCAGACAGGAACATCAACAACACATGGGGTGAGTGGGAATTTTATGTGCTTATATTTCCTTTTCACTTGCTAAACGGCGTGCATTATTCAACTCAACGCAAGTAAGAAACTAAAATGTTTCTAACATGCATTAAACAAACTGCTTAGCTAGACAGCCCTAGATCACGACCCTCAGTTTCATTACTAGTACACAAGTTATTTGACGAAGGCGTCTTCTGTATGGGGTGAAGTATATTTTCAATAAACCTAAATATTGTTTTTTCCAGGTGTTTGAATCTGGTGCACAACACCGAAAGTAAAAAAAAACGAAACTCAAGCACGGGAAGAATAGAAATAGAGCACATAACAGGTCTACCGCTAATTAAAAGCAAGTCAAATTGAAGTGACAGATCTATAACTATGTGAATATGGGTCATCCAAAAAGTTACATAATGAAGCTATAAAGGTGCACACTGGAGAAATCGCTCTGCCATTTCCTCGTTGCTAAAATTAGTGGTTTGCATAGTTTGTTTGTGACAACACAAGCAAGTATAGTGTAGAGAATCAATGCACCATCTAAACTGCTGTGAAATATTTTCCATAACCAAAAATATGTTCAACTGTTTGAAGCTTGTGTAAGCTGCAAGTAAGATGCAAAAACGAAACTTAAGAACGGGAAGCATTGAAGTAGCGCACATAGAACATATCTGTCGCTTACTAAACTAACTTTCAATGAGTGACATCTAAGTCACATTTCTGTGAATTTGTTCGGGTCGCCTAAAAAGTAACATATTGTTGTTAAGAGCCACGATACTTGGTCTGAACATTAATAACATGCATCGCTTGAGGTACGGTTTTGGAATCATAAGGACTTTATATTTCTTACCAGCGAGAAATCATTTTCAAAAAACGAAAGGTTGAATTGATACACTACTTTTTGTATAGTTAATGTTCCCACAAGGCCATATCTCCATATTACAGCGCTTGTTTATGGGAAATGTATGGAAGACAGAGGCGACCACCTCAATTCGCTATCTAGCGTGCTCCGAACCCCTGTGTGTAAGCGTAACTCGGGAAGTGTAGTTTCTTTGGATGGAGGCACCCATAGTTGTATGGATCTTTGCAAAACTGCTACAGTAAGTGTATATATTTTTATTTGAAATATTCTTTATTGCTGATGAGAGATAATGGTAGGGTGTCTGTCCACCCACGAAGTTTGGTGATTAAATTTCACTTATTTATGGTATAAAATACATTTTACCAAGACATATGATTATTCATGTTCTGAATCGTCCAGTGGGGTCTTTCTTTACCATACCATTAACATTATATCCTAAAAGTCAGATTTGGTAACCTAATACATCCCATAATAAGCACCGAGCTCTGTTAGAGCGTGCAGCTTTCTCGCAGCGATTTTAGAGGATTTACACGTTGTTGTGGTATTCTGCAAAGTTGTTTCCACTGGTCACAAAAAGCTAAATTAACATGACACGAGCGGAATTAAATGTCAAAGGCTTTGAAAATAAAAAGCTTGCGGTGCTCCGTTGACATTTCAGAGATACGCTTGTTTTTGTGAGAAATCATGGAGGGAAATGAATTTCGCATTAATATGAAAAGCGTTTACTAAAATATAAAAATAATGCATGTCGTCTCAAAATCGATATCTATCTTACCTCTATATTGTTTTATGTCCTCCGGATTTGAGAAGGATGACTAGTTCAACGGTGAGCCTCTCAGTTAGCCTTAATTCTCGCACAGCATCCTGCCTAGTTGACGCAGTGCTATTTCCAGATTCTTTGCCACTTTTTATCTCATGCCTCCATTGAATTATTCACCCTAATTTTGGCCCTCCTACAAGGGTAAAAACTCCAATAACTTTTTAATGAATTAGGATGGAGACATGAGGTTTGGACCATTGGTTTTCTTAGAGGTGAAATTATGCGTTTTTGATTGGACACCCTAATAAGGGCCATATATTTCGAAAGCTGTATCGCAAGCGCTGATTGTTGACGTTTCTAAATAAAAATATAAACGCAACATACAACAATTTCAAAGATTTTACTGAGTTACAGTTCATATTAGGAAATCAGCCAATTGAAATAAATGTATTAGGCTCTAATCTATGGATTTCACATGACTGGGAATACAGGTATAAATATGTTGGTCACAGATACCTTAACAAAAGAGGAAGGGTCGTGGACCAGAAAACCAGTCAGTATCTGGTGTGACCATTTGCCTCATGCAGCGTGACACATCTCCTTTGCATAGAGTTGATCCAGCTGTTGATTGTTGCCTGTGGAATGTTGTGCCACGAAGTTGCTGGATTTTGGCGGGAACTGGAACACACTGTCATACACATCAATCCAGGTCATCCCAAACATGCTCAATGGGTGACATGTCTGGTGAGTATGCAGGCCATGGAAGAACTGGGACATTTTCAGCTTCCAGGAATTGTGTACAGATCCTTGTGACATGTGGCCGTGCATTATCATGCTGAAACATGAGGTGATGGCGGCTGATGAATGGAACGACAATGGGCCTCAGGATCTCGTCACGGTATCTCTGTGCATTCAAATTACGATCAATAAAATGCAATTGTGTTTGTTGTCCATATCTTATGCCTGTCCATACCATAACCCCACCATGGGGAACTCTTCACAATGTTGACAGCAGCAAATCCCTCGCCAACACAACGCCATACACGTGGTCTGCGGTAGTGAGGCCGGTTGGACGTACTGCCAAATTCTCTAAAATGATGATGGTAGAGAAATTAACTTTCAATTCTCTGGCAACCTCTCTGGTGGACATTCCTGCAGTCAGCATGCCCATTGCACGCTCCCTCAACTTGAGATATCTGTGGCATTGTGTTGTGTGACAAAACTGCACATTTTAGAGTGGCCTTTTATTGTCCCCAGGACAAGGTGCACCTGTGCAATGACCATGCTGTTTAAACAGATTCTTGGTATTGCACAACTATCAGGTGGATGGATTATCTTGGCAAAGGAGAAATGCTCACAAACAGGGATGTAAACAGAGAAATAAGCTTTTTGTGCGTATGGAACATTTCTGGGATCTTTTATTTCAGCTCATGAAACATGGGACCAACACTTTACATGTTGCGTTTATGTTTTTGTTGAGAATAGTTGACATGGGCCAGTCGTGGGCGAAGCTAACCTCTGAAAACTAGAAGGCAGAATGCCGGCTAGAGTTTGATAGCTAGCTCTGGCCCAGGCCATCGTTCGGCTGCACTCTCACTACCAGCCTTACTTTTTTTAGTGACTGGCTTAAATATACTTTCGTAACTCAACAAAGTAAAGCTGTTAGAGGGCTGGGTCACGGTTGTCATTTCTCCAAAATACTTTGCATACTGCCAGACTAGCTTAAGTCCATGTGCATGCATCGGATTTGCACTACTACCAACACATGCACGCGTTACTTCTACTGTAATGGTTCACAGGTCAGCTGTTTGTTCACACACACCAGCCCGTAATTACTAGTAAGCCATCCACAACCGCTTGACTATATGTGATAAAGAGAAAATCTGAGGCCCGCATCCGACCTTAACCCGCAAATATAGAAAATGTGGTGTATGCTACAGTCAGAGACAGCAGAACAATTTTTTTGTCAGGGGTGCAAGATTTGTTTAGGCTAGGTTTGTGCTTATAATTTGACATTTTTGTTGGCTATTTTTTTGTCAACTTGTCTATAATTAGATACATGCAGCTTCTCTTCTGTCATTATATGTTGCCCTAAAAGTAAACCCTTGCTCAGCAGAATGTCATATCGATAGAATGAATGCTTAAATCTAGTTGACATCAGTAAAGATTTCTTTGTCATTTTTGCTTCTTTCACAGAGGAAAGACATTAAAGGACCAGTGAGAGAATTTTATAACAAAACAAAAAAACGGGAACAGTTTTACCAGTTGTAAGGACATAGAAAGCTGTTCTGACATTCTGCTCCCTTTATCCACACAATATATAAGGACCCTAAACCTGCCCCTCCCTGCGGATATAACCCTGGGGACTGCGGATTATGAGTCAACCCGCCCGTCACTATTCTACTGTTATTTCTAGTTGGCTATATCTTGTAATTGCTTGCTTACAATTTGATTGCTATTTCATGTTTCAAAATGTCAACATAGCTAGCTAGCTACTCACCAAGACCCTTGAAATGTTAGTTACAGTGGTTTAGGCTACTTATTCTTTACAGTTGTGTACTGATCACTTGTTGTTTACAGTGTACTTTCTCTGTACAGTTGTTTACAGTGTACTTTCTCTGTACAGTTGTTTACAGTGTACTTTCTCTGTACAGTTGTTTAGTGTACTTTCTCTGTACAGTTGTTTACAGTGTACTTTCTCTGTACAGTTGTTTACAGCTCTTATTGTTTACAGTTGATTCCAGACTTACAGAAACAGACAGTGGAAGGTCACCATGGATCTCGGTGAGTTTGAAGCAGACAACTCTGTGAGCTGTCGCCTGGCTTCAGCAATACCTGACGTCTGCAAGACAGAAGACTGCTGTTTGGGTATCGATGAAGCCGGCAGGGGGCCTGTACTGGGTGAGTGGGCCTCCTTTTCAAATGTCATGGATCACTAGTCCATGTTAACGCATCTATTTTTACATTTACATTTTGGTCATTTAGCAGATGCTATTAAAAAAATGTATTGGCTCCTATTCAAACGTCATGGATCACTTAACAGACATTCAGTGATCTACTATCTAGTTTCTTGGTCATCGTTTGATGTTGCTTGCTAATATCTTGCATTTGCTCCACCAGGACCCATGGTCTACGGAATATGTTTCTGTCCCGTCGCCAAAAAGGAAGATCTGAAGGACTTGAAAGTGGCAGGTAAGTTCATGAATTTTTAAAGATATACAATAACATTCAAGAGGAATCCCTTAAATAATTATTTAATTCAAATACGTGTTCTGTGTTGTGAAGGATGCCTGTGTGACTGTATTGCACATGTCTGTGTCTCTAGTGACAAACCTTTGAGGATCAACAACGTTGATTCATTCATCTGTATGTTGTACAATGATGAGTTACTGTGTCTCCTTTTCTAGACTCGAAGACATTGACAGAGGCACAGAGAGAGGATCTATTCCGCAAGCTGGACGAGGCCAAGAGCTTTGTAGGCTGGGCTCTTCAGATCCTCTCACCCAACACTATCTCTACCAGCATGCTGCAGAGGTATTTAAACACATACTGTACTACACACACACACACACACACACACACACACACACACACACACACACAGAAAGAAAGAGACACAAAGAGTGAACAACCGAACAAACACACACAGATGATTCTAACCGTTCTACTCTTCCACAGGTCAAAATACAACCTGAATGCTCTCTCTCATGACGCAGCCATTGGCCTGGTACAGTTCGCCCTGGACAGTGGAGTACAGCTCAAAGAGGTACGGTACAAAACATCTTGCTTATTTTAAACCATACATACAAACACACCAATATCATCAATACAACATAACAAACCCTCTAAATGTTCTTTCTGCCCTTCACTTTTCTCTCGCTCTGTCTTTCTATTCCTTTTTGTCTCCCTCCCTCGCTTTCTCCCTTTCTCTCTCTCTATTGTATCCACTACCCTTCCAGCTATATAGACATGTTATTCTTTACTCATTATTGTTATTCACTGTGTATTTATTCCTTTTGTCACTATTTGTTTTTGTTATTTTATTTTGTATCTTTAACTGCGTTGTTGGAAAGGACCCGTAAGTAACTGCATTTCACTGTTGTTTACGAAGCATGTGACAAATGAAATGTCATTTGATTGTTTTGACCAACCTTTTATTACTACTCTGTCCCTTGTCCTCCCTCCCTCTCCCTGTCCCTTGTCCTCCCTCCCTCTCCCTGTCCCTTGTCCTCCCTCTCCCTTGTCCTCCCTCTCCCTTGTCCTCCCTCCCTCTGTCCCTTGTCCTCCCTCCCTCTCCCTGTGTGTGACAGGTGTTTGTGGACACGGTGGGTCCTGCAGAGAAGTACCAGGAGAAGCTGTCCCAGCGGTTCCCCGGGGTGGAAGTCACCGTTAGACCCAAAGCTGACTCCCTCTTCCCCATAGTCAGCGCTGCCAGTATCTGTGCCAAGGTTAGATGTCACGCTAATGCCAAACTCTCTCTTTTTCTTTTACAGTTTCCTCTCTTTGTCTCCTGTACCTCGAGACCAGGGATCTGAAAGTACTGGAGTGAAGGGTTTTGTCCCAGATTAGCAGTCCTCTTCAGGAGCAGGATTTTGAGGTAGCCTGAGTGTCAGTTTGTTTGTGCTGTCATGCCAACTTCTTGTCAATCCTTGACAGCGATTTAAATTGCCCGGCGCACAAACAGACCTGGGACCAGGCTATGAAGGAGGATCACTGGCCTAAATGATCTCTGCTCCTCCCTCAGGTGGCCAGGGACCATTCAGTAAAAGACTGGAACTTTCCAGAAGACCTAGGAGAGGTGGATGCAGACTATGGCTCTGGCTACCCCAACGGTCAGTAAGGGAACATCTTCTCCCATCACACACTTTTTTTAATGGCTTGGCAACACTGGAAAAATATATGAAGTTCATAATCTTGTATTGAATCCTAGTTTAGTCAAATTTGACTTATTTTTGTCCTTTAATGGTAGAATGTGTTTTTGTCTTTTAATGGTAGAATGTGTTTTAACAGTAGAAGTGCAGAGACCATAGTTTAAATGTTGTATTATTCTGCAATTTTAAAAGTCATGGCTGGTAAAGGATGGAAGCTCATCTTTTGTGTTAAATAGAAGAGTTTGTAGAAATACAGCAGTGTTTTAGTGCTGTAATGCTAGAATTTGTTTAAAATATAGTAGAATTGACCTTTTTCTTCTTGTTGTGTGTCCTCCAGACCCGAAGACGAAGGCGTGGCTGTTGAAGGAGCTTGACCCGGTGTTTGGCTACCCTCAGTTTGTCAGGTTCAGCTGGAGCACCACACAGACCCTTCTGGACAGCAAGGCTGTCACCGTACACTGGTGAGGAGAGATGGGTTAGGGGGACTGGGGTAGGATGAGGGTTTGCGTTGAGAGAAGGGGTACAGATGAAGAAGGGAGTGGTAGGTGGTGAAAAGTGCTCAGTGTTTACCCTATATTCTACTAATGTATTTTACTACTATACAAGTGTTTCTGCTTTGTGAAAAGGGAAGAGGCTATTGTAATGTGAAAGCTGTGTTTGTCTACATTCAGTCAAACAAGTTCACATAACTATTTGTGTGTAATCAGGGATGATGATGATGAGGAGGATGGGGAGAAGGCTGCAGCCCGTCAGAACAACACCTCCATGCTCTCCTACTTCAAGGCAGGCTCCAAGACCTCCGCCCAGCAGAGCAACACACACCAGACACACCGCTTCTTCACAGAGAGGAGACTGCAGAGCCTGGCCACACTCTGAGACAAGGAGAGGAATACACACCCACTGAGACATGGTGCAGAACACACACACACACATTCTGTTTAAAGTCACTGTCCTCTGTTTCCAGATGTACATGAAATATGACCTATAATTAATTACAGTATTACTGAAATAGTGTTCCTTCCAAAAAATGGGTATTAAGTGTGTTTAAAAAGCAGCTTTTCTGTGTTGGAATGGTGTGGGTGTACCCCTACAGCAGAAGGGTGTGGTTGTATACTGGTCATTTATATACTGGTCAAATATTTATGTGAGTAGACCGCCTACTTGCCAGCTCCTCCTCCTCAGGAGGCGGGGTTTTCTGTGGGTTTCTTTTCTCAATTTATTATTTGGCCACAAATACGAGTATAGGACGAGTCAACAACATTATTTGTGTATGAGTTAATATTCTGTTAACTTTTAAACTAGTGACATTTTCACTGGACAGTTACTTAAAGATATGTAGAGGAGCACACACATACTTAACTGCAGATGTAGAATACAAATGTTTTTCAAGGCTGTGCGTATGACCACAAACTTTTCTATAGACGGTTTGCTGTGAAGAACACTGACTGAATGATCGATTGAAAAGGACTTGGAGGCCAACTTCATGAACTTTGTCATTTGAATAATACTTTAATGTGAAATTAACAATAAATATATATTGTTTCTAAATAATTGTCTATTTCTTTCATATAGTTCAGGAAAGGAAATAATGTTTAGTTCAGGTATGTTTTTATTATTGCATTAGTTAATACTGCGGTTGGTAGGTAGTGCTCAATTTTCATATTCCCACACTGCCCCCAAGTGGTGAAAAATACTTCAAGATATGTTTCAAGTAAATCTTCTCCCGAACAATCTCACTGTTGCCTTTATACGAGTTATACACCACAATGTTCTATAGGCACTGGAAATCACCTTTTACTTGAATAATTAGGAAGTGTTCAGGAAGTCCTAAAGGTAATACATTGTATAAGCATAAGTACAGTTCTTATTATGACTGCCTACTATTATTCTAATGCTTCATACTCAGTGACAGACTTAAGACAAGTAATACATAGGCCTACAGTTATCATTCAAAATGCATATTAATACAAGATATACTATACTGAGTTTCCCTGAGAAAATACCAGTGATATTTGCATAGAGTAAATAAAGTGACAGTTGTGTAAATTACATTGATAAGCAATAGATTAGGTACACAAGTCTAACTATTGTCTTGTTAACCAAAAAGATAGCAACTTTGGCATTGCATCAATCAAGTGTTTTCTGCCTCTGAATCTCTGAACTCAACTCATACAGTCTTGGGCATCCTCTGTTGTTGACATGGCAACCGGGTTTACAACATGCATCTTATATAATCTTCAGAAATTCCATCTTCTGTTTTCCCTGGGAGTTGAGTGTGACTCGGGTAAATTGAAATTCCCTGCATCTCACCAAGTTTTCTTCTGGGCTTTATTCAGCAGACACTACTCAACACAGGTTGACTATAGGTATGACCAACATACACACAATAACAAGTTAGCACAAGTGTTCAGCTACGTATCTAAGGCGTTAGCTAGCCTATTCATTGTCTGTTAGCCTTCATTGCCCTTCTGCTTGGAATCCGCTATCTTCTTCCCCATGTTCATAGCCACAGTGGACACAGCGAAGGAGGAGAGGATGATGATGGATGTGCCTACAAACTGTGTGGAGGCCCCTCTGGGGGCTACCTTCATGGCCCTCCTGGGGAGGGAGTCCGGGTCTGCAGCCTGGGCCGCCATGGTCTGGGCAATAGGCTCCATGGATTTCTCTGGTGGTCTGGTAGAGACTGGAGCTCAGATACTTCTGGGGCTGATGGTTAAGTCCTCTTGCCCCACAAAGAGCTGCTTCTGGGGCTGGGACTCTCTTTGGTCCAGTGGAGCTCAGGCAAACATCCGGGGACTGGAGGAGGCTAAATCCACTTGCCCACTCCAAGAGATGCTTCTAGAGCTGGCATTCAACAGTCTCTGCCTGGATCTCTCTCTCTCAGCTGGAGCTCAGTCAGACAGTTCATCCAGAGACTGAAGGCTAGGTCCACCGGCCAACTTCGAGAGCTGTTTCTGGGCCTGGAAACTGAACACTGACTGTCTCCTCTGGAAGCCTCAAATCAGGTAAACATCCAGTCTACAGTCCACACTGTAAGTAATGTCCTAGTTCAGCCTTGATCCCGCTAGTCTCTCCTGTCTGCCTTTTATAACCTCCCAAGCCTGTTCCCATGGAGCTCTACCTCAAATCCCTCTGAGTTAGCGCTGCCCTGTGTCCGGCTGCGTCAATGTGATTATAAATAGATTAGGACAACTGGCTGACATTGGAGATGTCAACTTTATCAGTGTCATGACTGTCCTGTGAGGATCCAAATAGGTCAGATCAGCTTTGCAATAAATAACTTCAACCAGACCCCCTCTCACCTGCAGAGGGGAGGAAGGAACTGGTGGGGGTTAATTGTAAATCAAGGACCGAACATTCAGCATCTCCCTCCAATGTTCACCAGAGGAATATGCCTTTGTCTTAAGAAGATTTTTCCCGCCAAAAATCCAAAACTTTCAAATGCAACTATTGGAACAATATTTCTAACATATAACATGGGGAATGGGCAGAGGTGACCTAAAAGAACACTAATGTTATATTGTGTGTTATTTTGTGATGTCATTACAAATGTTATAAAGGAAATACATTTTAACTTGAAAAGTATACACACTATAAGTACGAAGTTTCCATCCTCTGGGTTGTGAAAAAATAAAAGTATTTTTGTTAAGAGAGGGACATGATTTTAGGAGCCATAAGAGATAATAGTTTTACATAACTTTGCACAGTGACAAGTCACACCCTTGAGTGAGCTTAGAGAGCGTGTCAGCCTGACGGAACCACCCTTTCTAACTGTATAAAATTATGGGTTAAGAATTAACATATCAGACCAGAGAGACATTGAGCTGCAGCTTTACGTTTAAAGGGGTTTGAACTCAATCTCAACACGAGGTAGAGACGATAAACTCACCTCCTGGACAATCACGGGTACGGCTGATTAGCTGTCCTAAGTAAAGTATCTAGAAAATGAATTTAAGTGGGACAATTCTACTACTCTCTTCAAACCATCAGATTCCGTTACTCTCATCACCCAACTGGGAACCATCAACACGGCTGGCTAACCTATCTTCAAAGAAGCATCTTCCAGAGCGAATGGAAGTAGAATGAACTCTGTAGTTCTGTTCAGGACTACACAACAAGTCACCGGATATCGGACGACTGCAGAGGAGAACAACAGTAGAAGACGGATGGAGACCCCTTTTGGACAATCAGAGCCTTACAAGCGTGCTGCGAAAAGGCCCAACACCCTTTCCAAGAAGGCCCTGTCTACCGAGAGAAACAAAGGATTTTCACATAAATACATGCTTACTCCAAGCAGGCGGTGGTTTGTGTGCAAAGTGAGAGTAGTTTCTAAATGTACCAACGTTAAGTGTGTCTGTCCCTCTCTCTCTCTCTTGCCCTCGCCATGTCTTTTTGTAACAAGCAGCCATATTGTTGTCAGTCCGCTAGGGACCTGTTTCTAATGTATTACGTGTGTATGTTTATCCTGTGTTACCATTTAGTTAACTAGTAAATAAATAATTAAACCAATTTGTGTAGTACTGAATCATAAGTAAGGCTTGGGTTTTTACAGATACAAGGTTACGACTGTTCAGAATGATGATATGATACGAGGTAATGATTAATACGTTGACTGTTTATGGATGTGATAGGTAAAGAGTTCTACCGAATTAGAGTTTAATTTGGTAGATGGTACTTTTTAAATAAGCACTCTCGTGGTGCCCCAAATCCTAATGAGTTAATTGTTTCATGATTAATTTAATCGGGTAACAATTAAACATAGTTAGGTGATTAGATAAATAACAGTCATCAGATTAATAAAAGTAAGGTGACAACACCAGCACCAGTGGCCAAAGTCACTCAATGGGTTTAATAGTAGTAGAAGAACCGCTGCAGTGCCAAACTGGCGGAGGTGAATGGAGACGATCAGAGGATATCATTTCCTTCTGTTGCTGTGGGTGTTTGTGTGTTGTCCACTGTATTAACGCGAGTAGGACCACCTGGCCTCTCGATCCAGTATTGTCCTGACCTAACCTCTGGTAGAGACATAAGAGGCTATTCTTCAAAACACTTTCAATGAGTCAGATAACTTCATTAAACATCCAGATATAACTATTGATGTTCTGGTTCATTAAGAAAGCTAAACTTAGATATGTGTTTTTGGTTGTTGATTCAGTTAGACCATACCTGTTCTAAACTTATCTTAAAATATTCAGGGAAGTTATTGCTCCTGCTTTGTAGTATACCCCTCTAATGGTCCTCCTGGGGTTCATAGAGTGGAACACATAACACACTAACACCCACAGCAAACGAGAGAAGGAAATGATACAGGTCCGGTCAAGAGAGTAGGCTACCTAGCCATCCAAAAGAGGGGCTTTATAATCTAATATTGCTAGTTTTATACAGGCTAATGTCTGTGCTTGTCCTAATAAAGAAAGGAAAAACACTTGTGTAAAACCAGTGGCATAGGTGAGATTAGGTCACGTGTCTTGTCTAACAGTCATAAATTCCCCTACAGCTTAATGTTTTCTTCCCTGAACAGAATTTGATAAAAACAGTGGGGAATTTAATCAGTGGAATAGGATCGTGTCAGTTCCGAAATAAACATTTATACGGTAACCGTGATCCCTTCACATAAAACAAAGGAATGTACGGTTTTGGGACCAGAAGGTGCATCGAGGTGACTGGGAAGTTGGAACCGAACCAAATAAATTAAGATAACTCACCAGGTGCAACGTTCGAATCGCAGGCCGTTCTATAGCTGCAATACAGCAGAAACATCGGTCCTTAACTTATGCTTTCAGCACCGCGGACAGCGTCATGGCGCCAGGAATAGGGCTACCTCGGTAACCTAGGCAACGCCGGGTCCTCGGGTCCTTAATCCCTGCGGCTCTTAATTGTCGTAATGAGATTGGTATGTTGGCTGTTCTTTTCTGCGTCTGGCATTGAACACTGAACACATCATGAGTCATGACATTAGGCCTCTGAATCTGGGAGAACCTTCTGTTACAGAAAATTACACAAAATCGCCAGGTTTTAGGGTGTATCACATTTGCACATTTTAGTGATTTAGCAGAAGCTCTGATCCAGAGCGACCTACAGGAGCAATTAGGCTTAAATGCCTTGCTCAATGGCACATTGGCAGATTTTCACCTAGTCGGCTCTGGGAATCGAACCAGCGACCATTAGGCTACCCAGTTTATCATATGCCACCATTTATTGTCTCAGCATCAGATGAATTCCAGTCAGGGTCAATGCCATTTCAATTCCAGAAAGTAAACCCAATTCCAATTCTCTTCAATGCTTTTCCATTTTCAGTTAGGAAAAATTGGTTGGAATTTGGTTTACTTTCTGAATTGACTGGAATTTAAATGGGAATTGGCCCCAACCATGATTGCAGTTATTCATTATGTAGCTACAAGCAATAATACATCACCAGTCAGGTGGTGCCCATAGAAGATGTGTTAGGATGATGATTAAGTGATGATTAAGGCATTGTGAATAACAGGCTAAATCTGACCACTGATGCACTGATGCATAGGCCTATGTTTAAAGTCCCTTTATGTCCCACCCTGGAGATAGGATCAAATAGTATGAGTAGGACAACAGTGATGACACAGGAGCTATGAACACGATACATGATCAGACGAGATTCAGAGATGAGTAATGTACTATTCAGAGGGGTTGGGTTACATGCGGAAGACACATTTCAGTTGAATGCATTCAGTTGTACAACTGACTAGGTATCCCCTTTCCCTTTCCCTTAAATGGGATATAGGGTGCCATTTCAGACACACCATAGAGTATCTGATTTCTCCATCTTTTCTGGTGGGATTGTGTCCATGGCATGCACGCCATATTCAATTTATCATTGGCCACCATGGTAATCTATTGGTTCGGATGGAATAGAAGAGAGGGAACATTTCCAGTTAGTTACATATGCCTATGCTGCTATCAATACATACTCTGGGGTCAGATCAGGTCATGCCCAGTTCAAAAGAATAGAGATGAGTTACATGGATCTCAAGTCAAAGAACAGAGTCCTGGGGTAAGAGATATTAGTAGACATTCCAAGTGAAATTCCAAGTGATTCTGTGTCAAGGACCACCTGGTCCACACGGACTCAGGCAAATGATCTGGAAGACATGGATCTATCTGGTTAAATCCTCCTATTAGATCTCCGATCTATGACATTTTGAAGTGTCAATGAATTGCCTACTGAAAGAGCCCTGCTATCTTTATCGTTGCCTTCCAACAGATGGCGAGGAGAGAGGACGCGATAAAATAGTTTTGCTGTCCTAGCGATTAGCTGCGAAACCCGACACACATGTACAGCCTAGGGCTACCAGAGTCGGCATGGGTTCGAATCTGACCCATGGCCTTCTGACTATGCCACCTTTCCTGTGTCCTCTTCACTATACCAAACATACATAAAACCCTTAGAAAATATACATTTCAAGGAAATACTTTTGATTTGATTTCATTTGAGATTCACCTCATGAGAATCTTGTGTGGACAGACTACATAACATTGAACTGGCACAATTACGCGAAATTGAAATACTTTATTACCGGGATAAGTAACCCCATGGTCTCAGTCTTACTGCAGGGACAACCCTTGACCACAGGGTGCTGCTGTTGCACTGTAGTGAACATGTATTGTGTGTAAACCACCTTGTGTGACACTGTAATACAGTAATCATGGTGGATGATGTAGACATCAATAAAGCCCAGTGGGTTATGGTGACATGCTGTTAGTGACTGCTCCTGTGATGTTCTGATGTCTTGGAGGGAGGAAGAGAGAGCAAGAGAGCGAGAGCGAGAGAGAGAGAGAGATTAAAGTGTATTATGGTATAAGGATGTGTACAAAGCGACACCTTCACATGCAGTCACAGTCAGAGATGAGGGGAAGGGACAGAGTAGTACGAGTCTTTAACACAGCCAGGTACAGGCCTCCAACAGATGTCACAGCCAGGTAGAAGCCTACAACAGATGTCACAGCCAGGTAGAGGCCTCCAACCGATGTCACAGCCAGGTAGAGACATACAACAGATGTCACAGCCAGGTACAGGCCTACAACAGATGTCACAGCCAGGTAGAGGCCTACAACAATGTCACAACTGGAGACAAATGACTGGAGACAAATTATACATTTCTTTGTTACATTTTCAAATAATACATTTGTGACATCAATATTTTAAACATATACACTGCTCAAAAAAATAAAGGGAACACTAAAATAACACATCATAGATCTGAATGAATGAAATAATCTTATTAAATACTTTTTTCTTTACATAGTTGAATGTGCTGACAACAAAATCACACAAAAATTATCAATGGAAATCAAATTTATCAACCCATGGAGGTCTGGATTTGGAGTCACACTGAAAATTAAAGTGGAAAACCACACTACAGCCTGATCCAACTTTGATGTAATGTCCTTAAAACAAGTCAAAATGAGGCTCAGTAGTGTGTGTGGC
This sequence comes from Brachymystax lenok tsinlingensis, assembly GCA_030435695.1. NCBI lineage: Eukaryota > Metazoa > Chordata > Actinopteri > Salmoniformes > Salmonidae > Brachymystax > Brachymystax lenok. The sequence continues at coordinate 15,595,805 of CM059812.1, forward strand.
CTCCACGTGCCTGAATGACCTCCCTACAACGCCTGGGCATGCTCCTGATGAGGTGGCGGATGGTCTCCTGAGGGATCTCCTCCCAGACCTGGACTAAAGCATCCGCCAACTCCTGGACAGTCTGTGGTGCAACGTGGCGTTGGTGGATGGAGCGAGACATGATGTCCCAGATGTGCTCAATTGGATTCAGGTCTGGGGAACAGGCGGGCCAGTCCTTAGCATCAATGCCTTCCTCTTGCAGGAACTGCTGACACACTCCAGCCACATGAGGTCTAGCATTGTCTTGCATTAGGAGGAACCCAGGGCCAACCGCACCAGCATATGGTCTCACAAGGGGTCTGAGGATCTCATCTCGGTACCTAATGGCAGTCAGGCTACCTCTGGCGAGCACATGGAGGGCTGTGCGGCCCCCAAAGAAATGCCACCCCACACCATGACTGACCCACCGCCAAACCGGTCATGCTGGAGGATGTTGCAGGCAGCAGAGCGTTCTCCACGGCGTCTCCAGACTCTGTCACGTCTGTCACGTGCTCAGTGTGAACCTGCTTTCATCTGTGAAGAGCACAGGGCGCCAGTGGCGAATTTGCCAATCTTGGTGTTCTCTGGCAAATGCCAAACGTCCTGCACGGTGTTGGGCTGTAAGCACAACCCCCACCTGTGGACGTTGGGCCCTCATACCACCCTCATGGAGTCTGTTTCTGACCGTTTGAGCAGACACATGCACATTTGTGGCCTGCTGGAGGTCATTTTGCAGGGCTCTGGCAGTGCTCCTCCTTGCACAAAGGCGGAGGTAGTGGTCCTGCTGCTGGGTTGTTGCCCTCCTACGGCCTCCTCCACGTCTCCTGATGTACTGGCCTGTCTCCTGGTAGAGCCTCCATGCTCTGGACACTACGCTGACAGACACAGCAAACCTTCTTGCCACAGCTCGCATTGATGTGCCATCCTGGATGAGCTGCACTACCTGAGCCACTTGTGTGGGTTGTATACTCCGTCTCATGCTACCACTAGAGTGAAAGCACCGCCAGCATTCAAAAGTGACCAAAACATCAGCCAGGAAGCATAGGAACTGAGAAGTGGTCTGTGGTCACCACCTTCAGAACCACTCCTTTATTGGGGGTGTCTTGCTAATTGCCTATAATTTCCACCTGTTGTCTATTCCATTTGCACAACAGCATGTGAAATTTATTGTCAATCAGTGTTGCTTCCTAAGTGGACAGTTTGATTTCACAGAAGTGTGATTGACTTGGAGTTACATTGTGTTGTTTAAGTGTTCCCTTTATTTTTTTGAGCAGTGTATATACACTACATGACCAAAAGTATGTGGACACTTACTCTTCGAACATCTCATTCCAAAATCTAGGCATTAATATGGAGTTGGGCCCCCTCTTTTCTGCTATAACAGCCTCCACTCTTCTGGGAAGGCTTTCCACTAGATGTTGGAACATTGCTGCGGGGACATCCATTCTTCCATTCAGCCACAAGAGTATTAGTGAGGAGTATTGGGCGATTAGGCCTGGCTTACAGTCAAAGTTCCAATTCCTCCCAAAGGTGTTCGATGGGGTTGAGGTCAGGGCTCTGTGCAGGCCAGTCAAGTTCTTCCACACCGATCTCGAAAAACCATTTCTGTATGGACCTTGCTTTGTGCACGGGGGCATCAAGATGGGACACTGTCAGACGGAATCTTCTAGAATGCCTTTGTATACTGTAGCGTTAAGTTTCCCCTTCACTGGAACTAACGGGCCTAGCCTGAACCATGAAGAACAGCCCAGACCATTATTCCTCCTCCACCAAACTTTACAGTTGGCTCTATGCATTTGGGCAGGTAGCATTCTACTGGCATCTGCCAAACCCAGATGTGTCCGTCGGACTGCTCGATGGTGAAGCGTGATTCATCACTCCAGAGAATGTGTTTCCACTTCTCCAGAGTCCAATGGCGGCGAGCTTTGCACCACTCCAGCCGACGCTTGGCATTGCGCATGGTGATCTAAGGCTTGTGTGTGGCTACACGGCCATGGAAACCCATTTCATGAAGCTTCCAATTAACAGTTCTTGTGCTGACGTTGCTTCCAGAGGCAGTTTGGAACTCGGTAGTGAGTGTTGCCACCGAGGACAGACGATTTTTATGTGCTATGTGCTTCAGCACTTGGCGGTCCCGTTCTATGAGCTTGTGTGGCCTACCACTTCGTGGCTGAGCTGTTGTTGCTCCTAGACGTTTCCACTTCACAATAACAGCACTTACAGTTGACCGGGGCAGCTCCAGCAGGGCAGAAATTTAACGAACTGACTTGTTAGAAAGGTGGCATCCTATGACGGTGCCACGTTGAAAGTCACATTGCTCTTCAGTACGGGCCATTCTACTGCCAATGTTTGTCTATGGAGATTGCATGGCTGTGTGTTCGATTTTACAGCAACGGGTGTGGCTGAAATAGCCGAATCCACTAATTTGAAGAGGTGTCCACATACTTTTATATATATAGTGTATTCAAACATTTATCGGAACAGAGATCTGGGCTCTGGTCAAAAGTAGTGCACTATATAGAGAATAGGGTGCCATTTGGGACCTAAGTCTAACCAAACACTATAGAATGAGGCTAGATTTGTGATGGGTTGAATGTTTATGTTAAATATACAGGATACAAACCTTCAATTCCAGCTAAACAATGGATATATAGAATTTTGCAACAAAACCCATTTTAATACACATCTGAAACCTATTCATTTAAAATCTGTAAAACTAATATTTTACAAACAAATAAAGTTATCCATAAGCATTCATTTCTGATGTAAAAACACAAATGGGAAACATTTGTGTAAATAGCGTTTTGGAAATAAACTCTTCAAATCTACTTTTCCGTTCTAGTCCAATTCCAATTCTCTTCCATCCTCTCCTCTATTTTTGTATCTGATTCACTAACAGTCTCCTTGTCTCTGTAATGATCTGATAGGTCTGAGCATTATGTCAGATGTCAACTATGCCACCTGCTTTTGCAGATCAAGGAAAGGAAACGAGGAGTGGAAGCCAGTTTTATTTTGAACTCCATCACCTCCTGTCTCTCTCCTCTCCATCCCTTCTCTCTCTCTGTCTTTATCTCCCCTCACTCTGTCTCTCTCCTCTCCATCCCTTCTCTCTGTCTTTATCTCCCCTCATCTCTCTTTCCCTCTCCTCCCCTTTCGTTCTGTTTCTCTCTCCCTCTTTCTTTCTCTCTCTCCATCTTTCCTTCCTCTTTCTCTGCTCTCTCTCTTTCTCCCTCTAGTCTATGGAGTCTGACTGACGATGGCTCTCCCGTGGGACTATTTTATTTAGTGCCTCTTCTCTTCTCCCAGGCTTTTAGCAAGGCTGTAGTCTGTGACCCACTTCCACACAGGGAAGAAGAGGAGTGTGTGTGTGTGTGTGTGTGTGTGTGTGTGTGTGTGTGTGTGTGTGTGTGTGTGTGTGTGTGTGTGTGTGTGTGTGTGTGTGTGTGTGTGTGTGTGCGTGCGTGCGTGCGTGCGTGCGTGCGTGCGTGCGTGCGCCTAAGAATTTTCATCCACCGCAGGAAATGCAAACTTGTAGTGTATTTAAGGCTTCTAAAGTTTGTCATTTCCACTTTCAAATGTCAGACTTGATTTGCCCAAATGAAAAATGTGTCAACCCCTACCCCTATAATCCACATAATAATTCACATTTCCTGTTGCTGCAGGATTATTTTCCTGCTGTAGCAAACTGGCTCAAATTAAGATCCTACATATGTATATGCATGTATATGCGTGCCTGTGTATACGCACTGCCAAACACTAGAATCAGAGCGCAATTAAAAGAACACACAATGAACACAATGTACAGAACATCACTGTAAGAAAAAGCTAGCTGCTGCTCTAACTCACTGACACACTCCACTATCTCTGATTAGCCCACCTGACAACGTTGTTGTTGTACTTGTATTCACTGAATAAGCTCTGCATCATGTTACTTGTTGTTGTACTTGTATTCACTGAATAAGCTCTGCATCATGTTACTTGTTATTGTACTTGTATTCCCTGAATAAGCTCTGCATCATGTTACTTGTTTTTGTACTTGTATTCCCGGAATAAGCTCTGCATCATGTTACTTGTTGTTGAACTTGTATTCCCTGAATAAGCTCTGCATCATGTTACTTGTTGTTGAACCTGTATTCCCTGAATAAGCTCTGCATCATGTTACTTGTTGTTGTACTTGTATCCCCTGAATAAGCTCTGCATCATGTTACTTGTTGTTGCTAAACTATTAGAAAAAAGGTGCTATCTAGAACTTAAGAGTTCTTCAGCTGTCCCCATAGGAGAACCCTTTGAAGAACTCATTTTGGTTCCAGATAGAACCCTTTTGAGTTCCATGTAGAACCCTTTACACAGATGGTTCTACATGGAACCCAAAAGCGTTCTACCTAGAACCACAACAGGTTCTACCTGGAACCAAAAAGGGTTCCCAATACAAACTAAAGGGAAGAATGTCAGCTGTCTTCTGAAGTGATGTGAGGTGACGTGGCTCTTGTTGTTGACACTGAATGAGGAGAGGGAGAAAGGATCAAAAAACACATTAAATATTCCAAGGGCTTTGCCTTTTCAAGCTTTTTGTTACCCCAACCCCACATGCATCATTTAGGGGATGACATCACCCCTTTGAGCACTATGGCACGGTGTGCACTGTGACCTAGTTGGAATGCGGTGTATGGGGACTTTCACTAATGCTTTATTCCATTGGGCCATTCGGGTACACTGGGTTTCCTTCCATCCCAATAGTTTCTAATGAACATGAAAATGTCAAATAAACGTGTCTCTTATCATTATTGAAGAGGAAAAGTGTTGCTACCTATTCAGGATGAGTTAGACAAACAGGCAACTTGGTAGTAGTCTAGGATCCCATTTAGTTTTTTTTTACTGGCAGACTGTCTATGCAGGAGGAGGTTGAAGCTTCTGTTAAGACAAGACAACAACAGTTCGATATTGTTAAACTATTTCTTTTTTTCAGTGTCATGGTTTTATAACAATAACAGCCCAGGTTCATTTCAGTTCCTGTGTGTGTGTGTGTGTGTGTGTGTGTGTGTGTGTGTGTGTGTGTGTGTGTGTGTGTGTGTGTGTGTGTGTGTGTGTGTGTGTGTGTGTGTGTGTGTGTGTGTGTGTGTGTGTGTGTGTGTGTGTGTGTGTGTGTGTGTGTGTGTGTGTGTGTGTGTGTGTGTGTGTGTGTGTGTGTGTGTGTGTGTGTGTGTGTGTCTGTGTGTCTGTGAAAGTTGGCTGTTCATAGACAGAAAACCCAGACCAATCTATCAAGCGCAGCTAAATCCCTGAGTGTGAGTCTCTAAACCAGACACACACACACACACACACACATACAAGTCTCTAAACCAGACACACACATCCAGTTATCTATATTGACACACACCAGATCTGCCTGATCTCCTTTGTTTCCTATGAACAGGTACTAGTGGATAAACCTGAGAGAGGCATTCAGGGCAGCCAAATTACATGCTGTCACTGTGAACCACTGGCCATGCAGTGATGTTGTACACACACACACACACACACACACAGAGACACACAGTCAGAAAGACCATTAAGGCAATGATGCTAAAAGCCACTAAGTCCCTCTCTGTCTTTAGCCCTATAAACCTGGATCGGAACCAGCTGCCCTCCCAAATTGGCTGATAATTGTGTATATTTTACAATTTTTTTACTGGAGGATGAAGATTTTGTTAAGGTAACAACAGTTAGACATTCTTAAAGCATTTCATTTTTCATTGGCATGGTTTGAGAGAGAGAGAAAGAGAGCGAGAGAGAGAGAGCTTGTGTGTGTATGCTTTGCAAGTGTGTCTGATGTAAGCATCTCTTATATTGTGGCAATGTTTAACAATGAAATATCATACTGACACTAAATATATACTTATACTGTATCACATTGTGTAGGCATGATGAACTTTGTACTTGTCTTTCCCTCAGCAACATGCCCATGTCCTCATCCAGTAACCTTGGTGACAGAGAGAACTAGAACACCAAGTCAATGATCACTCAAATCACTAGGCTGATCGGTCATTTATAACAAAACCTTTTGATATAGCCAATAATTTCAATGACTATTTCACCAGTAAAGTGGACAGACTGAGAAGTGAAATGACAACATTGAACAGTGAACCATCATATTTGTGTATTGAAGATCAAATAATGAAAGAAAGCTGTTTTGAATTTGGTCAAGTTTGTGTGGAAGGGGTGGAAAAACAATTGTTATCCATCAATAATGATAAGCCACTAGGTATAGACATCCTAGATGGGAAATGATTAAGAATGGTAGCAGACTGCATTGCCACCCCTATTTACCATGTCTTTAATCAAAGCCTATAGGAATGTGTGTGTCCACATACTGACAAAGTTGTTGTGAAGATGGGGAGAGGTATGTCTGTTATAAAAAGATGTTCTGCGATTTTAACACAAAGATCAACTGTACTAGTTGTTCAGGGTCTGACAGTGTCCCATCTAGATTACTGTCCGGTAATATGGTCAGGTGCAGCAAAGAAAGACCTAGCAAAGCTGCAGCTGCCTCATAACAAAGCAGCACGCCTTGCCCTTAACTGCACACACAGAACTAACATCAACAACATGAATGATAGTCTCTCATGGTTGAGGGTTGAGGAGTAATTGAATACATATTTTCTAGTCTTTTTAAGAAACATTTGTGTGTTGAAAATGCCTAACCACTTGTATAATCTATTTGCATACACTTCAAACAGACATACAGTGCATTCGGAAAGTGTTCAGACCCCTTGACTTTTCCACATTTTGTTAAGTTACAGCCTTATTAAATAATGTTTATGTCTAATCAAACTACACACAATACCCCATAATGAGGAAGCAAAAACTGTTTTTTAGAAATGTTAGCAAATGTATTACAAATAAAAAACAGAAATACCTTATTTACACAAGTATTCAGACCCATTGATATGAGACTCGAAATTGAGCTCAGGTGCATCCTGTTTCCATTGACCATCCTTGAGATGTTTATACAACTTGGAGTCCACCTGTGGTAAATTCATTTGATTGGACATGATTTGGAAAGGCGCACACCTGTCTATATAAGGTCCCATAGTTGACAGAGCATGTCAGAGCAAAAACCAAGCCATGAGTTCAAAGGAATTGTCCGTAAAGCTCCGAGACAGGATTGTGTCGAGGCACAGATCTGGGGAAGGGTACCAAAACATTTCTGCAGCATTGAAGGTCCCCAAGAACACAGTGGCCTCCATCATTCTTAGATGGAAGAAGTTTGGAACTACTAAGACTCTTCTTAGAGCCGACTGCCCGGGCAAACTGAGCAATCCGGGGGAGAAGGGCATTGGTCAGGGGAGGTGACCAAGAACCCGATAGTGACAGGGCTCCAGAGTTCCTATGTGGAGATGGGAGAACCTTCCAGAAGGACAACCATCTCTGCAGCATGCCACCAGGCCAGTATGGTAGATTGGCCAGACGGAAGCCACTACTCAGTAAAAGGCACATGTCAGCCCGCTTGGAGTTTGCCAAAAGGCACCTAAAGACTATCAGACCATAAGAAACAAGATTATCTGGTCTGATGAAACCAAGATTGAACTCTTTGGCCTAAATGCCAAGCGTCACATTTGGAGGAAACCTGTCATGATCCCAACGGTGAAGCATGGTGGTGGCAGCATCATTCTGTGGGGATGTTTTTCAGCGGCAGGGACTGGGAGACTAGTCAGGATCGTGGGAAAAATTTACGGAGCAAAGCACAGAGAGATCCTTGATGAAAACCTGCTCCAGTGGGCTCAGGACCTCAGACTGAGGTGAAGGTTCACCTTCCAACAGGACAACAACCCTAAGCACACAGCCAACACAAAGCAGGTGTGGCTTCGGGACAATTCTCTGAATGTTCTTGAGTGACCCAGCCAGAGCCTGCACTTTACTCCGATCTAACATCTCTGGAGAGACCTGAAAATAGCTGTGCAGCGAATCTCCCCATCCAACCTGACAGAGCTTAAGAAGATCTGCAGAGAAGAATGGGAGAAACTCCCCAAAATACACGTGTGCCAAGCTTGTAGCATCATACCCAAGAAGACTCAAGGCTGTAATCGCTGCCAAAGGTGCTTCAACAAAGTACTGAGTAAAGGATCTGAATACTTATGTAAATGTGATATTTCCGTTTTTTATTTTTAATACATTTGCAAACATTTCTAAAAACCTGTTTTTGCTTTGTCTTTATGGGGTAGTGTGTGGAGATTGATTTAAAAATATATATAAATTACCTCATAAATGTTAGAATCAGGCTGTAACGTAACAAAATGTGGAAAAAGTTAAGGGGTCTACCCGGTGAAATGTAAGGCACCAAATTCAAAATCCAAAAGTTGAATTATTAAACATTCATCAATATACAAGTGTTGCATAGTCACCAAAAGCTCTGATTCTTGGCAATATCACAGCGTTGTCAGATTTCAAAAAGGCTTCACGGCGAAAGCACAACATTTGATTGTTTGAGGATAGCACCCCACATATTTTCCACATTAGCATAAATTCATATCCAGCGCGGGTCTCACAAAACCCATATAAGAGCTAAAATAAATCACTTACCTCTCGAAGAACTTCTGCTGAGGGCTTTCCAAGTGTCCAACGAAGACATCCAATGGTTCTTTTGTTAGAAAAAGTCATTTATTATATCCATAAATCTCAGTTTGGTTGGCACGTTATGTTCAGAAAATCCAACGTCGAATCGCCCTTTGAACTGTGAAGAGAACGCGTTCAAATATACCTATAAATCAAAGACCATTTATAATGCATCCTTAGCTATCCTTTTATGAATATTAGCGATAATATTTCACTCCGATGGTAACCTAAACGCTGTGAAATCTTGTTGACATCTGAGCTCCCTTGACTATTTCCTGTTCCTATCCTTTCTGCTCAGGGCTTCCAAACTCTGTATAAAGACTGTTGACATCTAGTGGAAGCCATAGGTACTGCAGTCTCGGAGCTGGATCCCATTAAAATCAATAGGGAGAGTATCAAACAGAGCAAAGGTCACAAAAAACAAATTCCGTACAGAAATTTCTCAGGTTTTCTTCCTACTATATCAGTTCTGTTATACTCACAGACATTATGTCAACACTTTTAGAAACTTCAGAGTGTTTCCTATCCAATAGTACTAATTACGTGCATATCCTATTTTCTGGGCCTGAGTGGCAGGCATTTTACTTTGGGCACGCCAGACTCTCCAAAACCGTCACCTCTGCTGCCGCTCCCTAAGAAGTTAAACAGATTAAAATATGTTTTATATTTGAGATTATTCAAATAGCCACCCTTTGCCTTGATGACAGCTTTGCACACTCTTGGCATTCTCTCAACCAGCTTCATGAGGTAGTCACCTGGAATGCATTTCAATTAACAGGTGTGCCTTAAAAGTTAATTTGTGGAATTTCTTTCCTTCTTAATGTGTTTGAGCCAATCAGTTGTGTTGTGACAAGGTAGTGGGGGTACACAGAAGATTTGGTAAAAGACAAGAACAGCTCAAATAAGCAAAGACAAATGACAGTCCATCATTACTTCAAGACATAAATGTCAGTCAATATTTCAAGAATTTTGAAAGTTTCTTCAAGTGTAGTCACAAAAACCATCAAGCGCTATGATGAAACTGGCACTCATGAGGACCGCCACAGGAATGGAAGACCCAGAGTTACCTCTGCTTCAGAGGATAAGTTCATTAGAGATACCAGCCTCAGAAACTGCAGCCCAAATAAATGCTTCACAGAGTTCAAGTAACAGACACATCTCAACATCAACTGTTCAGAGGAGACTGTGTCAATCAGGCCTTCATGGTTGAATTGCTGCAAAGAAACCACTACTAAAGGACACCAATAATAAGAAGAGACGTGCCTGGGCCAAGAAACACAAGCAATGGACATCAGACCAAATGTGAGGATGGTTCCAACCTCCAACCTCCGTGTCTTTGTTAGACGCGGTGTGGGTGAACGGATGATCTCCGCATGTGTATTTCCCACAGTAAAGCATGGAGGAGGTGGTGTTATGGTGCTTTGCTGGTGATACTGTCAGTGATCTATTTAGAATTCAAGGCACACTTAACCAGCATGGCTACAACAGCATTCTTCAGCGATACGCCATCCCATCTGGTTTGGGCTTAGTAGGACTATAATTTGTTTTTCAACTGGACAATGACCCAACACACCTACAGGCTGTGTAAGGGCTATTTTACCAAGATGTAGAGTGATGGAGTGCTGCATCAGATGACCGGGCCTCCACAATCCCCTAACCTCAACCAAATTGAGATGGTTTGGGATGAGTCGGGCCTCAGAGTGAAGGAAAAGCAGCCAACAAGTGCTCAGCATATGTGAGAACTCCTTCAAGACAGTTGGAAAAGCATTCCAGGTGAAGCTGGTTGAGAGAATGCCAAGCGTGTGCAAAGCTGTCATCAAGGCAAAGGGTGGCTATTTGAAGAATCTCAAGTATAAAATATATTTTGATTTGTAACACTTTTTTGGTTACTTCATTATTCCATATGTGTTATTTCATAGTTTTGATGTCTTCACTATTATTCCACAATGTAGAAAATATTAAAAATAAAGAAAAACCTTTGAATGAGTAGGTGTTCTAAAACTTTTGACTGGTAGTGTATGTAGAGAGCCATGTCATCATGGAATGCTCTGCCACCAGAGGTTACTCAGGCAACAAGTTTAGCTTAAAAAATCAGATAAAAAAACATTGTATCACAGAGCCTCTCCTCTTTCTAAAGATCTAATTAAACTGTATTGTATAGGACTCGTTTACGTATCCAATTACCAAATCAGGGCTAAAAACAGGTCAAAGCTTCCCACTTGGAGATAGATATAGCCTAGTTAATATCTAACAATCGTCATAACCCTTTAACCCTTTAACCTTAACAATTGGTGGGAGTTTGGTTGTATAATGTTCCTCCTAAGGAGACAGATAGTGAATGTTCTGAAGGTAGATCTAAACTCTGTGAGACAGTAAACTGCAGTGTCATGGGATGTAAGGGAAGTCTTATCTATGGTTAATAATTTATATTTTATGCAACTCAAGGTTTGATTTATTTTTGTAGGACATTATGTTCAATTAACTTGACTGTTAACTATTTAACATTTCACATCATTATTTATATAGCTGTAGATTGATCTGACTTCTTTCTTTTATATTAAGGTTTAATACAACAATGCCTGTCCCTTAAAGTGATACCTACATTACATATGGCTGGCTATACGACCTACATTTCTCTCCACTATGGAGAACGGCGAGGAGATGCAAGGGAGGGAGGGAAATCTGGTCGCTGAGGGGTTAAAAACAAAAGTGATTCCGTTGTGTTTAGAAGGAGGTGGGAGGTAGGGAATGGAATGGCGAGAGATATATCACGATATATATTACAAACCAACTCGTCTTCAGGGTAAACATCATTATACCGTGGATATTAAAACTATAAGGGATGAGAGTGACACGTTTAGAAAATAATATTGCAGCACCTGCGCGCGGATGAGATGAGGAAACGGTATGTAGCTAATATCCCTAATCTGTGGGATAAAACAAGGATTATAAACGAAAAAGCGAGCAAAACGCTTTTCTTTATAGCAGTAAACTCTGGGGTAGTATTCAGCATGGATCAGAAATGAATGTATAGGGTTGCGTGTTTTGCTCCTTATTAGAATCCATAGAACATCGAACAGATGTCAAACGACTGTACCGGATGGGGTTTGCGTGTTGGGAGGATTCGAAGATGCGTACACGTGTCGCTTGATCTGCGCGCTGAGGTTCAATCTGCATGCATTTACTGTAGCTATGATTGTAGCCTATATAACTTGTTTCTCGATTGCATATGCTAGTAGTTTACAGTAGTCTACATTAGGCTATTATAACAACAAATGCGTTATAAAGGCGGCTTTTGGACACCAGATTAATTAAACACATGTACAGCAATCCCGAAGTGCTGAAGTGAATGGACAGCCACAGTGCAATGAAAACATCACCATGGGAATAAACACAAACATGGGGAAAAAAAGACATTCAATCATCAAATAATTGAAGAATTATAATCATATGGATACCTGCATATTTAAAACCACTGCTGAAGGTGCACTACTTTTAACCTAAAGTACTTTCCATAATTGTTACGCTATTTCTGTCTATACATTTTTAATTTAATGTGTTTGTTAGCCTACATTTTAAAAAGTAGGCTACAATTAAATTTCGACTAGCCTACTTCAGGCTCCTCTCTATAGTCCCATGTATTAAGGACATTAGGACATGCTGGTACCTTCAGGAACTTGCTTCATTAGCACTTGCTAGAGCAGTAGCTTAGGGTACAGGACCAGATGTTTGTCGCGGAATGGGTTTTTGGTTTGTGAGTTGAGCAGACTAGGGGCTTTGCCGCACAAGTGAAGAGGAGAGAGACGGGAGTGTTCTTGGCCAGTGTCTCGCAGCCAGTGCCACGCGGGAACTCCATGCCCTGTCCCGTTACCTGGAGACACCACCACACTGGGGCCACGAGACCAGGTGATACTAGTCCAAAGCACGCGACTCGCATGTTCCCGCCTGTGCCATGGATGACTCTGGAATCATTCGACGTCGGAGGCTCCAGGTGAGAACTTTCTTGTTTCAAATATTTTCGGTAAAAAAATTGGATCACGAAAAAAACATGTTTTTAGGCTATACAGTGTTTGTTTACATTTATATTGTTTACAAACATTGAAGTAAAACAAGCTATATTTTGGGGTAGGCCCACAACAGTTGTACTAAGCTCATGAGGCAAGTTATATTCTTCAAGAATCAATGGGTATTATTAATTTATCATTCCAAAAGTGGATGTAGCAACTAAACTTTAAACTAGTCCAATTATATATTCAAAGGTGCATATTTTACAAACAAATGAAAACAAACTATATTCTAAATTGGCTAGCCTTAGCCCCTAGGCCTAATGCAGGAGACTAATGGAATATCAAGTTACAATTTGATGCATTAGCTCATGCCGCATGACAGAAGGCAGTAACTACTTTTTCCTAAGGGGATTATATTCACTTACTACAGGAAGCAAATCGATGTCTAGTTAACCCCCCTCCTAGGTCCTGGGCACCCTCCTGCATGCAATGTGTTTTGGAGGGCAGAACCCTGCTCTATGGGACCCTTCTGTCTCCTGTGACCATCAGAGATAATTCCACAAAGGCTGACATGGGCCATAGTACTAAAAACCTGATTAAACACCATAAAATAGCACAGTTACAATGTTATAGAAGACATATTCTTAGAAGTTTGAGCAGAGATGATGAATTCTAGGAACAGCTTATGAATGTTCCTGTTGTTCCATGAGGCTCTAATGGCCTTTTCTTGTAAAAAAAAACAATCATCATAATAATCAGAATCTCTTTCGGGCAGCCATACACACAAACAGTATACACACACACACACACACACACACACACACACACACACACACACACACACACACACACACACACACACACACACACACACACACTCTCTCTATTCATGCATGCGTGTGTGTACACATTCATGCTTGTGTGTGTGACATCAATATCCACACACACAGGCTAAATGCTAGTGGGAGATGTGAGGATGTGGTCCTCCTCTACTCTTAAAGCCCCTTACTAGGCACTTGTAGAGTAATGGTAGGACTAATGGTAGGACTAATGGTAAGACTAATGATAGGACTAATGGTAGTACTAATGTAGGCTAACAGGTAATTGCCCAGAGGGAAGGACAACCAAAACAGCCAAGGGGCCGTCAGACACACACACACACACACACACACACACACACACACACACACACACACACACACACACACACACACACACACACACACACACACACACACACACACACACACACACACACACACACACACACACACACACACACACACACACACACACACACACACAGAGGGCAGGGGCAGCTTCTGTTGGCTAGACCCCAGCCTCAGTAAAGTGGCTGGTAATTCCCCAGGCTGGCTCCACTTTCACTTGTCACTGCCAAAGGGTGTAGAGGGGGTGGGTGAAGCCAGAGAAGCAAAGGGTAGTCAGTGCCAGGGGACAAGGAGGGGGCAGAGATCAAGGACTCAAACCCAGACAGACAGTGTAGTGTGTGTGTGTGTGTGTGATAGTGAGTGAGTGTGTATTCTCAACTCTAATCCTCTCCCTAGGCCACTTCCATAAGCCAGTATAACACAGGCATCTCTGGGTCTTCGCTTGCTTGTTTGTGTGTGTGGGTAAGTAATCACTAGGAGCGACGAAGACTCCTGTCAGGCTCCAGATTGACCAGTCCAACCACCCACGTGTTTGTGTGTGTTTGTGTGCGTGTGTGTGTGTGTATGTGTGTACAACATCACTGCATGGTCGGTGGTTCACAGTGACAGCATGTAATTTGGCTGCCCTGAATGCCTCTCTCAGGTTTATCCACTAGTAGCTGTTCATAGGAAACACAGAAGGAGATCAGGCAGACACATGGTGTGTGTCAGTATAGATAACTGGATGTATATTGTATAAGTCAGTCATGTCAGTGGAAATATGTTCATGTCAAGATAGATCACTGTATAGATGACCATCTACATGTATATTGTAGTAAGTTATGCTAATGATATCATGTCAATGTCGACAACAGTCGACAAGCTTGGTACACCTGTATTTGGGTAGTTTCTCCCATTCTTCTCTGCAGATCCTCTCAAGCTCTGTCAGGTTGGATGGGGAGCATTGCTGCACAGCTATTTTCAGGTCTCTCCAGAGATGTTCGATCAGGTTCAAGTCCGGGCTCTGGCTGGGCCACTCAAGGACATTCAGAGACTTGCTTAGGATCGCTGTCCTGTTGGAAGGTGAACCTTCGCCCCAGTCTGAGGTCCTGAGCACACTAGAGCAGGTTTTCATCAAGGATCTCTCTGTACTTTGCTCCGTTCAACTTTGTCTCGATCCTGACTAGTCTCCCAATCCCTGCCACTGAAAAACATCCCCACAGCATGATGCTGCCACCACCATGCTTCACCGTAGGGATGGTGCCAGGTTTCCTCCAGACGTGACGCTTGGCATTCAGGCCAAAGAGTTTAATCTTGGTTTCATCAGACCAGATAATCTTGTTTCTCATGGTCTGAGTGTCTTTAGGTGCCTTTTGGCAAACTCTGTCATGTACCTTTTTACTGAGGAGTGGCTTCTGTCTGGCCAGTCTACTATAAAGGCCTGATTGGTGGAGTGCTGCAGAGATGGTTGTCCTTATGGAAGGTTCTCCTATCTCCACAGAGGAACTCTGGAGCCCTGTAAGAGTGACCATCAGGTTCGTGGTCACCTCCCTGACCAAGGCCCTTCTCGCCTGATTGCTCAGTTTGGCCGGGCGGCCAGCTCTAAGAAGAGTCTTGGTGGTTTCAAACTTCTTACAATTAAGAATGAGGGAGGCCACTGTGTTCTGTGGACCTTCAATGATGCAGAAATGTTTGGTACCCTTCCCCAGATCTGTACCTTGACACAATCCTGTCTCGGAGCTCTACAGACAATTCCTTCGACCTCATGGCTTGTTTTTTGCTCTGACACCTTATATAGACAGGTGTGTGCGCCTTTCCAATCAATTGAATTTAGCACTAGTGGATTCCAATCAAGTTGTAGAAACATCTCAAGAATGATCAATGAAAACAGGATGCACCTGAGCTCAATTTCAAGTCTCATAGCAAAGGGTCTGAATACTTATGTTTTTTTCAAATACATTTCTAAAAATTTCTAAAAACCTGTTTTCACTTTATCATTATTGGGTATTGTGTGTAGATTGCTAAGAATTTTTTTAAATGTTTTAGCCATTTTAGATTAATGCTGCAATGTAACAAAATGTGGAAAAAGTCAAGAGGTCTGAAAACTTTCCAAAGGCACTGTAGATGACAGTTTAAATGACACTATATTGTGTGTGTCTAGGGTTGCAAAGGGTCTGAAACTTTCCGGTGAATTTCCAGAATTTTTCCATGACATTTTCCATGGTAAGTTAAGCCTGGCAATTTTGTGATTTTTGTTTAAATTCATCAAAAAAGTTAGCTTATAACAGTGAACCTTTTTTTTTGTGGGATACACATAAGGCAATTTTAGGTCTTGTGGCATATTTTGCTTAAACTATCCCCAATTCAATAGAATTGCAACCCTCTGCATGCACAGTGAATTCTTTCATCACATGTGCAGTGCGCTCTTCCATCACATGTACTGTTGATTCTCAAGATCTTGCACACTAGTGAGATGCTATTGAGCCCACACTACTTCACTGTCTGAGCCAAGGACTACATGCTTTCTGGTAAGTTTTGATTACAATACTGGGTGGGGTGAATATATTTTCAATGGCATACATGATTTCTTTGTTAACTAGTAAATAGTAGCCTACAGCAAAGTGTGTTTAAATCATTTCTAACTTGTTAATAATTTCTGCTAGTTAGTTTTTGCTACCATATGAGTTTTAGCTTGCTTGAGCCTGCTAACTGAGGAGAGTTAATTCACTTGTTTCCATACATGTTTCATTTTAAAACATTAAAAAACAAACATCTTACAAAGGAGTTGTTTAATCTAACTGCTTAACTATTTATCGGTACATGGAATTGTATTTGTTGTTTTTTTACAATTTGTTTTCTAATCTTTACAGGAAAATACCACGGGCACTATCTGATGTGTGGAGACATTTCACTGCAGCTAATATACAGTGGGGGAAAAAAGTATTTAGTCAGCCACCAATTGTGCAAGTTCTCTCACTTAAAAAGATGAGAGAGGCCTGTAATTTCCATCATAGGTACACTTCAACTATGACAGACAAAATGAGGAAAAAAAATCCAGAAAATCACATTGTAGGATTTTTAATGAATTTATTTGCAAATTATGGTGGAAAATAAGTATTTGGTCAATAACAAAAGTTTATCTCAATACTTTGTTATATACCCTTTGTTGGCAATGACAGAGGTCAAATGTTTTCTGTAAGTCTTCACAAGGTTTTCACACACTGTTGCTGGTATTTTGGCCCATTCCTCCATGCAGATCTCCTCTAGAGCAGTGATGTTTTGGGGCTGTCGCTGGGCAACACGGACTTTCAACTCCCTCCAAAGATTTTCTATGGGGTTGAGATCTGGAGACTGGCTAGGCCACTCCAGGACCTTGAAATGCTTCTACGAAGCCACTCCTTCGTTGCCGGGCGGTGTGTTTGGGATCATTGTCATGCTGAAAGACCCAGCCACGTTTCATCTTCAATGCCTTTGCTGATGGAAGGAGGTTTTTACTCAAAATCTCACGATACATGGCCCCATTCATTCTTTCCTTTACACGGATCAGTCAGTCCTGGTCCCTTTGCAGAAAAACAGCCCCAAAGCATGATGTTTCCACCCCCATGCTTCACAGTAGGTATGGTGTTCTTTGGATGCAACTCAGCATTCTTTGTCCTCCAAACACGACGAGTTGAGTTTTTACCAAAAAGTTCTATTTTGGTTTCATCTGACATTCTCCCAATCCTCATCTGGATCATCCAAATGCTCTCTAGCAAACTTTAGACGGCCTGAACATGTACTGGCTTAAGCAGGGGGACACGTCTGGCACTGCAGGATTTGAGTCCCTGGCGGCGTAGTGTGTTACTGATGGTAGGCTTTGTTACTTTGGTCCCAGCTCTCTGCAGGTCATTCACTAGGTCCCCGTGTGGTTCTGGGATTTTGCTCACCGTTCTTGTGATCATTTTGACCCCACGGGTGAGATCTTGCGTGGAGCCCCAGATCGAGGAAGATTATCAGTGGTCTTGTATGTCTTCCATTTCCTAATAATTGCTCCCACAGTTGATTTCTTCAAACCAAGCTGCTTACCTATTGCAGATTCAGTCTTCCCAACCTGGTGCAGGTCTACAATTTTGTTTCTGGTGTCCTTTGACAGCTCTTTGGTCTTGGCCATAGTGGAGTTTGGAGTGTGACTGTTTGAGGTTGTGGACAGGTGTCTTTTATACTGATAACAAGTTCAAACAGGTGCCATTAATACAGGTAATGAGTGGAGGACAGAGGAGCCTCTTAAAGAAGAAGTTACAGGTCTGTGAGAGCCAGAAATCTTGCTTGTTTGTATGTGACCAAATACTTATTTTCCACCATAATTTGCAAATAAATTCATAAAAAATCCTACAATGTGATTTTCTGGATTTTTTTTCCTCATTTTGTCTGTCATAGTTGAAGTGTACCTATGATGAAAATTACAGGCCTCTCTCATCTTTTTAAGTGAGAGAACTTGCACAATTGGTGGCTGACTGAATACTTTTTTTCCCCACTGTAGAAGGAAAAGCTGTGTACATTTGAAAATACTGTGCCAAATCATATGTGAAGAATTGTCAGGCCAAGTGCATAAAGTTCCCTCGGCGCTCACAACAAGCAACTTCTGACAAAAGTCCCTCTACTTCTATTCTAGATGAAAATTATGAATCAGACATCTTATCGATAGCAACAGCTCTTGGCCCCCTTGGAATCAGACGGTTTTTTTGACTCAATGGAGGAACGTAGTCAGAGAATTGCTAATGAATGTCTTGCTCGAAATCCGTACTGCCCTGCCACTTCACTATTGCTGCAAGCAGAGGAAACTGCAGTTCTGAAATACATCAAAAAGCATGAAAACTTCTGCCTGAAGCCCAAACACGCCGCAGCGTACATGTTGAACCCCAAGTATGCTGGCAAGAGCGTCCTGTCTGGTGCAGAGATCAACAAGGCCTATGGTGTCATCACTACCGTGTCTCGCCACCTTGGCCTGGATGAGGGCAAGGTTCTTGGCAGTCTGGCGAAGTACACTTCCAAGCAAGGGCTTTGGGATGGAGATGCAATATGGCAGTCATGCCAACATATCTCCTCAGCCACCTGGTGGAAGGGACTTTGTGAAACTGAGGCTCTTTCCCCTGTTGCCTCCATCATCCTCTAAATCCCACCAACATCAGCCGTCTCAGAGCACAACTGGTCCTTGTTTGGGAACACACACACCAAAGCATGCAACAGGCTGACCAATACAAGGGTTGAAAAATTGGTGGCTATCCAGGCAAATATGAGGCTTTTTGAGCCTGACAACGAGTCATCCTCAACAAGGTTGGAAAGTGACAGTGAAGATGAGGCCTCAGAGTCTGATGTTCAAGAGGTGGACATTGAGGAGGTCCAGGGTGAAGACATGGAAGCCTGAGAGGAAGACAACCAAAGCTTTAGTTTTGTTAGAGGTTCACCTAGGGGTCATGATAGGGGCTGTACCAAATGTGTGATATATTATAATAATTGATTATGCTTATGTTGTATTAATAGAAGGGGAGGGGTTATAATACCCCTCCCTCCTTACATTTATAGGGTCCTAGACTACAGATTAACCATATATATATTCATTGTAGAGGTTTAGTATTGTTCCGAAGTTGTTTTCTAGTTTCTCTGCTTCTTATAAAGACACGGTCTGAGAAATGTGTGACTGTGAAGACAGAACTCTGCAGGGGAGTAAAATAGATAAGAGACTAGTCAGACATACCTCTATAAATCAACTTGGTGGAGTGGACATTTACTGCTAAGCTTTTAGATAACACTGAAACTCTATGTTTGTGTAGCTGTGGATGCATGGGCTTAGTCTCATTAGTAGAAGGTAATGACGTAGGCAGTGACATCATTAAGGCTGGACTTCGGGTTTAATAAAACAACTTGGGACTTTTTCTATTTTGCAGAACATACTCGGAAACATGCATGCTATGTTCCTGTTTGTTAACTTCTGTCTGCAATTGCATTAATAAAGGTTTTTGAATGATTTAATTAAAGATATTGTCATAATGCTAATTTCACCAATGAGCCAATGATTGACATGGAACAAGGAGGAAACGAACCCCAACAGTTTCTAGACTATCATTTTACAGATGTATGTTGAAAACGCTTTTGGGAGATGTGATGGATCATTGGGGATCATTCAATATTCCCTTTCCTTTGTTGTTCAGTGAAATCCTCCCATGTGAAGAGTCAACTCATTTTACCAAATCATAATTAGACATAATTGCAAAGGATTAAATCCTTCCAATATAAATAAAAAACTATTTAGTTACGAATTTAACTTTAATTAAAGGTTTATGTTTCTGTCTCCATATGATTTGGTAAATATATCCAATGCAAAAACATCTACATTTAAATGGTGTTAATATTAATTTGCATATATTTCCGTTAATTCCCATGTATTCCCATTAATTCCACCTCTGAATATTCCCAAAATGTGCAACCCTATGTGTGTCAGTCAGTCAGTCATATTATAGTAATGACAATATGATGTCAATATTGGTGACTGTTTGCTTTAGGACTGATTGACTCAGTAGCAGCAGAAGCAGTCACTCTTCTCACTACATCAGTCTTCATTATGTTGAACTGTATGTACTGTAGTTACAACCTAGAGTGTGATGATAAGTGGTCCAATACTCTGTTCTGGGCAAGCTGCCAATTTTCAATTTCCTTAACAGGAAGGGATAAGAATTGGATCATTTGAGAGGAGAGAGGACGCAGCCAGTATACTACTGTCAGTCACTGATAAAAAAAGAGGCTAAACTTGTAAGACGTAGACAATCCAATACAAAAATATCAAGGCACTCTCACCAGATTGTTGAAGTTAAAAACCCTTTATTAATTTGTAATTTCACTGTCGGAATGTTGAAAAGGAAACAAAATGGCTACTGTGCCTGGCTCTTGTCACTGAATGTTTTATCTGCTGTTTTGTCTTCTTATAGGATTCCTTTAGGTGTTAGTAGCCTAAGATTATCATCAGACAGCAAGTTGTTCTGCAGGGGAGAAGAAAGTGCTACAATAGTGATATTCTATTATATTAGGTAATGCTAATTCATTGGTTCTTGACAGTGTCAGAGAGACTTGTACTACATGAATTCATGCCCACATTCAGTCTGCGACCCAAATGGCACACTATTTGCTATATGGTACACTATGAGCCCTGGTCTAATGTGGTGCACAATGTAGGGAATAGGGTATCATTTGAAACGCAGACATAGTCTAGTCTATTCACTAAAGGTCATTAAAGAGACTTGTACAAGTGAGTTGTTAGAATATTAAGCTGAGAAATAGGGATGACATTCACAAAATCAAGGAACTGTAACTGTCTACATTTATTTGAGTGTTGGCATATTACTACTGAAAAGGGTTTGTTTTTGTCAAACTCTCAAATGACAAATGGCACCCAATTCCTTATATAGCATACTTCTTTTGACCTGGGCCCATGGTGTAGTCTTTTCCGCCAGCAAAGAACTGTCAGTTTCAGAGCCCCAGTGTACCAACTACAGAGAAACGTTATGATGATGTCCACATTTATTTCAAAGTGTTGGCAGTTGGTATTTTACTGAAAAGGGGTTCTTTCTTTTCAAACACACCTCTGTCTCTCTGTCTCTCTCTCTGTGGGTAATTATGAGCTAAAGTAATGTGGTGGAATTAAATGCTGTATGAGTTGTGATACCTTTTGTGAATGTCTTAGCTGAGAAGTTAATCTGTTTTGGATGGTGTGTTTCATCTTATGAAAGAACAGAGCGACTGAGGGGGGAACTCACAGAGAGGACTCGCACTTAACCGCTAATGACAAAAAATAGCATGGAGGTCCACGTGCATAATTGAGTGAGAAAGCCTGAGAGGGGTGTGGGGAGATGTTTGTGTTTGTGTATGTGTATGTGTGTACACTACAGTGTGTGTGTCTGTACGTATGTGCACTACAGTGTGTGTGTCTGTATGTGTGTACACTAAAGTGTCTGTGCGTGTGTGTATTTGTGTACAGTCGTGGCCAAAAGTTTTGAGAATGACACAAATACCGTATTAATTTCCACAAAGTTTGCTGCTTCAGTGGCTTTAGATATTTTTGTCAGATGTTACTATGGAATACTGAAGTATAATTACAAGAATTTCATAAGTGTCAAAGGCTTTTATTGACAACTACATGAAGTTGACCCTTCTTTTTCAAGACCTCTGCAATCCGCCCTGGCATGCTGTCAATTAACTTCTGGGCCACATCCTGACTGATGGCAGCCCATTCGTGCATAATCAATCCTAGGAGTTTGTCAGAATTTGTGGGGTTTTGTTTGTCCACCCGCCTCTTGAGGATTGACCACAAGTTCTCAATGGGATTAAGGTCTGGGGAGTTTCCTGGCCATGGACCCAAAATATCTATGTTTTGTTCCCCGAGCCACTTAGTTATCACTCATCATGCTGGAAAGGCATTGTTCGTCACCAAACTGTTCCTGGATGGTTGGGAGAAGTTGCTCTCGGAGGATGTGTTGGTACCGTTCTTTATTCATGGCTTTGTTCTTAGGCAAAATTGTGAGTGAGCCCACTCCCTTGACCGAGAAGCAATGAATGGTCTCAGGATGCTTTACTGTTGGCATGACACATGACTGATGGTAGCGCTCACTTTGTCTTCTCCGGACAAGATTTTTTCCGGATGCCCCAAACAATCGGAAAGGGGATTCATCAGAGAAAATTACTTTACCCCAGTCCTCAGCAGTCCAATCCCTGTACCTTTTGCAGAATATCAGTCTGTCCCTGCTGTTTTTCCTGGAGAGAAGTGGCTTCTTTGCTGCCCTTCTTGACACCAGGCCATCCTCCAAAAGTCTTTGCCTCACTGTGTGTTCAGATGCACTCACACCTGCCTGCTGCCATACCTGAGCAAGCTCTGTACTGGTGGTGCCCCGATCCCGCAGCTGAATCAACTAGGAGACGGTCCTGGCGCATGCTGGACTTTCTTGGGCACCCTAAAGCCTTCTTCACAACAGTTGAACCGCTCTCCTTGAAGTTCTTGATGATCCGATAAAGGGTTGATTTAGGTGCATTCTTACTGGCAACAATATCCTTGCCTGTGAAGCCCTTTTTGTGCAATGCAATGATGACGGCACTCTGTTTCCTTGCAGGTAACCATGGTTGACACAGGAAGAACAATGATTCCAAGCACCACCCTTTTGAAGCTTCCAGTCTGTTATTCAAACTCAATCAGCATGACAGAGTGATCTCCAGCCTTGTCCTCGTCAACACTCACACCTGTGTTAATGAGAGAATCAATGACATGATGTCAGCTGGTCCTTTTGTGGCAGAGCTGAAATGCAGTGGAAATGTTTTTTGGGGATTCAGTTCATTCGCATGGCAAAGAGGAACGTTGCAATTAATTGCAATTCATCTGATCACTCTTCATGACATTCTGGAGTCTTTGCAAATTGCCATCATACAAACTGAGGCAGCAGACTTTGTGAAAATTAATATTTGTGTCATTCTCGAAACCTTTGGCCACGACTGTAAACTACAGGGTGTGCGTGTCTGTACGTGTGTACACTAAAGTGTGTGTGTGTGCATGTATGTATGTGTGTACACCACAGTGTTTGTGTGGGTGTGTGCGTTCATTGATTAACATGTGGAAAGGCTGAAATGCAGAAACACAGGAGGTCTGTCATTGTGATGCACAATGACAGACCTCCTGTGTCATTGTGATGATCAGGAAATCAGGAAATGGCTCCTCGCAGTTAGGCATTCCCATGATGACTCACTGAATTCATGCAGAGTTGCTCCAGTTTCAACAGTTTAACCCATGTAATATCCAGTTAATGTACTGTACTACCAATACATTTGCTAATACATTTAGTTCTACAGTAGTTGATGTTATTTTGCCCATGTTTATTAGACATGACTGAATATATTACTAGGGTCTAGTGGTCTGTGTTCTGTATTGTCCATTCTAACGTTTGGCCAGGGGGCTTGTATGACCTATATGACAGCACACACAATCAGGATAATGCCAATGGGTGCGTCCCAAATGTCACCCCTTTCCCTATAAAGTGCACTACTTTTGACCAGAACCCTATGGGCCCTGGTCAAAAGTAGTGCACTAAATAAGGAATAGGGTGCAATTTGGGACAGCCCAAATTCATGGGAGATTTCACAGATACACTATACACTATAACTATAGGTTTAATAGATGATTGACTTCATATAGAGAGAGCCATCACTTGCCCTTCCTAATCCTATGTTTCCATTCCTAGCCGTTACTTAATATGTTGCCCTTCCTGTCCATGACTTAATATGTTGCCATGTTGTCCTTCCTAGCCTTTACTTAAAATGTGCCATTCCTGTCCATGACTTTATATGTTCCCATGTTGTCCTTCCTTGCCGTTACTTAATATGTACCCTTCCTAGCCATTACTTAATATGTTGCCCTTCCTAGCCATTACTTAATATGTTCCCATGTTCTCCTTCCTTGCCGTTACTTAATATGTGCCCTTCCTAGCCATTACTTAATATGTGCCCTTCCTAGCCATTACTTAGGATGTTGCCATGTTATCCTTCCAAGCCATTACCTAATATGGTGCCGTGTTGTCCTTCCTAGCCATTACTTAATATGGTGCCATGTTGGCCTTCCTAGCCATTACTTAATATGTTGCCATGTTATCCTTCCAAGCCATTACTTAATGTTGCCATGTTATCCTTCCAAGCCATTACTTAATGTTGACATGTTATCCTTCCAAGCCATTACCTAATATGGTGCTGTGTTGTCCTTCCTAGCCGTTACCTAATATGTTGCCATGTTGTCCTTCATAGCCACTACTTAATGCTGCCATGTTGTCCTTCCTAGCCATTACTTAATATGTTGCCATGTTGTCCTTCCTAGCCATTACTTAATATGTTTCCATGTTATCCTTCCAAGCCATTACTTAATATGTTGCCATGTTGGCCTTCCTAGTCATTACTTAATATGTTGCCTACTATCCTTCCTAGCCATTACTTAATGTTGCCATGTTATCCTTCCAAGCCATTACTTAATGTTGCCATGTTGTCCGTTCTAGCCATTACTTAATATGTTGCCATGTTATCCTTCCAAGCCATTACTTAATATGTTGCCATGTTATTCTTAATAGCCATTACTTAATATGTTGCCATGTTATTCTTAATAGCCATTACTTAATATGTTGCCATGTTATCCGTTCCTACCATTACTTAATATGTTGCCATGTTATCCTTCCTAGCCATTACTTAAAATGTTGCCATGTTGTCCTTCCAAGCCATTACCTAATATGGTGCCGTGTTGTCCTTCCTAGCCATTACCTAATATGGTGCCGTGTTGTCCTTCCTAGCCATTACCTAATATGGTGCCATGTTGGCCTTCCTAGCCATTACTTAATATGTTGCCATGTTATCCTTCCAAGCCATTACTTAATGTTGCCATGTTATCCTTCCAAGCCATTACTTAATGTTGACATGTTATCCTTCCAAGCCATTACCTAATATGGTGCTGTGTTGTCCTTCCTAGCCGTTACCTAATATGTTGCCATGTTGTCCTTCATAGCCACTACTTAATGCTGCCATGTTGTCCTTCCTAGCCATTACTTAATATGTTGCCATGTTGTCCTTCCTAGCCATTACTTAATATGTTTCCATGTTATCCTTCCAAGCCATTACTTAATATGTTGCCATGCTATCCTTCCTAGCCATTACTTAATATGTTGCCATGTTGGCCTTCCTAGTCATTACTTAATATGTTGCCTGCTATCCTTCCTAGCCATTACTTAATGTTGCCATGTTATCCTTCCAAGCCATTACTTAATGTTGCCATGTTGTCCGTTCTAGCCATTACTTAATATGTTGCCATGTTATCCTTCCAAGCCATTACTTAATATGTTGCCATGTTATTCTTAATAGCCATTACTTAATATGTTGCCATGTTATCCGTTCCTACCATTACTTAATATGTTGCCATGTTATCCTTCCTAGCCATTACTTAATATGTTGCCATGTTGTCCTTCCAAGCCATTACCTAATATGGTGCCGTGTTGTCCTTCCTAGCCATTACCTAATATGGTGCCGTGTTGTCCTTCCTAGCCATTACCTAATATGGTGCCATGTTGGCCTTCCTAGCCATTACTTAATATGTTGCCATGATATCCTTCCAAGCCACTACTTAATGCTGCCATGTTGTCCTTCCTAGCCATTACTTAATATGTTGCCATGTTGTCCTTCCTAGCCATTACTTAATATGTTTCCATGTAATCCTTCCAAGCCATTACTTAATATGTTGCCATGCTATCCTTCCTAGCCATTACTTAATATGTTGCCATGTTGTTCTGCCTAGCTATTACTTAATATGTTGCCATGTTATCCATCCTAGCAATTACTTAATGTTGCCATGCTATCCTTCCTAGCCATTACTTAATATGTTGCCATGTTGTCCGTTCTAGCCATTACTTAATATGTTGCCATGTTGTCCTTCCTAGCCATTACTTAATATGTTGCCATGTTATCCGTCCTACCATTACTTAATATGTTGCCATGTTATCCTTCATAGCCATTACTTAATATGTTGCCATGTTGTCCTTCCAAGCCATTATTTAATATGTTGCCATGTTATCCTTCCTAGCCATTACTTAATGTTGCCATGCTATCCTTCCAAGCCATTACTTAATATGTTGCCATGTTGTCCTTCCTAGCCATTACTTAATGTTGCCATGTTATCCTTCCTAGCCATTACTTAATATGTTGCCATGTTGGCCTTCCTAGCCATTACTTAATATGTTGCCATGTTATCCTTCCAAGCCATTACTTAATGTTGCCATGTTATCCTTCCAAGCCATTAACTAATATGGTGCCGTGTTGTACTTCCTAGCCATTACCTAATATGTTGCCATATTGTCCTTCATAGCCATTACTTAATATGTTGCCATATTGTCCTTCATAGCCATTACTTAATGTTGCCATGTTATCCTTCCAAGCCATTACCTAATATGGTGCTGTGTTGTCCTTCCTAGCCGTTACCTAATATGTTGCAATATTGTCCTTCATAGCCATTACTTAATATGTTGCCATATTGTCCTTCATAGCCACTACTTAATGCTGCCATGTTGTCCTTCCTAGCCATTACTTAATATGTTGCCATATTGTCCTTCCTAGCCATTACTTAATGTTGCCATGTTATCCTTCCAAGCCATTACTTAATATTGACATGTTGTCCTTCCTTGCCATTACTTAATATGTTTCCATGTTATCCTTCCAAGCCATTACTTAATATGTTGCCATGTTATTCCTTCCTAGCCATTACTTAATGTTGCCATGTTATCCTTCCAAGCCATTACTTAATATGTTGCCATGGTATCCTTCCTAGCCATTACTTAGTATGTTGCCATGTTGGCCTTCCTAGCCATTACTTAATATGTTGCCATGTTGTCCTTCCAAGCCATTACTTAATATGTTGCCATGATGTCCTTCCTAACCATTACTTAATATGTTGCCATGTTATCCTTCCTAGCCATTTCTTAATGTTGCCATGCTATCCTTCCAAGCCATTACTTAATATGTTGCCATGTTGTCCGTTCTAGCCATTACTTAATATGTTGCCATGTTGTCCTTCCTAGCCATTACTTAATATGTTGCCATGTTATCCGTCCTACCATTACTTAATATGTTGCCATGTTATCCTTCCTAGCCATTACTTAATGTTGCCATGTTATCCTTCCTAGCCATTACTTAATATGTTGCCATGTTATTCTTAATAGCCATTACTCAATATGTTGCCATGTTATCCTTCCTAGCCATTACTTAATATGTTTCCATGTTATTCTTAACTTCTTGGGGCCCAGTGGGGCGCTAGCGGGCTCGTCCCGACACTACCAGGGAAAATGTAAAGCGCCAAATTCAAAATCCCAAAGTTGAATTATTAAACATTAAGCCATTACTTAATATGTTGCCATGTTATCCTTCCAAGCCATTACTTAATATGTTGCCATGTTATTCTTAATAGCCATTACTTAATATGTTGCCATGTTATTCTTAATAGCCATTACTTAATATGTTGCCATGTTATTCTTAATAGCCATTACTTAATACGTTGCCATGTTGCCCTTCCTAGCCATTACTTAATATGTTGCCATGTTGTCCGTTCTAGCCATTACTTAATATGTTGCCATGTTGTCCTTCCTAGCCATTACTTAATATGTTGCCATGTTATCCGTCCTACCATTACTTAATATGTATTCATGTTATCCTTCCTAGCCATTACTTAATATGTTGCCATGTTGTCCTTCCAAGCCATTATTTAATATGTTGCCATGTTATCCTTCCTAGCCATAACTTAATGTTGCCATGCTATCCTTCCAAGCCATTACTTAATATGTTGCCATGTTGTCCTTCCTAGCCATTACTTAATGTTGCCATGTTGGCCTTCCTAGCCATTACTTAATATGTTGCCATGTTATCCTTCCAAGCCATTACTTAATGTTGCCATGTTATCCTTCCAAGCCATTACCTAATATGGTGCCGTGTTGTCCTTCCTAGCCATTACCTAATATGTTGCCATGTTATCCTTCCTAGCCATTATTTAATGTTGCCATGTTATCCTTCCAAGCCATTACCTAATATGGTGCTGTGTTGTCCTTCCTAGCCGTTACCTAATATGTTGCCATATTGTCCTTCATAGCCATTACCTAATATGTTGCCATATTGTCCTTCATAGCCATTACTTAATGTTGCCATGTTATCCTTCCTAGCCATTACCTAACATGGTGCTGTGTTGTCCTTCATAGCCGTTACCTAATATGTTGCCATATTGTCCTTCATAGCCATTACTTAATATGTTGCCATATTGTCCTTCATAGCCACTACTTAATGCTGCCATATTGTCCTTCCTAGCCATTACTTAATATGTTGCCATATTGTCCTTCATAGCCACTACTTAATGCTGCCATGTTGTCCTTCCTAGCCATTACTTAATATGTTGCCATATTGTCCTTCATAGCCATTACTTAATGTTGCCATGTTATCCTTCCAAGCCATTACTTAATATTGACATGTTGTCCTTCCTAGCCATTACTTAATATGTTTCCATGTTATCCTTCCAAGCCATTACTTAACTTCTTGGGGCCCAGTGGGGCGCTAGCGGGCTCGTCCCGACACTACCAGGGAAAATGTAAAGCGCCAAATTCAAAATCCCAAAGTTGAATTATTAAACATTAAGCCATTACTTAATATGTTGCCATGTTATCCTTCCAAGCCATTACTTAATATGTTGCCATGTTATTCTTAATAGCCATTACTTAATATGTTGCCATGTTATTCTTAATAGCCATTACTTAATATGTTGCCATGTTGTCCTTCCTAGCCATTACTTAATATGTTGCCATGTTATTCTTAATAGCCATTACTTAATATGTTGCCATGTTGTCCTTCCTAGCCATTACTTAATATGTTGCCATGTTATTCTTAATAGCCATTACTTAATACGTTGCCATGTTGTCCTTCCTAGCCATTACTTAATATGTTGCCATGTTGTCCGTTCTAGCCATTACTTAATATGTTGCCATGTTGTCCTTCCTAGCCATTACTTAATATGTTGCCATGTTATCCGTCCTACCATTACTTAATATGTATTCATGTTATCCTTCCTAGCCATTACTTAATATGTTGCCATGTTGTCCTTCCAAGCCATTATTTAATATGTTGCCATGTTATCCTTCCTAGCCATAACTTAATGTTGCCATGCTGTCCTTCCAAGCCATTACTTAATATGTTGCCATGTTGTCCTTCCTAGCCATTACTTAATGTTGCCATGTTGGCCTTCCTAGCCATTACTTAATATGTTGCCATGTTATCCTTCCAAGCCATTACTTAATGTTGCCATGTTATCCTTCCAAGCCATTACCTAACATGGTGCTGTGTTGTCCTTCATAGCCGTTACCTAATATGTTGCCATATTGTCCTTCATAGCCATTACTTAATATGTTGCCATATTGTCCTTCATAGCCACTACTTAATGCTGCCATATTGTCCTTCCTAGCCATTACTTAATATGTTGCCATATTGTCCTTCATAGCCACTACTTAATGCTGCCATGTTGTCCTTCCTAGCCATTACTTAATATGTTGCCATATTGTCCTTCATAGCCATTACTTAATGTTGCCATGTTATCCTTCCAAGCCATTACTTAATATTGACATGTTGTCCTTCCTAGCCATTACTTAATATGTTTCCATGTTATCCTTCCAAGCCATTACTTAATATGTTGCCATGTTATCCTTCCTAGCCATTACTTAATGTTGCCATGTTATCCTTCCAAG
Organism: Brachymystax lenok tsinlingensis; assembly: GCA_030435695.1. NCBI lineage: Eukaryota > Metazoa > Chordata > Actinopteri > Salmoniformes > Salmonidae > Brachymystax > Brachymystax lenok. Next base: position 15,625,880 of record CM059812.1, read on the forward strand.
CCATTACTTAATGTTGCCATGTTGTCCGTTCTAGTCATTACTTAATATGTTGCCATGTTATCCTTCCAAGCCATTACTTAATATGTTGCCATGTTATTCTTAATAGCCATTACTCAATATGTTGCCATGTTATTCTTAATAGCCATTACTCAATATGTTGCCATGTTATCCTTCCTAGCCATTACTTAATATGTTGCCATGTTGGCCTTCCTAGCCATTACTTAATATGTTGCCATGTTATTCTTAATAGCCATTACTTAATATGTTGCCATGTTGTCCTTCCTAGCCATTACTTAATATGTTGCTATGTTATTCTTAATAGCCAATACTGAATATGTTGCCATGTTATCCTTCCAAGCCATTATTTAATATGTTGCATGTTATCCTTCCTAGCCATTACTTAATGTTGCCATGCTATCCTTCCAAGCCATTACTTAATATGTTGCCATGTTGTCCTTCCTAGCCATTACTTAATGTTGCCATGTTATCCTTCCTAGCCATTACTTAATGTTGCCATGTTATCCTTCCAAGCCATTACTTAATATGTTGCCATGGTATCCTTCCTAGCCATTACTTAATATGTTGCCATGTTGGCCTTCCTAGCCATTACTTAATATGTTGCCATGTTATCCTTCCAAGCCATTACTTAATGTTGCCATGTTATCCTTCCAAGCCATTACCTAATATGGTGCTGTGTTGTCCTTCCTAGCCGTTACCTAATATGTTGCCATATTGTCCTTCATAGCCATTACTTAATATGTTGCCATATTGTCCTTCATAGCCACTACTTAATACTGCCATGTTGTCCTTCCTAGCCATTACTTAATATGTTGCCATATTGTCCTTCATAGCCATTACTTAATGTTGCCATGTTATCCTTCCAAGCCATTACTTAATATTGACATGTTGTCCTTCCTAGCCATTACTTAATATGTTTCCATGTTATCCTTCCAAGCCATTACTTAATATGTTGCCATGTTATCCTTCCTAGCCATTACTTAATGTTGCCATGTTATCCTTCCAAGCCATTACTTAATGTTGCCATGTTGTCCGTTCTAGCCATTACTTAATATGTTGCCATGTTGTCCTTCCTAGCCATTACTTAATATGTTGCCATGTTGGCCTTCCTAGCCATTACTTAATATGTTGCCATGTTATTCTTAATAGCCATTACTTAATATGTTGCCATGTTGTCCTTCCTAGCCATTACTTAATATGTTGCCATGTTATTCTTAATAGCCATTACTTAATATGTTGCCATGTTGTCCTTCCAAGCCATTACTTAATATGTTGCCATATTGTCCTTCATAGCCATTACTTAATGTTGCCATGTTATCCTTCCAAGCCATTACTTAATATTGACATGTTGTCCTTCCTAGCCATTACTTAATATGTTTCCATGTTATCCTTCCAAGCCATTACTTAATATGTTGCCATGTTATCCTTCCTAGCCATTACTTAATGTTGCCATGTTATCCTTCCAAGCCATTACTTAATGTTGCCATGTTGTCCGTTCTAGCCATTACTTAATATGTTGCCATGTTGTCCTTCCTAGCCATTACTTAATATGTTGCCATGTTGGCCTTCCTAGCCATTACTTAATATGTTGCCATGTTATTCTTAATAGCCATTACTTAATATGTTGCCATGTTGTCCTTCCAAGCCATTACTTAATATGTTGCTATGTTATTCTTAATAGCCAATACTTAATATGTTGCCATGTTATCCTTCCAAGCCATTACTTAATATGTTGCCATGTTATCCATCCTACCATTACTTAATATGTTGCCATTTTGGCCTTCCTAGCCATTACTTAATATGTTGCCTTGCTATTCTTAATAGCCATTACTTAATACGTTGCCATGTTGTCCTTCCTAGCCATTACTTAATATGTTGCCATGTTGTCCTTCCAAGCCATTACTTAATATGTTGCCATGTTGTCCTTCCTAGCCATTACTTAATATGTTGCCATGATATCCTTCCTAGCCATTACTTAATATGTTGCCATGTTGTCCTTCCAAGCCATTACTTAATATGTTGCCATGTTGTTCTTCCTAGCTATTACTTAATATGTTGCCATGTTATCCTTCCTAGCCATTACTTAATGTTGCCATGCTATCCTTCCTAGCCATTACTTAATATGTTGCCATGTTGTCCGTTCTAGCCATTACTTAATATGTTGCCATGTTGTCCTTCCTAGCCATTACTTAATATGTTGCCATGTTATCCGTCCTACCATTACTTAATATGTTGCCATGTTATCCTTCCTAGCCATTACTTAATATGTTGCCATGTTGTCCTTCCAAGCCATTATTTAATATGTTGCCATGTTATCCTTCCTAGCCATTACTTAATGTTGCCATGCTATCCTTCCAAGCCATTACTTAATATGTTGCCATGTTGTCCTTCTTAGCCATTACTTAATGTTGCCATGTTATCCTTCCTAGCCATTACTTAATGTTGCCATGTTATCCTTCCAAGCCATTACTTAATATGTTGCCATGGTATCCTTCCTAGCCATTACTTAATATGTTGCCATGTTGGCCTTCCTAGCCATTACTTAATATGTTGCCATGTTGTCCTTCCTAGCCATTACTTAATATGTTGCTATGTTATTCTTAATAGCCAATACTTAATATGTTGCCATGTTATCCTTCCAAGCCATTACTTAATATGGTGCCATGTTATCCGTCCTACCATTACTTAATATGTTGCCATTTTGGCCTTCCTAGCCATTACTTAATATGTTGCCATGCTATTCTTAATAGCCATTACTTAATACGTTGCCATGTTGTCCTTCCTAGCCATTACTTAATATGTTGCCATGTTGTCCTTCCAAGCCATTACTTAATATGTTGCCATGTTGTCCTTCCTAGCCATTACTTAATATGTTGCCATGCTATCCTTCCTAGCCATTACTTAATATGTTGCCATGTTGTCCTTCCAAGCCATTACTTAATATGTTGCCATGTTGTTCTTCCTAGCTATTACTTAATATGTTGCCATGTTATCCTTCCTAGCCATTACTTAATGTTGCCATGCTATCCTTCCTAGCCATTACTTAATATGTTGCCATGTTGTCCGTTCTAGCCATTACTTAATATGTTGCCATGTTGTCCTTCCTAGCCATTACTTAATATGTTGCCATGTTATCCGTCCTACCATTACTTAATATGTTGCCATGTTATCCTTCCTAGCCATTACTTAATATGTTGCCATGTTGTCCTTCCAAGCCATTATTTAATATGTTGCCATGTTATCCTTCCTAGCCATTACTTAATGTTGCCATGCTATCTTTCCAAGCCATTACTTAATATGTTGCCATGTTGTCCTTCTTAGCCATTACTTAATGTTGACATGTTATCCTTCCTAGCCATTACTTAATGTTGCCATGTTATCCTTCCAAGCCATTATTTAATATGTTGCCATGTTATCCTTCCTAGCCATTACTTAATGTTGCCATGCTATCTTTCCAAGCCATTACTTAATATGTTGCCATGTTGTCCTTCTTAGCCATTACTTAATGTTGCCATGTTATCCTTCCTAGCCATTACTTAATGTTGCCATGTTATCCTTCCAAGCCATTACTTAATATGTTGCCATGGTATCCTTCCTAGCCATTACTTAATATGTTGCCATGTTGGCCTTCCTAGCCATTACTTAATATGTTGCCATGTTATCCTTCCAAGCCATTACTTAATGTTGCCATGTTATCCTTCCAAGCCATTACCTAATATGGTGCTGTGTTGTCCTTCCTAGCCGTTACCTAATATGTTGCCATATTGTCCTTCATAGCCATTACTTAATATGTTGCCATATTGTCCTTCATAGCCACTACTTAATACTGCCATGTTGTCCTTCCTAGCCATTACTTAATATGTTGCCATATTGTCCTTCATAGCCATTACTTAATGTTGCCATGTTATCCTTCCAAGCCATTACTTAATATTGACATGTTGTCCTTCCTAGCCATTACTTAATATGTTTCCATGTTATCCTTCCAAGCCATTACTTAATATGTTGCCATGTTATCCTTCCTAGCCATTACTTAATGTTGCCATGTTATCCTTCCAAGCCATTACTTAATGTTGCCATGTTGTCCGTTCTAGCCATTACTTAATATGTTGCCATGTTGTCCTTCCTAGCCATTACTTAATATGTTGCCATGTTGGCCTTCCTAGCCATTACTTAATATGTTGCCATGTTATTCTTAATAGCCATTACTTAATATGTTGCCATGTTGTCCTTCCTAGCCATTACTTAATATGTTGCCATGTTATTCTTAATAGCCATTACTTAATATGTTGCCATGTTGTCCTTCCTAGCCATTACTTAATATGTTGCCATGTTATCCTTCCAAGCCATTACTTAATGTTGCCATGTTATCCTTCCAAGCCATTACCTAATATGGTGCCGTGTTGTCCTTACTAGCCATTACCTAATATGTTGCCATATTGTCCTTCCTAGCCATTACTTAATATGTTGCCATATTGTCCTTCATAGCCATTACTTAATGTTGCCATGTTATCCTTCCAAGCCATTACCTAATATGGTGCTGTGTTGTCCTTCCTAGCCATTACCTAATATGTTGCCATATTGTCCTTCATAGCCATTACTTAATATGTTGCCATATTGTCCTTCATAGCCACTACTTAATGCTGCCATGTTGTCCTTCCTAGCCATTACTTAATATGTTGCCATATTGTCCTTCATAGCCATTACTTAATGTTGCCATGTTATCCTTCCAAGCCATTACTTAATATTGACATGTTGTCCTTTCTAGCCATTACTTAATATGTTTCCATGTTATCCTTCCTAGCCATTACTTAATATGTTGCCATGTTATCCTTCCTAGCCATTACTTAATGTTGCCATGCTATCCTTCCAAGCCATTACTTAATATGTTGCCATGTTGTCCTTCCTAGCCATTACTTAATGTTGCCATGTTATCCTTCCTAGCCATTACTTAATGTTGCCATGTTATCCTTCCAAGCCATTACTTAATATGTTGCCATGGTATCCTTCCTAGCCATTACTTAATATGTTGCCATGTTGGCCTTCCTAGCCATTACTTAATATGTTGCCATGTTATCCTTCCTAGCCATTACTTAATGTTGCCATGTTATCCTTCCAAGCCATTACTTAATGTTGCCATGTTGTCCGTTCTAGCCATTACTTAATATGTTGCCATGTTGTCCTTCCTAGCCATTACTTAATATGTTGCCATGTTGTCCTTCCTAGCCATTACTTAATATGTTGCCATGTTATTCTTAATAGCCATTACTTAATATGTTGCCATGTTGTCCTTCCAAGCCATTACTTAATATGTTGCCATGTTATTCTTAATAGCCATTACTTAATATGTTGCCATGTTGTCCTTCCTAGCCATTACTTAATATGTTGCTATGTTATTCTTAATAGCCAATACTTAATATGTTGCCATGTTATCCTTCCAAGCCATTACTTAATATGTTGCCATGTTATCCGTCCTACCATTACTTAATATGTTGCCATTTTGGCCTTCCTAGCCATTACTTAATATGTTGCCATGCTATTCTTTATAGCCATTACTTAATACGTTGCCATGTTGTCCTTCCTAGCCATTACTTAATATGTTGCCATGTTGTCCTTCCAAGCCATTACTTAATATGTTGCCATGTTGTCCTTCCTAGCCATTACTTAATATGTTGCCATGCTATCCTTCCTAGCCATTACTTAATATGTTGCCATGTTGTCCTTCCAAGCCATTACTTAATATGTTGCCATGTTGTTCTTCCTAGCTATTACTTAATATGTTGCCATGTTATCCTTCCTAGCCATTACTTAATGTTGCCATGCTATCCTTCCTAGCCATTACTTAATATGTTGCCATGTTGTCCGTTCTAGCCATTACTTAATATGTTGCCATGTTGTCCTTCCTAGCCATTACTTAATATGTTGCCATGTTATCCGTCCTACCATTACTTAATATGTTGCCATGTTATCCTTCCTAGCCATTACTTAATATGTTGCCATGTTGTCCTTCCTAGCCATTACTTAATATGTTGCCATGTTATCCTTCCTAGCCATTACTTAATATGTTGCCATGTTATCCTTCCAAGCCATTACTTAATAGGTTGCCATGTTATCCTTCCTAGCCATTACTTAATGTTGCCATGTTATCCTTCCTAGATGTTATTTAATATGTTGCCATGTTATCCTTCATAGCCATTACTTAATATGTTGCCATGTTATCCTTCCTAGCCATTACTTAATATGTTTCCATGTTGTCCTTCCTAGCCATTACCTAATATGTTGCCATATTGTCCTTCATAGCCATTACTTAATATGTTGCCATGTTGTCCTTCCTAGCCATTACTTAATATGTTGCCATATTGTCCTTCATAGCCATTACTTAATATGTTGCCATGTTATCTTCAAGCCATTACTTAATATTGACATGTTGTCCTTTCTAGCCATTACTTAATATGTTTCCAAGCCATTACTTAATATGTTGCCATGTTATTACTTAATGTTGCCATGCTATCCTTCAAGCCATTACTTAATATGTTGCCATGTTGTCCTTCCTAGCCATTACTTAATGTTGCCATGTTATCCTTCCTAGCCATTACTTAATGTTGCCATGTTATCCTTCCAAGCCATTACTTAATATGTTGCCATGGTATCCTTCCTAGCCATTACTTAATATGTTGCCATGTTGGCCTTCCTAGCCATTACTTAATATGTTGCCATGTTATCCTTCCAAGCCATTACTTAATGTTGCCATGTTATCCTTCCAAGCCATTACCTAATATGGTGCTGTGTTGTCCTTCCTAGCCGTTACCTAATATGTTGCCATATTGTCCTTCATAGCCATTACTTAATATGTTGCCATATTGTCCTTCATAGCCACTACTTAATACTGCCATGTTGTCCTTCCTAGCCATTACTTAATATGTTGCCATATTGTCCTTCATAGCCATTACTTAATGTTGCCATGTTATCCTTCCAAGCCATTACTTAATATTGACATGTTGTCCTTCCTAGCCATTACTTAATATGTTTCCATGTTATCCTTCCAAGCCATTACTTAATATGTTGCCATGTTATCCTTCCTAGCCATTACTTAATGTTGCCATGTTATCCTTCCAAGCCATTACTTAATGTTGCCATGTTGTCCGTTCTAGCCATTACTTAATATGTTGCCATGTTGTCCTTCCTAGCCATTACTTAATATGTTGCCATGTTGGCCTTCCTAGCCATTACTTAATATGTTGCCATGTTATTCTTAATAGCCATTACTTAATATGTTGCCATGTTGTCCTTCCTAGCCATTACTTAATGTTGCCATGTTATCCTTCCTAGCCATTACTTAATGTTGCCATGTTATCCTTCCAAGTAATCACTTAAAATGTTGCCATGTTGTCCTTCTAAGCCATTACTTAATATGTTGCCATGTTATCCTTCCTAGCCATTACTTAATATGTTGCCATTTTGGCCTTCCTAGCCATTACTTAATATGTTGCCATGCTATTCTTTATAGCCATTACTTAATACGTTGCCATGTTGTCCTTCCTAGCCATTACTTAATATGTTGCCATGTTGTCCTTCCAAGCCATTACTTAATATGTTGCCATGTTGTCCTTCCTAGCCATTACTTAATATGTTGCCATGCTATCCTTCCTAGCCATTACTTAATATGTTGCCATGTTGTCCTTCAAGCCATTACTTAATATGTTGCCATGTTGTTCTTCCTAGCTATTACTTAATATGTTGCCATGTTTTAGCCATTACTTAATAGCCATGTTGTATTACTTAATATGTTGCCATGTTGCTTATCCTTCCTAGCCATTACTTAATGTTGCCATGCTATCCTTCCTAGCCATTACTTAATATGTTGCCATGTTGTCCGTTCTAGCCATTACTTAATATGTTGCCATGTTGTCCTTCCTAGCCATTACTTAATATGTTGCCATGTTATCCGTCCTACCATTACTTAATATGTTGCCATGTTATCCTTCCTAGCCATTACTTAATATGTTGCCATGTTGTCCTTCCAAGCCATTATTTAATATGTTGCCATGTTATCCTTCCTAGCCATTACTTAATGTTGCCATGCTATCCTTCCAAGCCATTACTTAATATGTTGCCATGTTATCCTTCTTAGCCATTACTTAATGTTGCCATGTTATCCTTCCTAGCCATTACTTAATGTTGCCATGTTATCCTTCCAAGCCATTACTTAATATGTTGCCATGGTATCCTTCCTAGCCATTACTTAATATGTTGCCATGTTGGCCTTCCTAGCCATTACTTAATATGTTGCCATGTTATCCTTCCAAGCCATTACTTAATGTTGCCATGTTATCCTTCCAAGCCATTACCTAATATGGTGCCGTGTTGTCCTTCCTAGCCATTACCTAATATGTTGCCATATTGTCCTTCATAGCCATTACTTAATATGTTGCCATGTTATCCGTCCTACCATTACTTAATATGTTGCCATGTTATCCCTCCTAGCCATTAATTAATATGTTTCCATGTTGTCCTTCCAAGCCATTATTTAATATGTTGCCATGTTATCCTTCCTAATCATTACTTAATGTTGCCATGCTATCCTTCCAAGCCATTACTTAATATGTTGCCATGTTGTCCTTCCTAGCCATTACTTATTGTTGCCATGTTATCCTTCCTAGCCATTACTTAATACGTTGCTATGTTATCCTTCCAAGCCATTACTTAATATGTTGCCATGGTATCCTTCCTAGCCATTACTTAATATGTTGCCATGTTGTCCTTCCTAGCCATTACTTAATATGTTGCCATGTTATCCTTCCAAGCCATTACTTAATGTTGCCATGTTATCCTTCCAAGCCATTACCTAATATGGTGCCGTGTTGTCCTTCCTAGCCATTACCTAATATGTTGCCATATTGTCCTTCATAGCCATTACTTAATATGTTGCCATATTGTCCTTCATAGCCATTACTTAATGTTGCCATGTTATCCTTCCAAGCCATTACCTAATATGGTGCTGTGTTGTCCTTCCTAGCCATTACTTAATATGTTGCCATATTGTCCTTCATAGCCATTACTTAATATGTTGCCATAGTGTCCTTCATAGCCACTACTTAATGCTGCCATGTTGTCCTTCCTAGCCATTACTTAATATGTTGCCATATTGTCCTTCATAGCCATTACTTAATGTTGCCATGTTATCCTTCCAAGCCATTACTTAATATTGACATGTTGTCCTTCCTAGCCATTACTTAATATGTTTCCATGTTATCCTTCCAAGCCATTACTTAATATGTTGCCATGTTATCATTCCTAGCCATTACTTAATGTTGCCATGTTATCCTTCCAAGCCATTACTTAATGTTGCCATGTTGTCCGTTCTAGCCATTACTTAATATGTTGCCATGTTGTCCTTCCTAGCCATTACTTAATATGTTGCCATGTTATCCTTCCAAGCCATTACCTAATATGGTGCTGTGTTGTCCTTCCTAGCCATTACCTAATATGTTGCCATATTGTCCTTCATAGCCATTACTTAATATGTTGCCATATTGTCCTTCATAGCCACTACTTAATGCTGACATGTTGTCCTTCCTAGCCATTACTTAATATGTTGCCATATTGTCCTTCATAGCCATTACTTAATGTTGCCATGTTATCCTTCCAAGCCATTACTTAATATTGACATGTTGTCCTTCCTAGCCATTACTTAATATGTTTCCATGTTATCCTTCCAAGCCATTACTTAATATGTTGCCATGTTATCATTCCTAGCCATTACTTAATGTTGCCATGTTATCCTTCCAAGCCATTACTTAATGTTGCCATGTTGTCCGTTCTAGCCATTACTTAATATGTTGCCATGTTGTCCTTCCTAGCCATTACTTAATATGTTGCCATGTTGGCCTTCCTAGCCATTACTTAATATGTTGCCATGTTATTCTTAATAGCCATTACTTAATATGTTGCCATGTTGTCCTTCCTAGCCATTACTTAATATGTTGCCATGTTATCCTTCATAGCCATTACTTAATGTTGCCATGTTGTCCTTCCAAGCCATTATTTAATATGTTGCCATGTTTTCCTTCCTAGCCATTACTTAATGTTGCCATGCTATCCTTCCAAGCCATTACTTAATATGTTGCCATGTTGTCCTTCCTAGCCATTACTTAATGTTGCCATGTTATCCTTCCTAGCCATTACTTAATGTTGCCATGTTATCCTTCCAAGCCATTACTTAATATGTTGCCATGGTATCCTTCCTAGCCATTACTTAATATGTTGCCATGTTGGCCTTCCTAGCCATTACTTAATATGTTGCCATGTTATCCTTCCAAGCCATTACTTAATGTTGCCATGTTATCCTTCCAAGCCATTACCTATAATGGTGCCGTGTTGTCCTTCATAGCCATTACTTAATATGTTGCCATATTGTCCTTCATAGCCATTACTTAATGTTGCCATGTTATCCTTCCAAGCCATTACCTAATATGGTGCTGTGTTGTCCTTCCTAGCCATTACTTAATATGTTGCCATATTGTCCTTCATAGCCATTACTTAATATGTTGCCATATTGTCCTTCATAGCCACTACTTAATGCTGCCATGTTGTCCTTCCTAGCCATTACTTAATATGTTGCCATATTGTCCTTCATAGCCATTACTTAATGTTGCCATGTTATCCTTCCAAGCCATTACTTAATATTGACATGTTGTCCTTCCTAGCCATTACTTAATATGTTTCCATGTTATCCTTCCAAGCCATTACTTAATATGTTGCCATGTTATCATTCCTAGCCATTACTTAATGTTGCCATGTTATCCTTCCAAGCCATTACTTAATGTTGCCATGTTGTCCGTTCTAGCCATTACTTAATATGTTGCCATGTTGTCCTTCCTAGCCATTACTTAATATGTTGCCATGTTATCCTTCCAAGCCATTACCTAATATGGTGCTGTGTTGTCCTTCCTAGCCATTACCTAATATGTTGCCATATTGTCCTTCATAGCCATTACTTAATATGTTGCCATATTGTCCTTCATAGCCACTACTTAATGCTGACATGTTGTCCTTCCTAGCCATTACTTAATATGTTGCCATATTGTCCTTCATAGCCATTACTTAATGTTGCCATGTTATCCTTCCAAGCCATTACTTAATATTGACATGTTGTCCTTCCTAGCCATTACTTAATATGTTTCCATGTTATCCTTCCAAGCCATTACTTAATATGTTGCCATGTTATCATTCCTAGCAATTACTTAATGTTGCCATGTTATCCTTCCAAGCCATTACTTAATGTTGCCATGTTGTCCGTTCTAGCCATTACTTAATATGTTGCCATGTTGTCCTTCCTAGCCATTACTTAATATGTTGCCATGTTGGCCTTCCTAGCCATTACTTAATATGTTGCCATGTTATTCTTAATAGCCATTACTTAATATGTTGCCATGTTGTCCTTCCTAGCCATTACTTAATATGTTGCCATGTTATCCTTCATAGCCATTACTTAATGTTGCCATGTTGTCCTTCCAAGCCATTATTTAATATGTTGCCATGTTTTCCTTCCTAGCCATTACTTAATGTTGCCATGCTATCCTTCCAAGCCATTACTTAATATGTTGCCATGTTGTCCTTCCTAGCCATTACTTAATGTTGCCATGTTATCCTTCCTAGCCATTACTTAATGTTGCCATGTTATCCTTCCAAGCCATTACTTAATATGTTGCCATGGTATCCTTCCTAGCCATTACTTAATATGTTGCCATGTTGGCCTTCCTAGCCATTACTTAATATGTTGCCATGTTATCCTTCCAAGCCATTACTTAATGTTGCCATGTTATCCTTCCAAGCCATTACCTATAATGGTGCCGTGTTGTCCTTCCTAGCCATTACCTAATATGTTGCCATATTGTCCTTCCTAGCCATTACTTAATATGTTGCCATGTTATCCGTCCTACCATTACTTAATATGTTGCCATGTTATCCCTCCTAGCCATTAATTAATATGTTGCCATGTTGTCCTTCCAAGCCATTATTTAATATGTTGCCATGTTATCCTTCCTAGCCATTACTTAATGTTGCCATGCTATCCTTCCAAGCCATTACTTAATATGTTGCCATGTTGTCCTTCCTAGCCATTACTTAATATGTTGCCATGCTATTCTTAATAGCCATTACTTAATACATTGCCATGTTGTCCTTCCTAGCATTTACTTAATATGTTGCCATGTTGTCCTTCCTAGCCATTACTTAATATGTTGCAATGCTATTCTTAATAGCCATTACTTAATATGTTGCCATGCTATCCTTCCTAGCCATTACTTAATATGTTGCCATGTTGTCCTTCCTAGCCATTACTTAATATGTTGCCATGTTGTTCTTCCTAGCTATTACTTAATATGTTGCCATGTTATCCTTCCTAGCCATTACTTAATATGTTGCCATGTTGTCCGTTCTAGCCATTACTTAATATGTTGCCATGTTGTCCTTCCTAGCCATTACTTAATATGTTGCCATGTTATCTGTCCTACCATTACTTAATATGTTGCCATGTTATCCTTCCTAGCCTTTACTTAATATGTTGCCATGTTGTCCTTCCAAGCCATTATTTAATATGTTGCCATGTTATCCTTCCTAGCCATTACTTAATGTTGCCATGCTATCCTTCCAAGCCATTACTTAATGTGTTGCCATGTTGTCCTTCCTAGCCATTACTTGATGTTGCCATGTTATCCTTCCTAGCCATTACTTAATGTTGCCATGTTATCCTTCCAAGCCATTACTTAATATGTTGCCATGGTATCCTTCCTAGCCATTACATAATATGTTGCCATGTTGGCCTTCCTAGCCATTACTTAATATGTTGCCATGTTATCCTTCCAAGCCATTACTTAATGTTGCCATGTTATCCTTCCAAGCCATTACCTAATATGGTGCCGTGTTGTCCTTCCTAGCCATTACCTAATATGTTGCCATATTGTCCTTCATAGCCATTACTTAATATGTTGCCATATTGTCCTTCATAGCCATTACTTAATGTTGCCATGTTATCCTTCCAAGCCATTACCTAATATGGTGCTGTGTTGTCCTTCCTAGCCGTTACCTAATATGTTGCCATATTGTCCTTCATAGCCATTACTTAATATGTTGCCATATTGTCCTTCATAGCCACTACTTAATGCTGCCATGTTGTCCTTCCTAGCCATTACTTAATATGTTGCCATATTGTCCTTCATAGCCACTACTTAATGCTGCCATGTTGTCCTTCCTAGCCATTACTTAATATCTTGCCATATTGTCCTTCCTAGCCATTACTTAATATGTTGCCATGTTATCCTTCCTAGCCATTACTTAATATGTTGCCATGTTATTCTTAATAGCCAATACTTAATATTTTGCCATGTTATCCTTCCAAGCCATTACTTAATATGTTGCCATGTTATCCGTCCTACCATTACTTAATATGTTGCCATGTTATCCTTCCTAGCCATTACTTAATGTTGCCATGCTATCCTTCCTAGCCATTACTTAATATTTTACCATGTTGTCCTTCCAAGCCATTACTTAATATGTTGCCATGTTGTCCTTCCTAGCCATTACTTAATATGTTGCCATGCTATCCTTCCTAGCCATTACTTAATATGTTGCCCGTTCTAGCCATTACTTAATATGTTGCCCTTTCTAGCCATTACTTAATATGTTGCCATGTTGTCCTTCCTAGCCATTACTTAATATGTTGCCATGTTATTCTTAATAGCCATTACTTAATATGTTGCCATGTTATCCGTCCTACCATTACTTAATATGTTGCCATGTTATCCTTCCTAGCATTTACTTAATATGTTGCCATGTTGTCCTTCCTAGCCATTACTTAATATGTTGCCATGTTATTCTTAATAGCCATTACTTAATATGTTGCCATGTTATCCGTCCTACCATTACTTAATATGTTGCCATGTTATCCTTCCTAGCCATTACTTAATATGTTGCCATGTTGTCCTTCCAAGCCATTACTTAATATGTTGCCATGATGTCCTTCCTAACCATTACTTAATATGTTGCCCGTTCTAGCCATTACTTAATATGTTGCCATGTTGTCCTTCCTAGCCATTACTTAATATGTTGCCATGTTATCCTTCCTTGCCATTACTTAATGTTGCCATGCTATCCTTCCAAGCCATTACTTAATATGTTGCCATGTTGTCCTTCCTAGCCATTACTTAATGTTGCCATGTTATCCTTCCTAGCCATTACTTAATGTTGCCATGTTATCCTTCCAAGCCATTACTTAATATGTTGCCATGGTATCCTTCCTAGCCATTACTTAATATGTTGCCATGTTGGCCTTCCTAGCCATTACTTAATATGTTGCCATGTTATCCTTCCAAGCCATTACTTAATGTTGCCATGTTATCCTTCCAAGCCATTACCTAATATGGTGCCGTGTTGTCCTTCCTAGCCATTACCTAATATGTTGCCATAATGTCCTTCCTAGCCATTACTTAATATGTTGCCATGTTATCCGTCCTACCATTACTTAATATGTTGCCATGTTATCCCTCCTAGCCATTAATTAATATTTTGCCATGTTGTCCTTCCAAGCCATTATTTAATATGTTGCCATGTTATCCTTCCTAGCCATTACTTAATGTTGCCATGCTATCCTTCCAAGCCATTACTTAATATGTTGCCATGTTGTCCTTCCTAGCCATTACTTAATATGTTGCCATGCTATTCTTAATAGCCATTACTTAATACGTTGCCATGTTGTCCTTCCTAGCCATTACTTATTATGTTGCCATGTTGTCCTTCCAAGCCATTACTTAATATGTTGCCATGTTGTCCTTCCTAGCCATTACTTAATATGTTGCCATGCTATCCTTCCTAGCCATTACTTAATATGTTGCCATGTTGTCCTTCCAAGCCATTACTTAATATGTTGCCATGTTGTTCTTCCTAGCTATTACTTAATATGTTGCCATGTTATCCTTCCTAGCCATTACTTAATATGTTGCCATGTT
Organism: Brachymystax lenok tsinlingensis; assembly: GCA_030435695.1. Taxonomy (NCBI): domain Eukaryota; kingdom Metazoa; phylum Chordata; class Actinopteri; order Salmoniformes; family Salmonidae; genus Brachymystax; species Brachymystax lenok. Next base: position 15,640,900 of record CM059812.1, read on the forward strand.
GTCCGTTCTAGCCATTACTTAATATGTTGCCATGTTGTCCTTCCTAGCCATTACTTAATATGTTGCCATGTTATCTGTCCTACCATTACTTAATATGTTGCCATGTTATCCTTCCAAGCCATTACTTAATATGTTGCCATGTTGTCCTTCCAAGCCATTATTTAATATGTTGCAATGTTATCCTTCCTAGCCATTACTTAATGTTGCCATGCTATCCTTCCAAGCCATTACTTAATATGTTGCCATGTTGTCCTTCCTAGCCATTACTTAATGTTGCCATGTTATCCTTCCTAGCCATTACTTAATGTTGCCATGTTATCCTTCCAAGCCATTACTTAATATGTTGCCATGGTATCCTTCCTAGCCATTACATAATATGTTGCCATGTTGGCCTTCCTAGCCATTACTTAATATGTTGCCATGTTATCCTTCCAAGCCATTACTTAATGTTGCCATGTTATCCTTCCAAGCCATTACCTAATATGGTGCCGTGTTGTCCTTCCTAGCCATTACCTAATATGTTGCCATATTGTCCTTCATAGCCATTACTTAATATGTTGCCATATTGTCCTTCATAGCCATTACTTAATGTTGCCATGTTATCCTTCCAAGCCATTACCTAATATGGTGCTGTGTTGTCCTTCCTAGCCGTTACCTAATATGTTGCCATATTGTCCTTCATAGCCATTACTTAATATGTTGCCATATTGTCCTTCATAGCCACTACTTAATGCTGCCATGTTGTCCTTCTTAGCCATTACTTAATATGTTGCCATATTGTCCTTCATAGCCACTACTTAATGCTGCCATGTTGTCCTTCCTAGCCATTACTTAATATCTTGCCATATTGTCCTTCATAGCCATTACTTAATGTTGCCATGTTATCCTTCCAAGCCATTACTTAATATGTTGCCATGTTATTCTTAATTGCCATTACTTAATATGTTGCCATGTTGTCCTTCCTAGCCGTTACTTAATATGTTGCCATGTTATTCTTAATAGCCAATACTTAATATTTTGCCATGTTGTCCTTCCAAGCCATTACTTTATATTTTGCCATTTTATCCTTCCTACCATTACTTAATATGTTGCCATGTTATCCTTCCTAGCCATTACTTAATGTTGCCATGCTATCCTTCCTAGCCATTACTTAATATTTTGCCATGTTGTCCTTCCAAGCCATTACTTAATATGTTGCCATGTTGTCCTTCCTAGCCATTACTTAATATGTTGCCATGATGTCCTTCCTAGCCATTACTTAATATGTTGCCATGTTATTCTTAATAGCCATTACTTAATATGTTGCCATGTTATCCGTCCTACCATTACTTAATATGTTGCCATGTTATCCTTCCTAGCCATTACTTAATATGTTGCCATGTTGTCCTTCCAAGCCATTACTTAATATGTTGCCATGTTATCCTTCCAAGCCATTACTTAATATTTTGCCATGTTATCCTTCCTAGCCATTACTTAATGTTGCCATGTTGTCCTTCCAAGCCATTACTTAATATGTTGCCATGCTATCCTTCCAAGCCATTACTTAATATGTTGCCATGTTATCCTTCCTAGCCATTACTTAATATGTTGCCATGTTGTCCTTCCAAGCCATTACTTAATATGTTGCCATGTTATCCTTCCAAGCCATTACTTAATATGTTGCCATGCTATCCTTCCAAGCCATTACTTAATATGTTGCCATGTTGTCCTTCCTAGCCATTACTTAATATGTTGCCATGTTTTCCTTCCTAGCCATTGCTTAATGTTGACATGTTGTCCTTCCAAGCCATTACTTAATGTCGCCATGTTGTCCTTCCAAACCATTACTTAATATGTTGCCATGTTATCCTTCCTAGCCATTATTTAATATGTTGCCATGTTGTCCATCCTAGTCAAGTTAGATTGTGTCAGTGTGTCCTTCCTTTGTTTGCTGCTGTCCTTCTTTTCCTTTTCATACAGCTTGGTATTTCTTTCTTATTCTCTTCATCCATTCCTTTATACATTCAACAGACCTGAGAGATCTCAAGGTTGATACTGTAGTCAAGGTGGATTTCAAAGGCCTATGGTAACACACACGCATGCACACACACATGCACAAACACATGCATGCACTCACGCACACACAAATGTTCCCCCCCATCCATTAGTCCTGCTCCAAGGCGCCACGCAGAGCTCCGTTTTATTCACATCAGTTTCGGTCACTTCCTGTCTGTGGCCTTGATGATGTAACATATCCCAGGGAGAACGAAGATGGTGAATGATGTCACCTTCCTTTGAGAGAAGTGGAGTGTTCTGATTCTCTAGCCCCACTCCCCAGTCCTCACCCTGTCTATGCCTTTGTTGACTGTCCCCTCATGGATTTAAAAGCTTTAGAATAGGTATAAGAGATCATGCTTATAGCATCATACAGATGTAGGATCTTAATTTGATCAACCTGCTGCAGGTTTAAAAAGGCTTATGAAGTTTGGAATTTCCACTTAGAAATTTCAGGCTTGATTTTCCCTTATGAAAAATGTATCAACCCCTACAAAAATGTCCATTAATTATAATCCACATAGTAATTCACATTTCATGTTGCTGCTGGATTGTTTTCCTGCTGTAGCAAACTGGCTGAAATTAAGATCCTACATCTGTATATAGCTGACGCTGATTTTTTCTTTTTTTATATTTTTTATTTTCACCTTTATTTAACCAGGTAGGCAAGTTGAGAACAAGTTCTCATTTACAACTGCGACCTGGCCAAGATAAAGCAAAGCAGTTTGACACATACAACAACACAGAGTTACACATGGAGTAAAACAAACATACAGTCAATAATACAGTAGAAAAAAAAAAAAAAAACGAATCTATACACAAAGAGTGCAAATGAGGTAGGATAAGGAAGGTAAGACAATAAATAGGCCATGGTGGCAAAGTAATTACAATATAGTAATTTAACACTGGAATGGTAAATGTGCAGTAGATGAATGTGCAATGTAGAAAAAAACTGGAGTGCAAAGGAACAAGATAAATAAATAAATACGGTAGGGGATGAGGTAGTTAGTTGGGCTATTTACAGATGGGCTATAAACAGGTACAGTGGTCTGTGAGCTGCTCTGACAGCTGGTGATCCAATGCTATCAGATGTTAGAGGGCAAGTCAACAAGGGCAAATACAGGAGACATGGATTGGAGATTCAGAAGGGACAGAGAATGTTCCCTAGATGGGGCTATGTCCTTATCACAGGAGGCTGCTGAGGCGAGGACGGCTCATAATAATGGCTGGAATGGAGTGAATGGAATTTTATCAACCACATGGAAACAATGTGTTTGATGCTATTACATTTATTCTGTTTTAGACATTACTATGAGCCCGTCCTCCCAAATTAAGGTACAACCAGCCACCTGTGGTCTGTATGCACTGTAGTTTGTCTGTAGTCTCCACAACCACACTTCCTCCCTAATGCACACTAGTCTGAGGACGAGGTTAGACTATGGTTGCATCGCAAATGGCACCCTATTCCCTATATTTAGCACTACTTTTGATGAGGGCTCTGGTCACACACACTACACATACACACACGCGGTATTGGTTCTGCATGGGAGGAAGCTGTCTCAAGCTGTCCTTTTCCCTGATAGAAACTGACATGAGCGTCAGGAGAACAGCAGTTTATCTATAGAATAACTTCATAAAATGTCCTTTTATTGCCTTATAATAGCAACAGTACTGTAATATGATCCTGGACTGGGGATCGTGTTAAGGGAGCACGTATTAAGAGAGTGTTTCTCTCTCAGATCAATCCCAATGGATCGTAATCACGTTAGTTTCCTACTTCTCTGTCCCCAATGTTGTAAACAGGGCGACCATTTTGGATCTGACTGGCTCCATTCAGCCTGTGAGTGTGGTAATAATAATGTAGTATGTCATCAGTGAAGGGTTGGGGAAGCTGGATTTAGAGCATGAAGTGTTTGAACCCTTTTTTCTTAGAGTGTATAACACTAATCTGATGTTTTATTTGTGTCCCATCTCCTCTTTCTCTGTCCCTCTCTCTTGTTTTCCAGAAGGATCTGCCTCTGCCCCGAAAAAGTAGCAGGTGAGTTTACGTTTTGGGTTCATTGGGTAGTGCCTTGGTGTGTATGTGTACGTGTGTTATGTTTGCGAGAAACATAGAAAAGCTGTACTCTGTAAATGGGAACATATTTTAGCCACTGTGAACCTCTTTACCCGTGGATTATTTTGGTTGTAAATCTAATCTGACTCCAAGTTATGGGTTTTATTTGTTTTTCCTCCACATGAATGCGTCTGTACGTGCGGTCTTCTAACGTCAGTTCACTGGACAGAAACCGGTTTGGCCCCATGTCTGTACGCGCAGTTTTCTAAAGTCAGTTCACTGGACAGAAACCGGTTTGGTCCCATTTCTGTCCGTGCAATCTTCTAACGTCAGTTCACTGGACAAAAAACAGTTTGGCCCCATGCCTGTACGCGCGGTCTTATAACGTCAGTTCACTGGACAGAAACCGGTTTGGCCCCATGAAGCTTTATACCCCACACAACTTTTTCATTTTCTTTTCTTGTAAACCCGACACACTGACAATCTCATGCACAGTTGAGCTCTGAAATAGAAGCACTATAGGAAGTCTCTTCACACTTCACGTTTCTGGAGAGAGGGGTTAGAAGTTGTCAGCATGGGAGAAATGGGGGCTTTGAAAGGATGCAGATTCACTCTCGTACACATACACACACACACACACTCGGGATCGTAGTGACGTGTAGCTTGAATTTCTGAGAGCTTGTGTGTGTTGCTGGCCATGGTGCTGAAGTGTTTCCTCACTCCGGGCTTTCCTCCTTTCTCTCAATCGTTCTCTCTCTATGGTGCTGAAGCGTTGCCTCACATCGTTCTTCTGACTCATCTCTCTCGCTCTCCCTGTTTGTGGCTTTCCCTCAGTGTGTGTCTCTTTCACTAATTGAAGTGAGGAGGAAAATGCTTGTATATCAGTAGTACACCTACACACAGTTACTAAACAGTCATTAAGTACTGTATTCAAACAGAACTGAATGAAGATTTGAGTGATAGAAAATCCTCTATCTATTAGCTGAGTCAGTATGACTAAACTGTTTTATTTTGCACAATACTACTATATCTAAACTAGGCGAAGGTAGGTTTTAAATAGGGCTGGGCGGTATACCGTATTTTACGATATACCGGTATTGATACACGGACCGGTTTGGGTTTTTACTTTTTACTTTACCTTCTATAACGGTATTTGAATGTTTGGTTCGTTAAATGTGATACGCCGTGTTTAACGTTCATTTTTTATAGTTTACTTCGCTACTTGAGTCATCTCTCTCCACTCTCTCTCTCTCTCCATGCCTTTTTCCACGCAGACCTAGCCCCGCCCCATGTCACTCAAGGAGCGCATTTGTTTTTCCTCGACCACGAGACACTTGTGTTCAGTCTGCATGGTCAACGCAGCACATGCAACAATGCTGTTTTCACTTTGCTTCTTCATATAAATCCAGTAGCGTTCTATAATTACACTATTAGTTTGTGTTGCTTACATCTGCAAACAGCTAGTTTGTCTTTTCTTAGCAAGTTGGGCCGCAAGGCACTACAGACGGTAGTGCGAACAGCCCAGTACAAAACTGGGGCCAAGCTTCCTGCCATCCAGGACCTCTATACCAGGCGGTGTCAGAGGAAGGCCCTAAAAATTGTCAAAGATTCCAGCCACCCTAGTCATAGACTGTTCTCTCTGCTACCGCACGGCAAGCGGTACCAGAGCGCCAAGTCTAGGTCCAAGAGGCTTCTAAACAGCTTCCACCCCCAAGCCATAAGACTCCTGAACATCAAATGGTCAAATGGCTACCCAGACTATTTGCATTGCCCCCCCTCGCCACACCACTGCCACTCTCTGTTGTCATCTATGCATGGTCACTTTGATAACTCTACCTACATGTACATACTACCTTAACTGGCCGGTGCCTCCACACATTGACTCTGTACCGCCCCCCCAGTATACCCAGTACACACAAATCTAAGTAGGAATGAATTAAGACTATATACATATGGACAAGCGATGTCAGAGCGGGAACGGACTAAGATACAGTAGAATAGTATAGAAAAACAGTATATACATATGAGATGATGTCACGATCTTCTGAAGGAACGGACCAAGACGCAGCGATGCTTCCAGTATACATATTTATTAAATCAACGTAACTGGGGAAAATAACAAATAAACGACCGAAGATCGTAACAAAGGAACATAAACTAAAGCTATGACACAAACAATAACCCACAAAACCCTAGTGCAAAACCACAAACATGTATATGGTTCCCAATTAGAGGTAACGACACTCAGCTGCCTCTAATTGGGAACCATTTACCCAACATAGAAATAGAACACCTAGAACAGAAAAACCCTACACCAAAAACTAAACTAAACACGCCAGCCTGTAAAACTCAGGCCTGGACGTGACAGATGAGTAATGCAAGATATGTAAACATTATTGAGTGAATGAGATACCTATAGAATAGTATAGAAAACAATATATACATATGAGATGAGTAATGCCAGATATGTAAACATTATTAAGTGACTAAGATACTGTAGAATAGTATAGAATACAGTATATACATATGAGATGAGTAATGGCAGATATGTAAACATTATTAAAATGACTAGTGTTCCATTCCTTAAAGTGGCCAGTAGTCTATGCCTATAGGAAGCAGCCTCTAATGTGCTAGTGATGGCTGTTTAACAGTCTGATGGCCTTGAGATAGAAGCTGTTTTTCAGTCTCTCGGTTACAGTTTTGATGCACCTGTACTGACCTCGCCTTCTGGATAGGGCTGGGCAAAATGGCCTAAAAGTAATATAATTTTGGGGGGACGATTCACAAAATATATCTTGATTTCTTGTTTTTCTCTAAACAAATTAAAAAAGGCCAAGACATAATTCTTAACTTAATTTTCTTTATTAAAATAAAAAAATATACAAGGCCTCAAGGCCTATTTGTGCAAAACAAATGAACAACACAAATGAACAACACACACCCACACGTCTATTCTATTGTTTAGGAATGTTTGACCACTAGCTGTTTGAAGATGTAATTTATATAATAATTTTTATTGAAAATGTATTAATTTAGTTAATTTGTTGTTAGAATTTAAACAGCCTGTGGTTATTTGCTATTGGATTGGCAGAATGACACAACTACTAACACATTAGCCTACAGCTGGCCTGAACATTACTTTTTTGAATGCACTTTAATTATCCAATGTCACACTTACCGATGGCGAGGTGAAGCCTGTGCCCAAAGCACAGCAGGCGGGTCCAGTTGTTCAAGCGCAATGCTTTTATCATGTTGCTCCTGCTGTCAGTTGTCATGCACACCTGTCGGTCTTCTCTATTCTTCCACGATGCCAGAGAGTCTTTGAGACCCTGGACTATTACTTCACCTGTAGGATAATCGGGGAAGTAAAACGTCTGGAGGCAGACATTTTGCAATTTCCAGTCTTCATTTATGTAGTGGACTGTCAAACTTAGGTATGGCTCTGTCATTCTGCTCAACCATAGATCGGCCGTGGTGGAAAAATAAGAAACACTAGCCAGCTTCTCATGCGACTCTCTCGCGGGTAGCAGTGTATAATTGCGGCAGGGCTTCTTCCGTGAAATATTTGCGGCTTGGCAGCTGATATTTGTGGTCAACTGTACCTAGCAGCTTTTTAAAGCCTGGCTTTTCTACTGTAAAGATTGGAACCATATCTTTCGATTTGTAATAGGTCACTGATGCGGCTATGGTAATTGGTCTTTTAGCAGACGTTTTGGGAAACGGGCGACTGGAATCGGCATTGCGTAGTCTCACGCATTCCTCCCATTCCACCGCGCGTTTCGTTTGCAGGTGATGGAAGGGGTTGGTTGTACTACTGCTTTTTGTAGCAATTGTCTTTCAACACATTTTGCACAGGACATTTGTTTGCTGAACATCAGACCTCTTAAACCCAAACCACTTCCATATTACTGAAAAAACATTGCTGAAGCTGAGCTGGCTTCCTCACTTTCCATTTTGGTGGAACTCTTACTGCCGCTATACTTCTCCGGCGTGGTTACAATTTGTGAAAGGCTGTCTAGGGTTGTGATTGGTGGATAACTTCTGTGCACGTGTCGTCACGCAATTGGGACATGATTTGACATTGGGCTGACAGAGAAGAGACGCTGCATTTGTAAAATGTTACAACGTTATAACAGGCATTTTCCATATCGCGCTAAAACATAAACTCGAATATATCGAAAAAAAATTGATTTATCACCCAGCCCTACTTCTGGATGATACCGGGGTGAACAGGCAGTGGCTCGGGTGGTTGATGTCCTTGATGATCTTTTTGGCCTTCCTGTGACATCGGGTGCTGTAGGTGTCCTGGAGGGCGGGTAGTTTGCCCTGGTAATGCACCACCCTCTGGAGACCCTTGCAGTTGCGGACGGTGCAGTTGCCGTACCAGGCGGTGATACAGCCCGACAGGGTGCTTTTAATTATGCATCTGTAAAAATGTATGAGGGTTTTAGGTGATAAGCCAAATTTCTTTAGCCTACCGAGGTTGAATAGGCTCTGTTTGCGCCTTCTTCACCACACTGTCTGTGTCAGTGATGTATACGCCAAGGAACTTGAAGCTTTCCACCTTCTCCACTGCGGTCCTGTCGATGTAGATGGGTGGGTGCACCCTCTGCTGTTTCCTGAAGTCCACCATCATCTCCTTTGTTTTGTTGACATTGAGTGAGAGGTTATTTTTCAGGCACCACACTCCCAGAGCCCTCACCTCTTCCCTGTAGGCTGTCTCGTCATCGTTGGTATCAAGCCTACTACTATTGTGTCGTCTGCAAACTTGATGATTGAGTTGGAGGTGTGCTTGGCCAGGCAGTCATGGGAGAACAGGGAGTACAGGAGGGGGCTGGGCACGCACCCTTGTGGGGCCCCAGTGTTGAGGATCAGCTGAGTGGAGGTGATGTTTCCTACCTTCACCACCTGGGGGCGGCCCGTCAGGAAGTCCAGGACCCAGTTGCACAGTGCGGGGTTCAGACCCAAGCTTAGTAATGAACTTGGAGGGTACTATGGTGTTGAATAGTGAGCTATAGTCAATAAACAGCATTCTTACATAGGTATTTCTCTTGTCCAGATGGGATAGGGCAGTGTGCAGAGTGATGGTGATTGCATCGTCTGTGGATCTATTGGGGCGGTAAGCAAATTGAAGTTGGTCTAAGGACCAGTGACTCACACTGCTTTTTATCATCACGGTGATCTGTGACCCTCCCCACCATGTCAGGTCACTTCCTGGTGGGTGTTGTCCATGACCTCTGACCTTTACCTCAGGGCAGCAGATGTCACAACAGGACACTGAACATGTGTGAAGCTAGGAACTCCTGTGTTGCTTTCCTAGTCTCTCTCTCTCTCTCTCTCTCTCTCTCTCTCTCTCTCTCTCTCTCTCTCTCTCTCTCTCTGTAAGATCAGACTCCCCCTCTGTCTCTCTGCATCGTTGTTTACTGTGTTTCCACAAACTACTATGTCAGCAAAGCAGTACAGATACACACATACTTGTACATTAGTCATCATTAGTGTCCATAAATCCTGGTTTGATGTTCCGGATTACCTGCTTATTCCTTCCTGATTCTGGGATATCTGGAAAACGTGGGGATTTTTGGAAAGTTACCTAAATTTTACAACCATATTAACCTCCCTTCACTGATATGCACGAGTATTGTCTCCCACTCTTGTATATTTCAGTCACAGCCTTTATCTCTCAGCTCAGACTCCCTACTAGGCTGTGTCCCAAATGGCACCCTATTCCCTAAATAGTGCACTACTTTTGAGCAGGGCCCATAGGGTGCCGTTTGGAATGCAGACCTAGTCTACATTAGAGGGACATATATTATTGAATTAGTCCCATCAGCATTGCTGTGCAACTGTCAGTCCTGGTCAGCATTTAGTATCATCTCATTTGCTATGTGGATAAGATTTGTTGAATCATTTTGTGCTCTCTGTTCCTATCTTAGCGCTCCATGATGACGTTCTCCCTTGGCAGTGTGTGTGATGTTGTTGCACTCAATGCTCCTTCCTGCAATATCTATTGCAAATGTATGATGTCACAGATCATCATACATTTGTTGGAGGAAAGGAAGGATTTTATGAAATGGCAGGGTGGTTGTTTGTTGGAGAGGGGGAGGGAGGAAGGAGAGAGAGCAAGAGATAAGAGGAGCGGGAGGGAGGTAGGAGAAGGAAAGAGAGGGGTAGGAGAGGGTAGGGTACAAAATGACATATCCTATTGCTGTTGTCATCCAATTCCTACTGCAATTGCTGTTTCAAGCTTTCCAATAAGTACCAGTCTCTGATTTGGTAGCTGCACCCCCCGTGCTGCTGTAATCTCTCACACACACACACACACACACACACACACACACACACACACACACACACACACACACACACACACACACACACACACACACACACACACACACACACACACACACACACCAAGCTGTCACCTCATCCCTCCCTCCCTCCCTCTCTCTTGCTCTCTCTCCCCTCTCTCTCTTCCTCTGTCTTGTCATTTACATTAGTCCACAGTCCACTGCTCTCTGCTCTACTCCCTCAGATAGCTTTCACACTCACACACATCCCTGCTGTTATTACTCTCTACACCCCCTTCCCCCTCTCACCATCGCGCTACACTTCCTGCCCTTGAGAGCAGCCCCGGAATCCTCCCTCTTTCCGAGAGGGAAGCAAGGCAGTCTGTTCCCTCCCTCTTTTTCTCTCCTCCTCTCTGTCTCGCTCTCGTTCTCTCTATTGCTCTCTCTCTCTCTCTTTCGCTGTCTGTAGCTCTGCTGACATTTCCACCCACCCTCTCTCTTTCCCTCTCTCTTTCCCTCTCTCTTTCCCTCTCTCTTTCCCTCTCTCGGACACTCACACACTCCCCGTCAGGCTGCCATGCTGATGCTGTGGAGTGTGTATTCAGCCTCTTGACTGCCTAGCTGCTTGTGTGTCTGTCTGTCTGTCTGTGTGGCTCAGCTGGTCTCCTGTGGGTTTGCCAAAGCAGCATCCTGTAGCAACATGTTTCGACGCACGAAAAGGTAACGGCAGAGCTTCTCTGTTTTTTCTCCTTCTACTGTAGACCTGGTGCCATCCCCTTTCTCCCTCTGTTTATCTCATTGCGTATCGGTCTGTTGTTCCCTCTCTGTCTTCTCTCAGTTCTTTTCTAGTGTCCCCCCCTGTCTCTCTGTGTAGTGATAACATGAACCGCAAAGCTCTCGGAATCTCTCTCTCTATCTCTCTCACCGTGGACCTGGTTTCATCTCCCTCTCTGTCTGTCTTGTCATAGCATTAGGTGGAGGTTTAATAAAGGTGTTGTTGTTGTTTTGATGGTAGTCAACCTCCAGCCAGCTCTCATGCTGTGTCACAGTTGTCCCTCTGTTTCGTATTGGCACTGGTGTGTGTGTGTGTATACATGTTTTACTATACTTGTGAGCACCAGAAGTCCTCACATGAATAGTAAAGCAACTAAAATACAGAGAAGGGAGGACATTTTGCCGGTGCTCACTTTTAAAAAGGCTATTTTAGGCTTAGGGGTTAAGTTCAGGGTTAAGGTTAGAATTAGGGTTAGGGGTTAGGTTTAGGGTTAGGTTTAGGGTTAGAGGTTAGGGAAGATAGGATTTTGAATGGGAATCAATTGTTGGTCTATAATGAGGCATAAGGCGGCAGGTAGCCTAGCGGTTTAGAGCGTTGGGCTAGTAACTGAAAGGTTGCTGGTTTGAATCCCGAGTCAACTAGGTGAGTAATCTGTTGAAGTGCCCTTGAGCAAGGCACTTAACCCTAAGTGTGCACATGCGTGTGCATGATTTTCTCTGTTCCATATGATGTAATTGTTGGCGATGCACATGTATTTGGGATGTTGTAGATCAGTGTTTCCCAACCCTGGTCCTCCAGGTTAGTTGTAGCCCTGGACAAACATGCCTCCTTTAACTCATTGAGGGATTGATGATAAGTTGACAAGTTGAATCAGGTGTGCTTGTCCAGGGTTACAATAGAAATGTGTACTGTTGGGGGTACTGGAGGACCAGGGTTGGGAACCACTGTTGTAGATGATGGATTGATAGAAATGTTACACAAACAAGCAGTCATACACAGGACTCTGGAGGTTTATGTCTGGTCAGTGGCCTAGCCACTTGTCAGAGATAGGATTCAATTCTGTGCTATAAATACCGTAGTGTCTGGGTTAGAGGCTTCTGTAGAGGAGGGTCAGTGCTGTGCTATAAATACCGTGGTGTCTGGGTTAGAGGCTTCTGTAGAGGATGGTTAATGCTGTGCTATATATACTGTGGTGTCTGGGCTAGAGGCTTCTGTAGAGGAGGGTCAGTGCTGTGCTATATATACCGTGGTGTCTGGGTTAGAGGCTTCTGTAGAGGAGGGTCAAGGCTGTGCTATATATACTGTGGTGTCTGGGCTAGAGGCTTGTGTAGAGGAGGGTCAATTCGGTGCTATATATACTGTGTTGTCTGGGTTAGAGGCTTCTGTAGAGGAGGGTCAAGGCTGTGCTATATATACTGTAGTGTCTGGGTTAGAGGCTTCTGTTGAGGAGGGTCAATGCTGTGCTATATATACCGTGGTGTCTGGGCTAGAGGCTTCTGTAGAGGAGGGTCAATTCGGTGCTATATATACTGTGGTGTCTGGGTTAGAGGCTTCTGTAGAGGAGGGTCAATGCTGTGCTATATATACTGTGGTGTCTGGGTTAGAGGCTTCTGTAGAGGAGGGTCAATGCTGTGCTATATATACTGTGGTGTCTGGGCTAGAGGCTTCTGTAGAGGAGGGTCAATTCGGTGCTATATATACTGTGGTGTCTGGGTTAGAGGCTTTTGTAGAGGAGGGTCAATGTTGTGCTATATATACTGTAGTGTCTGGGCTAGAGGCTTCTGTAGAGGAGGGTCAATGCTGTGCTATATATACTGTGGTGTCTGGGCTAGAGGCTTCTGTAGAGGAGGGTCAGTGCTGTGCTATATATACTGTGGTGTCTGGGTTAGAGGCTTCTGTAGAGGAGGGTCAATTCGGTGCTATATATACTGTGGTGTCTGGGTTAGAGGCTTCTGTAGAGGAGGGTCAATGCTGTGCTATATATACTGTGGTGTCTGGGCTAGAGGCTTCTGTAGAGGAGGGTCAATGCTGTGCTATATATACTGTGGTGTCTGGGCTAGAGGCTTCTGTAGAGGAGGGTCAATGCTGTGCTATATATACTGTGGTGTCTGGGTTAGAGGCTTCTGTAGAGGAGGGTCAATGCTGTGCTATATATACTGTGGTGTCTGGGCTAGAGGCTTCTGTAGAGGAGGGTCAATGCTGTGCTATATATACTGTGGTGTCTGGGTTAGAGGCTTCTGTAGAGGAGGGTCAATGCTGTGCTATATATACTGTGGTGTCTGGGTTAGAGGCTTCTGTAGAGGAGGGTCAATGCTGTGCTATATATACTGTGGTGTCTGGGCTAGAGGCTTCTGTAGAGGAGGGTCAATGCTGTGCTATATATACTGTGGTGTCTGGGCTAGAGGCTTCTGTAGAGGAGGGTCAATGCTGTGCTATATATACTGTGGTGTCTGGGCTAGAGGCTTCTGTAGAGGAGGGTCAATGCTGTGCTATATATACTGTGGTGTCTGGGCTAGAGGCTTCTGTAGAGGAGGGTCAATGCTGTGCTATATATACTGTGGTGTCTGGGCTAGAGCGCCTTCCCCATCTCTACCACTATTTTATTTTCCCTCCCTCCCATCATTCTCTCTCTCTCTATCTGCCATAGTACACAATCCCGGTTATCCTGCAGCGTTTTATTTCCGACTTCATCTCATCTGCTCATAGGAGGATTAGTTTAAATCCCTTTGTCCGATGGCAGCAGTGTGTGTGTGTGTGTGTGTGTCTCTATCTGTGTGTGCATCTATCTGTGTGTGTGTGTGTGTGTGCATCTCTGTCTGTGTGTTCATCTATCTATCTCTCTCTGTGTGTGTGTGTGTGTGTGTGTGTGTGTGCGCATCTCTGTGTCTGTGCATCTCTGTGTCTGTGCATCTTTGTGTGTGTGTATGTGTGCATCTTTGTGTGTGTGTATGTGTGCATCTCTATGTGTGTGTATGTGTGCATCTCTGTGTGTGTGTGTGTGTGTATGTGTGCATCTTTGTGTGTGTGTTTGTATGTGTGTGATAATACCTCCAGCACCCTGTCTCAAGGTTTCTTCTACAGCCTGTAATGTCTTTGTATGAATCTCCCTCCCGGAGGAAACACTGTTCTCTGATCTTATGATGGTGGCTTGATCTTCATTAAATTGCGCTCCATGTAATAGGTCAGAGATTTGTTGTACTTACTTGTCATGCAAGGCATGTTTGTGTGTGTAGCTAGTAGCATAACGTGGGTGGTAGTGTGTGTCTTATGTTCTTATCAGGGTATATCAGTGTTTATGTACAGTATGTGTGTGTGTGTGTGCGTGCTTGTGTGTGAGTGTTTGCAAGCCACTCGTTCTTGGCCGACTCTCCGGCTGTCTCAATTAGAGAAGGAAGATGCTTTGTACCCGTACCCGGAAGGATAGATAGAACGAAGCGGAGGAGGAGTGTAGAACAGGAGAGAGGAAGAAGGAGTGGGGTGTAAAATGAAAGGCAGAGCCTGAGGTAGAGTCTGGGCCTACATTTAACAGCAGCCCACTGGGGTTAACTCAGCACTCTAAAGAGACTCTCTTTTCATTAGTCTTTAGTTTTTCTTCCACTCTTTTTTATTTTATTTTTAGATGTACTCAAAATGTAGCCCTACTCAAAATACATTTTCTCTCTCTTTCTCGATCTCTCTCTCTCTTTCTGTCTTCCTCATAGAATGTCATTTGAAAGCTAGTATAGAGGAAAGAGGGAACAAGAGAAAGAAAGAGTTTGTTTGCATGTAACCCCTCATCAGGTGTGGGTTCTATAGAATTACATTGAAACGTGGTTGAAGTCCAGATTTACATTGCAGTCATATCAGTTGTGTGCCACCATGTTGTTAACCCTACGCCCCCAGTCAATGTTGTGGTTATGCACAGAGCCTTCTCTCCTCTGTGTTAAGCTACGTACTCTAGCTAACGTGAAAGCAGATTGGTGCAGTTCTCTCCGCTATTGGAATCTGACTGCTACAGATGTAGGATCTTAATTTGATCACCCTGTTGCTGGAGAACTTTCCTGCAATGCAGGAAACGTTTAACTTGTTTAACAGACTTGATTTCCCCTTACGAAAAATGTATCAACCATTAATTATAATCCACATAATAATTCACCTTTCCTGTTGCTGCAGGATTATTTTCCTGCTGTAGCAACCTGGCTCAAATTAAGATCCTACCTCTGTACTAGCAGGTGGGCAGCAGTCAAAACAGAGCACAGGGAGTAAATCACTTTGGATGTTTTTGGATAGCAGGTGTACACACAAAGATAAGCAACATGCTACACTCCACCTTATATAAACCTAGATCAGGTGCTGAATACTTGTCGAATTGTGGTGATATTGATTGCCGTTGCCTCATATGCATGCTGAGGTAAGGCTCATACCCGTGGCAATAAAAATATGTTCATTTAAGTTTATTCTCCGGAGTGCTGTCCTAGACTAGGTGTGTATGACACTGTCTGCTTCTACGTCCCAAACAGCACTCTATTCCCTATGGGCCCTGGCCTAAAATAGTGCACTACAGTAGATAAGGAATAGGGTGACATTTGTAAAGCAGGCAATATATATATTTTTTACAAGGTAATAGTTTCAGGTCATTTACACTGGTTGAGTCTCAAATTTCACCCTAGATATTGCACTACTACTGTATGGGCCATGGCCAAAAATAGTGCACTACATAGGGAATAGGGTGCCATTTGGAATGCAGTCAATTATATTTTAACGAGGTAATAGTTCCAGGTCATTTACCCTGTGTGGGTCTCAAATGCCACCGTATTCCCTAGAGTGCACTACCACCGTATGGGCCCTAGTCAAAAGTAGTGCACTATAAGGAATAGGGTGCCATTTGGGATGCAACCCCCCTGCCTGCATAAGGTTGTGTTAACAAAAGCTATAGCCGATTCAATGCACCACCTCCCAGTCTCAGCTCAATATAGCTTTCAGTCAATACACAGTACACAAGATAGTACTGTTCCTCCAAGATTCTGATTATTGATGTGTCACTCTACCTCGAAGACACATTTTATTTTTTACACCTAAAAAAAAAGCCTAACCTTGTCATCAATAACAATAGGACAGTTCAAAAGTGGGAAAACATTTACCTCAGTTCAGTCAATAGATATTACAGTAAAGATATTTCAGTGCGTCAATTCGCTTCTGATTCTGCTGTGTCACTATGGCTGCCTTGAAGGCACGCTTTGACACCTCAAGAATAGCCTACATAACTTTGTCATAAATCATGATAGGAGAGTTCAAACGGGTAACCGACTGCCTCAGTCCCACAGTATGACCACAAGGCATAACATAGCCTTTTCATTATCCTGTTTGTTTTAAACCTACGCGCCTGTGACTGACATCATTTTGAATTCAAGACTATAATAGAGCGCAGTTGCCCACCCATTGTTTCTAAAGCATAACAATAACATAACAAAAATAGTGTCTTAAAGAGGTATAGCATCGTTATAAAAGGCCCTGCTAGTCCTTTCCTCTTTGAGAAAAAATCTATAGGCCTTTCTACATCTGTGGAGGAACATTAGCATTAACATTTTGTTAGCATTGTCGCTAGCTCATTGTATGGCCTTAAAGAGTTGTAACATGGACCTAATATCCCTGTTGTGGACTGTCCTATTGCTGTTAAAGCGTGCTAGCAGTAGCATTTTGCTAGCTTCCGTCGTGGCTAGCTCAGTCAGTATATTTTGGGTTAACAGCCTGGGCTCCAGATGTGTTGTAGTCAGACTCACTGATGTGTTTCCTAACTAGAACTCCCCTGGAAGGCTACTCTCTCTCTCTGACAGCTACAGGCCCCGTCATCTTAAATAGACAGACAGAAAGACCGACCGACAGGCCAGAGTTGTCATGTCTTGTCGCCATGCTAGCTACTGTAGCTAGACAGACAAACAGACAGACAAACAGCTAGATAGACAGATAGAGACAGACATCCTCCCAGATGATGTAGCTACCAGACCTGGGTTCAAATACTATTTGAAATCATTTCAAATACTTCATCTGTGCTTGATTGAAAAGTCCCAATACTTTAAACCCTGTCCATCTGGCACTCCAGGCAGGCAAACGATCAAAGTATTTTACCAGATTTTAAATAGTATTTGAACCCAGGTCTGACTGTAGCTATCTAGCAGGGCCAGACTTTTAGTGAGAAACATCGTCTGTCTGTCGGCATCCTCACTTTATAGTGTAAAGGGGACAACATGTGTTCATCCCAAATGGCATCCTATTCTCTACATAGTGCACTACTTTTGACCAGATCCTACGGGTCCATGTCTTCCTTCCCTTTTATCAGTGGATGTGAAAGAACACCCTGCTTTGAGCAGGCAAATGCCCTCAAAGGACTAGACGATGTTTCTCACTAAATTGGTCTAGATGGGAAGGTTGGAGCACTCAGATTGTCATTGACAATTTTATCTTATCTTTCTTCTCCCTCCCGCCTGGCCTCCCTTTTCCTTCACTCAGTTTCCCTCCCTCCCTTCCCCTGACTCAGTTTTTCAACCCCTCCCTACCTTCCTTTCTCTGACTCAGTTTTTCTACCCCCTTTCCTTGACTCCAGTTTTTCTACCTCCCCTCCCTCCCTTTCTCTGACTCAGTTTTTCACCCCCTCCCTCCCTCCCTCCCTCCCTTTCCCTGACTTAGTTTTTCTACCCCCCTTCCTCCCTCCCTTTCTCTGACTCAGTTTTTCTACCCCTCCCTCACTCCCTTTCTCTGACTCAGTTTTTCTACCCCCTTCCTCCATCCGTTTCCCTGACTCAGTTTGTTTTCTACCCCCCTTCCTCCCTCCCTTTCCCTGACTCAGTTTTTCTACCTCCCTCCCTCCCTTTTCCTCTCAGTTTTTCTACCACCTTCCCTCCCTCCCTCCCCCCCTTTCTTTGACTTAGTTTTTCTACCCCCCTTCCTCCCTCCCCTTCCCTGGCTCAGTTTTTCTACCCCCCTTCCACTCTCCCTTTCCCTGACTTAGTTTTTCTACCTCCCTCCCTCCCTTTCCCTGACTCAGTTTTTCTACCCCCCTTTCTCTCCCTCCCTTTCCCTGACTATATTTTTCTACCCCCTTCCTCCCTCCATTTCCCTGACTCAGTTTTTCTACCTCCCTCCCTCCCTTTTCCTGACTCAGTTTTTCTACCACCCTCCCTCCCTCCCTCCCTCCCCTTTCTTTTGACTTAGTTTTTATACCCCCTTCCTCCCTCCCTTCCCTGACTCAGTTTTTCTACCCCCTTCCACTCTCCCTTTCCCTGACTTAGTTTTTCTACCTCCCTCCCTTTCCCTGACTCAGTTTTTCTACCCCTCCCTCCTTCCGTTTCCCTGACTCAGTTTTTCTACCCCTCTCTCTCCCTCCCTTTCTCTGACTCAGTTTTTCTACCCCCCTCCCTCCCTTTCTCTGACTCAGTTTTTCTACCCCCCTCCCTCCCTTTCCCTGACATAGTTTTTCTACGCCCCTTCCTCCCTCCCTTTCTCTGACTCAGTTTTTCTAACCCCCTCTCCCCCTCCCTTTCTCTCTCAGTTTTTCTACCCCCTTCCTCCCACCCTTTCTCTGACTCAGTTTTAATACCCCCTTCCTCCCTCCCTTTCTCTGACTTAGTTTTTCTACCCCCTCTCCCTCCCCTTTCCCTAACTAAATTTTTCTACCCCCTCCCTTTCTCTGACTCTGTTTTTTTACCCCCTTCCTCCCTCCCTTTCCTGACTCCAGTTTTTCTACCCCCTCTCTCCCTTTCTCTGACTTAGTTTTTCTACCCCCTTCCTCCCTCCCTTTCTCTGACTCCAGTTTTTCTACCCCCTCTCCCCTCGCTTTCCCTGACTCCAGTTTTTCTACCCCTTCCTCCCTCCCTTTCTCTGACTCAGTTTTTCTTCCCCCTTCCTCTCTCCCTTTCCCTGACTTAGTTTTTCTACCCCCCTCTCCCTCTCCCTTTCCCTAACTCCAGTTTTTCTACCCCCTCCCTCCCTTTCTCTGACTCAGTTTTACCCCCTTCCTCCCTCCCTTTCCCTGACTTAGTTTTTCGCCCCTCCCTCCCTTTCCCTGACTTCTGTTTTCTACCCCCTTCCTCCCTCCCTTTCTCTGACTCAGTTTTTCTACCCCCCTCTCTCCCTCCCTTTCTCTAACTCAGTTTTTCTACGCCCCTTCCACTCTCCCTTTCCCTGACTTAGTTTTTCTACCCCCTTCTTCCCTCCCTTTCTCTGACTCAGTTTTTCTAACCCCCCTCTCCCTTTCCCTTTCCCTTACTACATTTTTCTACCCCCCTCCCTCCCTTTCTCTGACTCAGTTTTTTTGCCCCCTTTCCTCCCTCCCTTTCTCTGACTCAGTTTTTCTACCCCCCTCTCCCCCTCCCTTTCCCTGACTCAGTTTTCTACCCCCTTCCTCCCTCCCTCCCTTTCTCTGACTCAGTTTTTCTTCCCCCCTTCCTCTCTCCCTTTCCCTGACTTAGTTTTTCTACCCCCCTCTCCCTCTCCCTTTCCCTAACTAAAATTTTCTACCCCTCCCTCCCTTTCTCTGACTCAGTTTTTACCCCCTTCCTCCCTCCCTTTCCCTGACTTAGTTTTTTTACGCCCCTCCCTCCCTTTCCCTGACTTCGTTTTTCTACCCCCCTTCCTCCCTCCCTTTCCCTGACTTAGTTTTTCTACCCCTTCTTCCCTCCCTTTCTCTGACTCCAGTTTTTCTAACCCCCTCTCCCTTTCCCTTTCCCTTACTACATTTTTCTACCCCCTCCCTCCCTTTCTCTGACTCAGTTTTTTTGCCCCCTTTCCTCCCTCCCTTTCCCTGACTCAGTTTTTCTACCCCTCTCCTTCCCTTTCTCTGACTTAGTTTTTCCACCCCCCCTTCCTTCCTCCCACTCTTTCCCTGACTTAGTATTTCTTCCCCCTTCCTCCCTCCCTTTCTCTGACTCAGTTTTTCTACCCCCCTCTCTCCCTCCATTTCCCTGACTTCGTTTTTCTACCCCCCTCCCTCCCTTTCTCGGACTCAGTTTTTCTACCCCCCTCCCTCCCTCCCTTTCCCTGACTCAGTTTTTCTACCCCCTTCCTCCCTCCATTTCTCTGACTCCAGACAGCTGTAAATGTTGCAGTCCCCCTTTAAGATATCCAGAGGAAGTGTCAGAGAAAGTCAATAGACACTAGTGATTGACTGACACACAAACTCCATATTGTGGCTTGACTGTGACCTCTGATTTCACTGCTTCACATCAGACAGCAGTTAACGTTAAGAAACCCGGAGTGTCATGGAAAGGTCACCTGACAGGAAATGGCCTCTGGTCGATCAATATTCTAACGATCAGAAAGGTCTGCATGGTGTCCTGTCTGCCCTGTGACTCAGCATGCAGGAGAGGACACTAACGTTAACGTTACAGCACACACTCATGCTTACTGTATAGACACGTACACACACAAACACACACACATACTGTCCACCATGATGATATACCCGTATAGATGGGTTGGGAATTACTGCACATTGTCTACATTCTACTGTGATATACTGGACTAGCAGTCCCTTTAATCATAATAATTATCATAATAATAATGATAATAATCATCAATATAATAATTATTATAATATAATAATTTGGTGGGTGCTTATATTTGTCCTATTTCAAATGAGTTTTTTCATATCCCACCCTCCCTGAGACACGCAGTATGGGCAGACATCCAGTCTCTGTTTAATCTTCTTTTAATTGCGGTTACATAAGATGTAGGACTACTGAAACTACAGATCACCATGCTGCCCGTACAGTATCTATGGACATCCATTAAGTCATACACACACACACACACACACACACACACACACACACACACACACACACACACACACACACACACACACACACACACACACACACACACACACACACACACACACACACACACACACACACACACACACTGTTTGTCTTGACCTAATGGTAGCTGTCCTCTGTGTTTGTCTCTGTGGACATGGCATGGTATAGGAACTATAGTCATATAGTCATGCTGAGAAGTCATTTAGAAAGCAATTAACCAGACCATAAAATATAGTGAACTTAAACACAAGCTGGTTTGTCATCCAAGGAGTGTGGGGGTGGGTGGGTCGGTGTGTGTTTTGTGTGTGTGTCGGTGTGTGTGTGTGTGTGTGTGCAGGTGTGTGTGTGTGTGTGTGTGTGTGTGTAGGTGTGCATGCATCAGAAGTGTCAATGACAATATCTTTCTATTATTGGGGAGTAAATACATTTTGTCTGCTCTGCAATTGACAGAAATGAAATGATGTGAGAAGAGGAGAAGAGGTGCACTCTCACCTTTCACTTTCACTCTTTTTCTCCGTCTCTTGTTCTCTCTACTTTATTCACTGTTCCCCACACAAAGTGCACAATACGCTCAGTTGGTATCCTGTGTGTGTGCACAGACTAATGTGCACTGACTAATGGCACTGTGCCAGTGATGGGCCTGCACAGGGGATAATCGCTCTTCACACGAGTCATTACCACTGATTTGACCTTTGACCTGGTGACAGCCGCCAGATTGGGTACAGTAGGAAACAACGACAGGATTGGTTGCTCTACTATCTGGAGAAACATGCAGCTCTCCTCTAACTAGCTATCATCCC
The DNA here is from genome assembly GCA_030435695.1 of Brachymystax lenok tsinlingensis. Lineage (NCBI taxonomy): Eukaryota > Metazoa > Chordata > Actinopteri > Salmoniformes > Salmonidae > Brachymystax > Brachymystax lenok. Next base: position 15,662,649 of record CM059812.1, read on the forward strand.
CTCTACATGTCATCCTCCAACTTACTCTCTTTATGGTTCTTTCCTCCCCTTTTATGTCTCTTCCTTACTCCTCTCTTTTTCTTGTTCCGTCATTTTTTAAACGTAATTTGTCAACGTATTGTGATTTGGAATCTACGAGGAAAATACATTGGATTTGAAAAAAGTCATCAACTACGTTGTTTTGTGGGTAAAATTTCCCTCAACTGTTTCCCTCAAAATTTCAAACACAGGATTATGTCATCATTGTGACCAATTTTCAACACAGACAAACCTTGTACAAAATATGCTGAATTTGTACACTACTTGACCAAAAGTATGTGGACACCTGCTTGTCAAACATCTCATTCCAAAACCATGGGCATTAATATGGAGTTGGTCCCCTTTACTGCTAAAGCCTCCAGTACTCTGGGAAGGCTTTTGACTAGATGTTGGAACATTTCTGCACGGACTTGCTTCCATTCAGCCACAAGAGCATTAGTGAGGTCAGGCACTGATGTTGGGCGATTAGGCCTGGCTTGCAGTCGGAGTTTCAATTAATCCCGAAGGTGTTTGATGGGGTTGAGGTCAGGGCTCTGTGCAGGTCAGTCAAGTTCTTCCACACTGATCTCAACAAACCATTTCTGTATGGACCTCGCTTTGTGCACGGGGGTATTGTCTTGCTGAAACAGGAAAGGGCATTCCCCAAACTGTTGCCACAAAGTTGGATGCACAGAATCGTCTAGAATGTCATTGTATGCTGTAGCGTTAAAAAACAGCCCCAGACCATTATTCCTCCTCCACCAAACTTTACAGTTGGCACTATGCATTTGGGAAGGTAGCGTTCTCCTGGCGTCTGCCAAACTCAGATTAGTTCGCCGGACTGCCAGATGGTGAGCGTGATTCATCACTCCAGAGAACGCCTTTCCACTGCTCCAGAGTCCAATGGCGGTGAGCTTTACACGACTCCAGGCGACGCTCGCATTGCACATGGTGAGCTTAGGCCTGTGTGTGGCTGCTCGGCCATGGAAGCCCATTTCATGAAGCTCCCAACGAACAGCTTCCAGAGGCAGTTTGGAACTTGGTAGTGAGTGTTGTAACCGAGGACAGATTTTTATGGGTTTCGTGCTTCAGCACTTGGTGGTCCCGTTTGGTGAGCTTGTGTGACCTACCACTTCACGGCTGAGCCGTTGTCACTCCTAGACGTTTCCACTTCACAATAAAAGCACTTATAGTTGACCGGGCAGCTCTAGCAGGGCAGAAATTTGACAAACTGACTTGTGGGAAAGGTGGAATCCTATGACGGAGCTCACTGAGCTCTTCAGTAAGGCCATTCTACTGGCAATGTTTGTCTATGGAGGTTGCATGACTGTGTGCTCAATTTTATACACATGTCAGCAACAGGTCTGGCTAAAATAGACGAATTCACTAATTTGAAGGGGTATCCACATACTTCTGTATATACTGTACAGTGTACCTTTGAAACAACGTCAGATCTTCAACGTAATATCCTCTATAAGAATACAATAGGCTGGGCAGCACCTCCTACTGGAGAGTTGATCTATCTACAGCTATCCCTTTGGTCTCACATCCAGGGTTTTAACCAAGCCCTGCTTAGTTTTGATATATGCTATCGTGAGAATTATTGTTGTGAAATCTCCACTTAATAGATTCACTTGCTATCAAAGTCATTCCAAAGGGCAGGTTCAACAGAGCAAATGAAATGTAACCATACTTTATCAATCATGTATCATCAATGGTTATATTTAGGCCTATACAGCATTTGGAAAGTCATCAACAGCTATTATTTCAATTCAGCCCAGGATTCAACAAAAATATACAATACATGAAGACCTAGGTTTTCAAGCTCTGGTTGATTTCAAATAGAATCTACAAGTTAATCATAAATATGTTGGATTCACATCTCCATCTCAACCAAAAATACAAGTTAAAGAATAGGATTAAATCAAATCAAACTGTATGAAAAGTGCATTTAACATTTGATTTGATTTAGTCCTATTCCTTAACATACATTTTGGGCTGAAATGGAGACGTGAATCCAACATGTCAAGTATATATTTGTAGACTAACTGGAATTAAAGCTAGACTCAGTGGCACAGATGGAGCTAACCAAGCAGAAGATACATCTCCTTCAAAAGTTGATGTTTGGTTGCGTTGACAATCAACCACAATTCAATATCACTTTTGCAATGCAATAAATAGCCTGTGACCTTGTCGACAAGTTAACAAGTTATATGTTGGATTCACGTCTCCATCTCAACCAAAAATACATTTAAGGAATAGGATTAGGGAGCACCTCCTACTGGGCGGCCACCGCTCCTCTGGGCATGGTGACGCAGGGGGGGCACAAGGAGAGAATTAGTCTCTTCCTTATTGACTCCCCTGCGTTTCCCGTTGTGCTTGGCCTACCCTGGTTAGTTTGTCATGATCCCACTGTTTCTACGGTCCGGAGGAGAGGTGCTGGGTTCCGGTCAAGGACGTGTTGGATCCTTCAATGCTGCAGGAGTTCCACCGTCTTCATCCGGATCGCCCTGCGCCTCACCCTCCGGGTCGTCCCGAGGCCGGTCAAGGGGGGGGGGTACTGTCACAACTTCCGCCGAAGTTGGTCCCTTCTTGTTCGAGCGGCGTTCCACGGTCGACGTCACCGACCTTCTAGCCATCGCCAATCCTTTTTTCTGTTATCTATTGGTTATGTCTTGTCTTCCATCACACCTGGTTCCAATTCCCTCAATTACATGTTGTGTATTTAAACCTCTGGTTTCCCCATGTCCTTGTCCGTAATTGTTTTGTTTGTATGTGCTTGTGCACGTTTTATGGTGGCTACGGGTTATGTTACCCATATATATATATACTGTTTGTTCTGTTTTCTGATGGTTTTGTTATTAAACGACTCCGTTTTGGAAACAGAGTCTGCTCTCCTGCGCCTGACTTCTCTACCACCAGTACACCTTACAGACAACTAAACCAAAAAATCGGACATTGATTTTCCATTGGGAATTTGGTTGTGCTTTTAGATGGTTGAAAGCATAGTGATAACACATTGGGAATTCAACAAACGTTTGGCTGTCGTTTTGAGTGGGCAAAAATAGGCTGGAATCTTATTGATCAACGTATCTACCAAATATGACCCAATTGTCCACATTGAAATGATGTGGTGTGCTCAGCGGGTTACCTTCTCTTTCACAGACTCAAGACTAGATTTCACTCTCGTCCTCTTTCAAAGGCATGTTGAAAAGAGAGAGGCTGTGAGAGCATCACAGTGAGTTCCAGGCTAAGACCGATGGAACTGAGCCGTGATATTTTAGCTTTGTGTTCCATTGACTTTCCATTACATTTACATTTTTACATTTTAGTGCTTTAGCAGATGCACTTAACCAGAGCGACTTAAATCTTAAAATCGCTAGGTGGGACAACCACATATCTCAGTTATAGGGTTTCCTGGGATTCTTCTCCACATCCAGGACTTGATCCACTATCTCTGGAGCCTCCAGCTCAGAGGCAGCACAGCCATCATGCACCGAACCTGGGTATAAAGGCCAGTTCTTTGATCTCAAATATGATCGGTCTTATGGGTCTGTGGCAGTGGGCATGGTAGGGTGAGCTTGATGGACAGACTGGACCGTGGCAGACAGGATGGTCCTCTGGAACTGCAGCACTCCTTGCACAGGTTGCTGAAGTCGTGGGTGCCCTCGTAGCGTTTGGCAGCCGCTGCCATCAACGCTACATCCAGAGCCTCACGTGGGAATAGTACCGGTAGGTTCTAGACTGACAGTCGAAGTGCGCACTGAATCCCTCCGCAGCAGGTGACCAGTCGTGAATCCTGGTGTCCTGGGGCAGGGCTCTGTTCAGCAGCTTCACATAAGGGAGCTCCGCCGCGATCCACTTTGTTCTTGACTTCATTGTCGACATTGGATGGGAGGGCCACTCCAAGGCCTCCACAAAACTGAGTGGAGCACAAGTCTATGGACATGACCTGGGCTGCACCTTTGTCGGTGCAGCCACAACAGTGATAGTTAGAACTCTGGCGGTCCTGGATCAGTTGAGTCTTCAGAAGAGCCGGGCTTCCACAGTGTTGTCTGTGTTCTCCTGGACAGCAAGCGCAGTGCAACATGGGGCAGAGGATGGGCCGAGATATCAAACAGTTGGTCCCGACTCTCTTTTTCCTGCCACCAGCATTAGGCTTCTGTTAACTTTCCAATGATAAATTGTTTAAGAGGTAGGGTTTCAGATGGTTTTTGGAAGATGGGCTGGCACTCTGCTGTCGTAGCTTCAGGGGGAAGCTCGTTCCACCATTGGGGTGCCAGGACAGAGAAGAGCTTTGACTGGGCTGAGCGGGAGCTGCCCTCTCGTAGGGTTGAGAGGGCCAAGAGACCAGAGGTGGCATAACAGAGTTCTCGTGTTGGGGTGTAGGTTTTGAGCATAGCCTGAAGGTAGGGAGGGCAGTTCCTCTTGCTGCTCCGTAGGAAAGTACCATGGTCTTATAGTGGATGCGAGTTTCGACGGAAGCCAGTGTGGAGTGTGCGGAAGAGCAGGGTCACTTGGGAGAACTTTTGATTTAGTCATACACACACACACTGCCATTTGGCCTTTTTTCTCATCAGCTGTTATCACAGCTTTTTCCTCTGTTACTCTGACTGATCACCAGAACCCACAGACTGACAGAGACTGCATGGGCCATTGATTCTCTATAAATCACACAACCACACACTGACTGATAACTCTACTGTCAAATACTGTCAAAGTGACTGACTGCCTGCCACCGGAAGAGTTTGTAGCCTGGTGATGTGATGCAGTAGATTATCATGGATTATGCCCACACAGCAGATTTGCTGCTTCATCATCATGTTTTACCAAAGGTGATTTTTATTGCACTGTGACCTCCTGAGGTAAAAGACACAGCATGGGTTATTGATGTCTAGAAATCACAGATCACACAAGACAGGTAACACTACTGACTGACTGTTAACACTACTGTCAACTACTGACTGACTCATTGTTAACACTACTGTCAGCTACTGATTGACTGACTGACTGTCTGACTGTTAACACTACTGTCAACAACTGACTGATTGACTGCCACCGGCTGACTGACTGAACTGGCTGACTGCCTGCCTGCTACTGGCTGAGCCTGACGTCTGGATTAAATGGATTATGATACAATAGATTAAAACTCTTTATATGACAGATTAGGATGTTTTATGAAACTTCCCACATACCAGATGGTTTGATGGTTCATCTGCATGTTTTAGTATAATGTGATTTCATAGAAGTTCAAGGGTAATGTATTGAGATGGGATGTGGGTCAAATGTCATAAAGTCAGAGTGCAGTTCTAGACCTGGTGTTCCCTTAGATTGTAAACTGTCATGGTCAAAACATATAGATTCAATGGCTGTAAAGATGGGGAGACGTCTGTCCGTATTAAAGAGATGCTCTGCTTTTTTGACACCACACTCCAAAATGCAAGTCCTGCAGGCTCTAGTTTTATCTTATCTTGATTGTTGTCCAGTCGTGGTCGAGTGCTGCGAGGAAAGACCTAGTTAAGCTGCAGCTGGCCCAGAACAGAGCGGCACGTCTTGCTCTTCATTGTAATCAGAGGGCTAATATTAATACTATGCATGCCAGTCTCTCTTGGTTAAGAGTTGAGGAGAGACTGACTGCATCACTTCTTCTTTTTATAAGAAACATTCATGTTTTGAAAATTCCAAATAGTTTGCATAGTCAATTTACACACAGCTCTGACACACACTTACCCCACCAGACATGCCACCAGGGGTCTTTTCACTGTCCCCAAATTCAAGAAATAAATTCAAGAAAGTGTACAGTATTATATAGAGCCATTATTGCATAGAACTCATATTGCTCAAATAAACAGCAAACCTGGTTTCAAAAACAGATAAAGCAACACCTCACAGCACAACTCCCCTATTTGACCTAGATATTGTGTGTATGTATTGATATGTAGGCTGTGTGCTGTTTTTATATGTAGTTCTGTCCTTGAGCTGTTCTTGTCTATTAATGTTCTGTATTATGTCATGTTTCATATTTTGTGTGGACCCCAGGAAGAGTAGCTGCTGCTTTCGTTACACCTAATGGGGATCCTAATAAAGTAATGAATAATAATATGACCTGTTATTGTAACTACAGTATTGTTACAGTAAGGAAGGGGTTGGACGTTGTTTGTCTGTCAATGGTGTCACGACTTCCATCATGTTCGGCGGTCGACGTCACCGGTTTACTAGTCATCACCGCTCCTTTTTTCGTTATCCATTGGTTTTGCCTTGTTTCTCAGTTCACACCTGTTGCTCATTCCCCCTCATCAGTCTGCGTGTATTTATTCCTCTGTTTTCCTTCTTGTCCTTGTGAGTGATTATTTCGTTTGTTTCAGTCTGTGTGTTTTGGACGGCTATGTATATTATTCTGTTTTTTTTTTGTTTATTCGCCCGTGTTTATATTTTTCGAGGACAGTATTTTGCCTACACCTTTGTACTTTGTTTTGTACTGGTGGCTTATTAAATACTTTGGTTTCCACGCATCTCAACTCTCCTGCGCCTGACTCCTTTTTATCGTCAGTACACCGCATTAACAAATGGGACTTGTAGAATTGGTTAACCAGCTTGAGATGTTTTCGCCACTTACATGAGTAGTAAATTGTGTGACTCTTTTGTGTTGCTATAGTAACCGTGTACACCCAGCCTCCCCTCACCCCCCTCTCTCTTACTGCTTCGTGGTCAGGTCATTACAGAACGAAGCAAGGAAGAACGTATTCATAATTTATTTCCCTGGTTAAATAAATGAATGATTAAATTACATTCTGAAAGATGTAGCTAACGCTGTCTAGAGACGTGTCTAGTCTGAAGGCTGGTCATTAAGGATAAACCAAACTGAACGCAATCATGCTGAAAATGTTTGTCCACCTCAATCAACAAGGTGAACAGAAATCAAAACCTTTATGTTGTGTGATATAGTAAGGACACTGCTCTTGATTTATGGTGGTCTTGGGATAAAGCCAGCAGCACACACATAAACATACACACACACACACTCACACACACACTATCTAAACCAGATGGATAGATTTACCCTGTCACTCAGCAACACCAGAGAGGAGAGAGAAAACACACACACTTGTCTTTTTTTCTTTTCTTTTCCTTTCCATTTCTCTCTTTCACCCCTCCCACTCTATATTAATCCCCCTCTTTCCCATGTTTCCTTACATTTTCCATTTCTCTGCTCTATCTCAGATCTTTTTCCATCAGACTAAAGTCATGAGAAACGTTATGAAAGACACAGCATGTTGTCCACTGAACATAGTTCCAGTTAGGTCTATGGATGACTCATCACTTGAATTCATTCTCAGGCTAAACGTCTAATGTAGTGGAACTGAACTCTGAAGAAATAAAACGAGGTATTTCTCTATTCTTCTCCTTCACTCATTATTCTCAACCCATCTAGTCTCTCTTTCTCCTTTCTCTCTCACTTGTTCTCACACACTCGATTTCTTTGTCACACATACTCCCCCTCTCCTCTCCTCCCCTCCCGCCCCTTCTCTCTATCTCTTTATGTGGGTTAGAGAGTTCATTTAATCAAGCTACAGGAGAAGACAGTGACATTCAGTGTTACTTAGAATCCCACTTAGAAGGACCAGTCTGAACCCATAAAGTCCCAGACAGTCTTCTAGTCTCCACTGGAACCTCCTTCATAAAGGAATTACATTCATCATTAAGATGATGACACATTTAAAGGTCATGCTTACATTGGCCAATTTAAGTACTGTGTGTTCTACACTCTATTATTGATTGTGTGATAAATTGTGAAGGTTAATATACTACTAACCAACCAAATGAAAATAAACATGTAAGATGAAAAACAGATCAAATAGAAAGATAAAGGAGAGTAAGGACTGGGGTGACTCTCTCTCTCTCTCTCTCTCTCTCTCTCTCAGTATTTTTGTCTGGTTCTCCTCCAGTCCTCAGAGAGCTGTAGTGTAATGGTGTTAAGCCACTTCCAAAACCAAGCCTAATGCATTTCCCTTCAATATTTCACCACCCCTTCTCTCCAAATGTGTGTGTGCGTTCCTTGACAAGCCTCTCCTGGTGCCTGAGCGACACGGAGAGAGATCACTAGGTGTTTTTTGGCTGTTTCCTTGTGTTAGCTGTTCTGACGAGAAACAAACTCATGAGAATGAAATAAAAAGAAGGGATATGGCGGTGGAGGGAGGGAGGAAGGGGGTGGGAGTGCTTTATTTGAAATGCATCAATGCATTATGGAAATTGTCCTGCTGTTTCAGACATGTACGTATACCGCTCGTGTGTGTGTGTGTGTGTGTACTTACCTGCTCATGCGTGTATGTGTAATTTACATCCCAGCCGTATAGAGCAGCATGCTATCTGATGCAATGTGGAACAAGCCTAGCCCAGGTCTTTGTCATGCTGTGTTAGAGCTGTGCAGCTCCCTACCGCTTCTCATCTGGCTGACAGCTACCCTTCAAAACCAGCACACTGGAGAGATCTGGCAGAGCAACCAAAACAGGCCTGACACGCACGCACACACACACACACACACACACACACACACACACACACACACACACACACACACACACACACAGAGGAGAAAAGTGACATTTTTACTGGGGGTCATTTTCCTGTTACGATTGTGCTATACTGAGAGTGTTGTAAGTCGTTATTCGGGAGTCATTATTAGTGGTGAATACAGTGTAGTGAGTCATCATTGGTCGACTATAGATTGAGGAAGGAGGAGATGGAGGTGGAGGAGAAAGGAAACAGTCTACTGTGGGTGATTTTCCAAGGCTATACCATATTTCTCTCCTATGCTGATAGTGGTGTATAATATGGAGAATATACACTGCTCAAAAAAATTAAGGGAACACTTAAACAACACAATGTAACTCCAAGTCAATCACACTTCTGTGAAATCAAACTGTCCACTTAGGAAGCAACACTGATTGACAATAAATTTCACATGCTGTTGTGCAAATGGAATAGACAACAGGTGGAAATTATAGGCAATTAGCAAGACACCCCCAATAAAGGAGTGGTTCTGAAGGTGGTGACCACAGACCACTTCTCAGTTCCTATGCTTCCTGGCTGATGTTTTGGTCACTTTTGAATGCTGGCGGTGCTTTCACTCTAGTGGTAGCATGAGACGGAGTCTACAACCCACACAAGTGGCTCAGGTAGTGCAGCTCATCCAGGATGGCACATCAATGCGAGCTGTGGCAAGAAGGTTTGCTGTGTCTGTCAGCGTAGTGTCCAGAGCATGGAGGCGCTACCAGGAGACAGGCCAGTACATCAGGAGACGTGGAGGAGGCCGTAGGAGGGCAACAACCCAGCAGCAGGACCACTACCTCCGCCTTTGTGCAAGGAGGAGCACTGCCAGAGCCCTGCAAAAAGACCTCCAGCAGGCCACAAATGTGCATGTGTCTGCTCAAAGGGTCAGAAACAGACTCCATGAGGGTGGTATGAGGGCCCAACGTCCACAGGTGGGGGTTGTGCTTACAGCCCAACACCGTGCAGGACGTTTGGCATTTGCCAGAGAACACGTTGGGGAGGGGCAAATTCGCCACTGGCGCCCTGTACTCTTCACAGATGAAAGCAGGTTCACACTGAGCACGTGACAGACGTGACAGAGTCTGGAGACGCCGTGGAGAACGTTCTGCTGCCTGCAACATCCTCCAGCATGACCGGTTTGGCGGTGGGTCAGTCATGGTGTGGGGTGGCATTTCTTTGGGGGGCCGCACAGCCCTCCATGTGCTCGCCAGAGGTAGCCTGACTGCCATTAGGTACCGAGATGAGATCCTCAGACCCCTTGTGAGACCATATGCTGGTGCGGTTGGCCCTGGGTTCCTCCTAATGCAAGACAATGCTAGACCTCATGTGGCTGGAGTGTGTCAGCAGTTCCTGCAAGAGGAAGGCATTGATGCTAAGGACTGGCCCGCCCGTTCCCCAGACCTAAATCCAATTGAGCACATCTGGGACATCATGTCTCGCTCCATCCACCAACGCCACGTTGCACCACAGACTGTCCAGGAGTTGGCGGATGCTTTAGTCCAGGTCTGGGAGGAGATCCTCAGGAGACCATCCGCCACCTCATCAGGAGCATGCCCAGGCGTTGTAGGGAGGTCATTCAGGCACGTGGAGGCCACACACACTACTGAGCCTCATTTTGACTTGTTTTAAGGACATTACATCAAAGTTGGATCAGGCTGTAGTGTGGTTTTCCACTTTAATTTTCAGTGTGACTCCAAATCCAGACCTCCATGGGTTGATAAATTTGATTTCCATTGATAATTTTTGTGTGATTTTGTTGTCAGCACATTCAACTATGTAAAGAAAAAAGTATTTAATAAGATTATTTCATTCATTCAGATCTATGATGTGTTATTTTAGTGTTCCCTTTATTTTTTTGAGCAGTGTATATTAGTGAGGGATTTCAGCCAACTACAACATAACACTGTTACTTACGGTTCCCTCTGACTACAGGAAGTATGGTTGTCATGGCAGAATCACACCTTTTAAAGCCCTCCTCCCTCATAACACCATCCGTGTCACACTCAGTGTGTGTGTCCATGTTTTTTTTTCTCTTGCATCAGGAGGGTTAATCCTCATTTATATGATAATCTCAACACATCATTACCTGCCCCTCTCCTTCTCTCTCGCTCTCTCTCCGTCTCTCCCTCGCTCCCATCATTATCTCGCATGAGAGGTGTCTCGTCGAAGTTGACAGTGAAGGAAATTGAAAGTCTTTGTTGCCGTGGCTTGTGGTGTGTGTGTTTGTGTGTGTGATCCACAAGGCTTTGGCTCTCTCCCCACGTGGTGGGCTGACTTCAATACACCATGTTCTCTGTCCCAATTTGTATGAGCATGCATACACACATTTACACACAGAAGCGCACACACACACACACTTACACACACATGCGCTAGAGCTCAGAAGCACTCACACACACACATGAAAGTACACACGATCACACCCGACACTCTCATAGATATTACATTAAGAGTGGTAGATGCTGTTAGATGATGACGTTATCATCTCTTTGACTGTGTTTCAGATAATGATGGCCTGTGTGTTTGTGGCTGTGTGTGTTCTAGTTGCCGGACCAGTAACCGGAAGAGCCTCATTCTAACCAGTACATCACCCACTCTCCCTCGACCACACTCACCTCTCCCTGGACACATAGGTAAGGCAATTGTTTATATTTAAGCATTAAGACGTGGGAGGGTGTGGTATATGGCCAATATACCACGGCTAAGAGCTGTTCTTACGCACGACACAACGCGTGCCTGGACACAGCCCTTAGCCGTGGTATATTGGCCATATATCACAAACTCCCGAGGTGCCTTATTGCTATTATGAACTGGTTACCAACGTCATTAGAGCAGTACAAATAAATGTTTTGTCATACCCGTGGTATATGGCCTGATATACCACGGCCATCAGCCAATCAGCATTCAGGGCTCAAACCAGTTAATACTGTATTTACAGCATTGTATAATGGGCCAGTTGTGTGATTCTTTGTAGATCATTTGGTAGAGCATGGTGCTTGTAATGCCAGTGTAGTGGGTTCAATTCCTGGAACCACCCATACTTAAAATGTATGCACGCATGATTGTCAGTTGCTCTGGATAAAAATGTCCGCTAAATATATTATATATTATAATGGCACTTCATGTTTGTTCCCTCTCTCTCCACAGGAAGTAGTCCATTGGACAGCCCAAGGAACTTCTCCCCCAGTGGCCCCGCCCACTTCTCATTTGCCTCCTCTAGAAGGTAAATAGGGTTTGGAATACTCAATACATCTGCTGTTTACATATAAAGAGATTACATCAAGTTATATAAAGGGATTAAAAATCAGGTAACGCTCTTGGCAGGTCCCTTCTTATAATCCTATAATCTAATCTAGTAGCAATATCTCTAAATCAGATAATCCTACAACAACCAAAAAGCCTTGTTGTAGCTACGTAAACAAACACATTAATGTCATACCAATACTGCCATAGTAGCAATCAACTGGCCATTCTTTTTTGAAAGGAATATTTGTAGTTTTGTGGGCAGGCAGAGAGGAAAGACAGAGAGAGTTGCTGAAATAGCAGTAGGCTGGATTTGAACCCATGCTGCAGCCGTATATGTGCTCCAGAGGCAGTGGCTTAGACCGCCTGACCATCCTAGGCCTCAACTGGCCATTTAATTAAGCAGTGACAATATTCCAGTGGCACACACACAGTGAAAGGGAATTCAGTAAGGCTATTTACACCCTTATGCTGGACAGAGAGAATTCCCCCTCTTTGCACTCCCCCTGTCACACGGCATGACAAAGTGTTTGTGTGTGTGTTTATGTGTGCGCACAGACGGATGGGCCTCCGAGTGCCAGGATGTAGCCAAAATCAACATCCATCATGACTCAAGCAGTGTCAGACAGATGGAAGGATCCAAAGAGAGAGGGAGAGAGATATGTGTAGCAGGTCCACAGGGAAGCAGAGGAAAGGAAGGGATTATTGGCACAAAAGGCAATCCAGGAGGTGTGAAAGAAATGTGAAACATTAAGCTTTCTGACTTTTTGGACAGAAGGAACTATCTATTGTATAAATCCCTTTCTGCTCTGGAACTTAGTATGATGCAATTCTTCCTGCTCTCTTTCTAACCCCTCTCTCTCTCTCTCCCTCTCTCTTCTGCAGGGCGGACGGTCGAAGATGGTCCCTGGCCTCTCTCCCCTCCTCTGGATATGGCACCAACACACCCAGCTCAACGGTAACTACAACTGACCCATTTTTACACAGACAGTAAAATGTGTAAGGACGTGTAAGAACAACAATCTCTAATGACAGTTGTCCTTATTATCATTTATTGTCTTAACTGTTTATGTTGTTTTATCTGTGTCTGAAACGGACAAAAGAAAAAACTCAAATAAAAAGAGTAAAATAATTGTAAAAACTCCTCCATTTGAACACCACACTCTGGAGGTCCTTTCATATTGTCAACATGACATGATCTAGCAGCATGGAGCTCTTTGGCCTTACTATCAGAGTTAGTGTTCCTTTCCTCAAGCCAGTTCCATTGCTTCATGCCTTGGCCCCTGATATGAGTAGACTTGACAGTTGAAAGCTGGACAGAGGAAAAACTATCCAGTCTTTTTCTTCATAATAACCACCATATAACCGTTAAAGGTGCAATCTGCAGTTCAAACCATAATCAGTGGTAGTAGTAATTGCAGATTGCCCCTTTAAGTCATGAGACATCTGATAGGGCGAAACATATTTTTTATTCTAGCTCTCGTTCATGCAAATTACATTAGTGAAACTTGACATTCCATGCATGAATATGTATTTATACGCTAGAATGTATTTCCATATATTAAATGTTACCTTGCTTGGTATGCAAGATGCCATTAGGAAACTCATGTTCTGTGGAGTTGATGTTCTACTTGTTTTGTTCTGCTCTTAAAACGATTACACGGCACACTAGCAGCCTTCTGGTGCCATGTGCAGGTACACACACACACACTGACAGACACACACACACACACACACTGACAGAGACACACACACACACCAAAGCCTTCCCCCTCTATAATTTGTGCTGTAAATCTCAGCTGAATAGTTAAAAGGTACCTTCCACCCGGTGATCATGGATCTATCCCATAATACTTCCCATGGAGAACAGAACAAAAAATAAACCAGCAGCTCAGATCAGATGGGTTGCTAAGAGGTATATTCATAACCTGATTCATCACTGTGGTTGATGACTTGGCTCAAAGAGAACGTGTGTGTCCTGGGTATGTGTGGGTGTGTGGGGGTGTGTGCGAGATAATAAAGTATAAACAGAAAATCAACCGGTCTTAAAAACATGTTATCTCATCCTCTATCCATTGCTATCATTCAGTTAGCTACACTGAGCGATGGAGAGAGGGATGGAAAGAGGGATGTAGTGAGGGATGGGGGGATACAGTCAGACATGGAAGAGAATACAGAAAGAGTCAATGAAGAGTGAAATGTCTGTAAGAGAGAGAGAGGAGGGGAAAGAGAGACAAAGAAGACACACACACGCGCACACACACACACACACACACACACACACACTACCATTAATTGCAATTTTGAAGTGCTGTTGACAGGAGGTTCTCTCCCCTGTCCCCCTCACCTGTCTTTTCTTCACCCCTCTCTCCCCTCTCCTCGCTCCACCTCCCTCCTTCTCCCCCCTCTCCGCTCTCCGCTCCCTCTCTCCTATCTTCTTTTCCCCTCTCCTCTCTCCCTCTCCCCTCTCTTCTCTTCCTCTCTCCCTCTCCCCCTCTCTTCTCTTCCTCTCTCCTCTCCTCTCTCCACCTCCCTCTCTTCTCTCCCCCTGTCAGACCTCAGTTTTCAGACCTCCCCAGGCTCTTACGCGGACCATTACTTGCTTGATTAGCTACTGCATGGTCCGCATAAAGAGGAGATGAAAGGAGGGGATGAGGACAGAGGAGATGAAAGGAGGGGATGAGGAGATGAAAGGAGGGGATGAGGACAGATCAGATGAAAGGAGGGGATGAGGACAGAGAAGATGAAAGGAGGGGATGAGGAGATGAAAGGAGGGGATGAGGACAGAGGAGATGAAAGGAGGGGATGAGGGGAGAGGAGATGAAAGGAGGGCAAAGGAGATGAAAGGAGGGCAGGAAGACAGAGAGAGACACAATTAGACCCAACCAAATCATGACAAAACAAAACGATAATTACGTGACACATTGGAAAGAATTTACAAACACAACAAGAGAAGACAGGTTATGTGCACATTGCCCACAAAATGAGGTGATAACTGAGCTGCACTTCCTAACCTTCTGGCAAATGTATGACCATATTAGAGACACATATTTCCCTCAGATTACACACTCACAAAGAATTTGAAAACAAACCCAATTTTTGATAAACTCCCATATCTACTGGGTGAAATACCACAGTGTGCAATCACAGCAGCAAGATTTGTGACCTGTTGCCACAAGAAAAGGGCAACCAGTGAAGAACAAACACCATTGTAAATACAACCTATATTTATTTTCCCTTTTGTACTTTAACTATTTGCACATCATTACAACACTGTATAATCAAATCAAATCAAATCTTATTTGTCACATACACATGGTTAGCAGATGTTAATGCGAGTGTAGCGAAATGCTTGTGCTTCTAGTTCCGACCATGCAGTAGTATCTAACAAGTAATCTAACAAATTCACAACAACTACCTTATACACACAAGAGTAAAGGAATGAATACGAGTATGTACATATAAATATATGGATGAGCGATGGCTGACCGGCGTAGGCAAGATGCAGTAGATGGTATGGAGTACAGTATATACGTATGAGATGAGTAATGTAGGATATGTAAACATTATATAAATGGCATCGTTTAAAGTGGCTAGTGATACATTTATTTCATCCAATTATAATTATTAAAGTGGCTAGAGATTTGGGTCGATGGCCGAACGACATAGGCAAGATTCAATAGATGGTTTAGAGTACAGTGTATACATTTGATATGAGTAATGTCGGCTAGTGATACATTTGTTACATCCAATTCCTATTATTTGAAGTGGCTAGAGATTTAAGTCAGTATGTTGGCAGCAGCCACTCAATGTTAGTGATGGCTGTTTAACAGTCTGATGGCTTTAGAAGCTGTTTTTCAGTCTCTCGGTCCCAGCTTTGATGCACCTGTAGTGACCTCGCCTTCTGGATGATAGCGGGGTGAACAGGCAGTGGCTCGGGTGGTTGTTGTCCTTGATATAAACATAATATGACATTTGAAATGTATTTTGGAACTTTTGTGAGTGTAATGTTTACTGTACATTTTTTATTGTTTATTTCACTTGCTTTGGCAATGTAAACATATGTTTCCCATGCCAATAAAGACCCTTAAATTAAATTGAGTTGAGAGAGAGAGGAAAATGGAGAGAGAGAGAGAGGGAGAAAGAGAGGGTATAAGGGTACAAGGCAAGACCCAGATGCAGACATGGGAGGCAGATGGTTTGAGTCTTTGATATTTATTAATCAATCCAAAAGGGGTAGGCAAGAGAATGGTTGTGGACAGGCAAAAGGTCAAAACCAGTTCAGAGTCCAGGAGGTACAGAGTGGCAGGCAGGCTCGAGGTCAGGGCAGGCAGAATGGTCAGGCAGGCGGGTACGGAGTCCAGAAAACAGGCAAGGGTCAAAACCGCAAAAAGAGAATGGAAGCGGGAGTACGGGAAAACACGCTGGTTGACTTGAAAGACATACAAGACGAACTGGCACAGAGAGATAGGAAACATTGATAAATACACCAGGGAAAATAAGCGACACTTGGAGGGGGTGGAGACAATCACAAGGACAGGTGAAACAGATCAGGGTGTGACAGGAGGGGGGAGAGAGAGGGAGAGAGAGGGGGGAGAGATGGAGAGAGAGGAAGTAAGACTGAGTTAATGGAGTAAGAGAGGAGGAAAGAGAGAGAGAACCACAACAGGGGAGGACATACAATACTTTCCCTCTATCCTGCTATCTCTCCTTCCTTGTAACCCTCTATCCTCCTTCAATCCACCCTACTCATCCTCTCATCTCCGTCTGTGTTTAATTGATAATGTTGATGTGCATTTAGCATTTTGAAGTGGTTTGGATTGGAACCAGAAGGAAGCCAGGTTCTAATGGATTTCATGGCATAAATCATTGTTTAACCTCCCAACACACACACACTCACACTCACTCACTCACTCACACACACACGAACACACACACCATTATCTCCCCATCCCTATGGGAGACGTGTTCATTAAAGCCCTTCATTGATCCAGCCTGGTTTTTCCTGTTTGTTTAAGAGTAGGGTCTGCTAGTGCTAAGACCCCTGAGGCTCCACTTCAGCTTGTTGTCCAGTTTTAGTTTTCAGTCTCTTAGACTTGGTCTGTTTTCTCTTTCTCTTCATCACACTTTCTCCTCCCACTCTCTTTTCATCACATTTTTTGTTTTGTGATATTGACACCTTAACTGTACAATGAAGGCTTATTAACGCTTGAGGGCTCACTCTCTCTGCACCTCTCTTTCTCTCCATCTCTCTCTACCCCTCTCACTTCCCCACTTGCTCTCTCTCTCTCTCTCTCTCTCTCTCTCTCTCTCTCTCTCTCTCTCTCTCTCTCTCTCTCTTTCTTTTATGAAACATGATTGTTGACATTGACATTTCTAATTCCTCTCTCCCATTCTCCTCCTCCCACTCCCTCTCTCCCCCTCCCACCTCCTCTCTCCTGCTCTCTCTTGCTTTCTCCTCATGTCTTTCCTCTCTCCCCAGTCCTCCTCCTCATCACAGGAGCGGCTGCACCAGCTGCCCTTCCAGCCCACCATGGATGAGCTGCACTTCCTGTCCAAGCACTTCGGCAGCACCGAGAGCATCACCGATGACGACGGAGGCCGCCGCTCGCCACACGTGCGCCCTCGCTCCCGCAGCCTCAGGTTAGAGGGGTCAAGGGTCAGGGAAAGGAGTGGGGATACTAGTCTCGCACCCTGTGTATCTCCTAGAAGCTTTATACACACGTTTTATACACAGATATGAATACAAACCCAATCTCCTAACAAACTCTTCTGCTTTACAGTTGGTATCTCTCTCTCTCTCTCTCTCTCTCTCTCTCTCTCTCTCTCTCTCTCTCTCTCTCTCTCTCTCTCTCTCTCAGCATACCCCTCTCTAGAGTTACCTGTGGTCTTTATTCTAGTCAGTATCCTCCAGGCGGTCTCCAGAGTGCATGTGTTTCTCCATTAGCCTGTCCTCCTCTCTTCTGTCTCCCCAGTGATGAGTCCATGGAGACTTCTAGACCAGACTAAAATATCTGCTCCATACACGGGCCTGGGTTCAAAAGAATACACATTTTCTTTCAAGAACTTTATCTGCGATTGATTAAGCTTGTCTGACGCAATGGAACCAATAGAGTAGTCCCAAATGTGTAAACCCCACCCATCTGGCACTCCAGGAAGCTCCAAGTATTAAACATATCTTAAATACTATTTGATCCCAAGTCTTGTATTAGTACACTGTAAAATGACGGAGTAACTTCCTGTGTCTTTACCCATGCTCCTCCTTGATCGAGGAGTGGGGTCCTGATTAGTGCATCCATTAGAGGGAGACGGAGTGTTCAGAATTCCTGATTGGTTGATTTTAGAGAGAGATGGAAAGTGATGCAATCTCTGATTGGCTGATATACATAATGTACAGACAGGGGTCCACACATGCACACACATAAAGACACACACACACACACACACACACACACACACACACACACACACACACACACACACACACACACATGCACACACTGGGTCCTGGCTGCTGCAAATTAAGCCTGCATTCAAGTGAAACATTTAAAAATGTATTGTCTATCACTCTTTCTTGTCAATCTTTCTCTCTGTCTATGTCTCATTCTCTCTCTTCAGCCCGGGGCGCTCACCGTCTTGCTATGACAACGAGATAGTAATGATGAACCATGTCTACAAGGAGCGCTTCCCCAAGGTCAGTACACACACACACGGTCGCACACACAACTCGTACACACAAATGCACACGAATGCAGGTACGCATACACACATGCGCAAACACACACACTCGCTGGTACGCACACATACGCCCGAAGATGCACACACACACATGCACACACACAGTGGCCCTATCCCATAACATGAATGGGAAGTGAAGCAGTGCTAACCGCAGTGTCACTGACTGCCTGCACAGTTTTACTTGCTTCTGCATAGAAACACAACAAGATGGTCGCAACCGTCGCATCCCCAACCGTCGCATCCCCGCCAAAATGGCCCCAGAGAGCCACTGAGACAGAGCACAGCGCAGTGCAGTTTCTCTCTCTAATACAGCATATCTCCCCATCCACTGTTGCAACCACCTCTGGCTTTGTGTTGACCGATAACAATGACTTACAGACTGTATGACAGGCAGGCACCCGCTGTGGTAAAGCTGCAAATCAAACAGAAGCAGACAAACAGAGAAAAGGCATTACTCACATCACATACTATAGTAGTACAAACACTAAGGTACGGAGAGATTTATTTGGATTCAGCAGTTTGCTGATGGTGTCTGTTTGTTTGACTATATTGCTAGTCTCACACTAGAATACTGATCACATTGACTTTACATGGAGGTCAATGGGCGGGTGAACCACGCTCGCGTGTTAAGTAACCTTACCTGAGTCCTGAAGACTTGTGTTGGCTCCTAGGCTTTAGCTGAACACACCAACACAATCTTGTAGCTGGTAAAAGGCCTGGGTCGGTCCTGTATTGATGATATGTAGTCTATGCTGTATATTTGTCAACTGCCCAGATGAAGGTACGTTGACAACTTCTCCCTAAAAGGCTTTAGCTCAGTTGGTTAACACTGTCTTGTGGCCTGGGTTCGGACCCCAGTCACTCACCTATAGTGTATTCTACCATGTTGTCCTCTCCTCCCAGGCTACAGCCCAGATGGAGGAGCGTCTGTCAGAGTTCATCCAGAACTTCTCCCCGGAGAGCGTGCTGCCACTGGCTGACGGGGTCCTCAGCTTCATCCACCACCAGATAGCAGAGCTGTCCAGAGACTGCCTGACCAAATCACAGGACGGACTCATCACAACAGTGTATTTCTTTGAGCTGCAGGAGAATCTGGAGAAGATGCTCAACGACGTGAGTCATCATGCATAGTTTCAAACACATGCGGGCGCACATACATAACACATATACAGTTGAAGTCGGAAGTTTACATACACCTAAGTTGGAGTCATTAAAACTAGTTTTCCAACCACTCCACAAATTTCTTCTTAACAAACTATAGTTTTGGCAAGTCCGTTAGGACTTACTTGTGCATGACACAAGTAATTGTTCCAACAATTGTTTACAGACAGATTGTTTCACTTATAATTCACTGTATCACAATTCCAGTGGGTCAGAAGTTTACATACACTAAGTTGACTGTGCCTTTAAACAACTTGGAAAATTCCAGAAAATGATGTCATGGCTTTAGAAGCTTCTGATAGGCTAATTGACATCATTTGAGTCAATTGGAGGTGTACCTGTGGATGTATTTGAAGGCCTACCTTCAAACTCAGTGCCTCTTTGCTTGACATCATGGGAAAATGGGCAGCCGTCATACCGCTCAGGAAGGAGACGCGTTCTGTGTCCTAGAAATGAACGTACTTTGGTACGAAAAGTGCAAATCAATCCCAGAACAACAGCAAAGGACCTTGTGAAGATGCTGGAGGAAACAGGTACAAAAGTATCTATATCCACAGTAAAACAAGTCCTATATCGACATAACCTGAAAGGCCGCTCAGCAAGGAAGAAGCCACTGCTCCAAAACCGGCATAAAAAAGCCAGACTACGGTTTGCAACTGCACATGGGGACAAATATCGTACTTTTTGGAGAAATGTCCTCTGGTCTGATGAAACAAAAATAGAACTGTTTGGCCATAATTACCATCGTTATGTTTGGAGGAAAAAGGGGTAGGCTTGCAAGCCGAAGAACACCATCCCAACCGTGAAGCACAGGGGTGGCAGCATCATGTTGTGGGGGTGCTTTGCTGCAGGAGGGACTGGTGCACTTCACAAAATAGATGGCATCATGAGGAAGGGAAATTATGTGGATATATTGAAGCAACATCTCAAGACATCAGTCAGGAAGTTAAAGCTTGGTCGCAAATGGGTCTTCCAAATGGACAATGACTCCAAGCATACTTCCAAAGTTGTGGCAAAATGGCTTAAGGACAACAAAGTCAAGGTATTGGAGGGGCCATCACAAAGCCCTGACCTCAATCCTATAGAAAATGTGTGGGCAGAACTGAAAAAGTGTGTGCGAGCAAGGAGGATTACAAACCTGACTCAGTTACACCAGCTCTGTCAGGAGGAATGGGCCAAAATTCACCCAACTTATTGTGGGAAGCTTTTGGAAGGCTACCAGAAACGTTTGACCCAAGTTAAACAATTTAAAGGCAATGCTATCAAATGCTAATTGGGTGTATGTAAACTTCTGCACCACTGGGAATGCGATGAAATAAATAAAAGCTGAAATGAATAATTCTCTCTACTTCTGACATTTCACATTCTTAAAATAAAGTGTTGGTCCTAACTGACCTTTTACTAGGATTTTTACTAGGATTAAATGTCAGGAATTGTGAAAAACTGAGTTTACATGTATTTGGATAAGGTGTATGTAAACTTCCGACTTCAACTCACACAAATGCTCAAATGCTCACACAAACACACACGCATGAACGCACCCCTTGTCCTCTTCTGGTCTTCCAAAAGTAACTGTAATTCAATTGTATTGGTGCAGAACCTGTTAATTGCTAAGAATTTGTTTATCGCTGTCCATGGTGCTGAAGCCCTCTCTCTCTCTCTCTCTCTCTCTCTCTCTCTCTCTCTCTCTCTCTCTCTCTCTCTCTCTCTCTCTCTCTCTCTCTCTCTCTCTCTCTCTCTCTCTCTCTCGCTCTCAGGCCTATGAGCGTTCTGAGAGTTCTGAGTTGACCTTCGTCACTGAGCTGGTCAAAAAGCTCTTCATCATCATATCTCGTCCCGCCCGGCTCCTGGAATGTCTGGTGAGCTCTATTACAGCTCTATTACTAGGGACGTTGAATGGAGACTCTATTCTAGAGCACCTGGTTCAAATGTGTTTCAGAGCGGTTTTCTCTCTAAATAGTTCAATGAGTTCGAAATGTGTGGAATTGTTGCAATAGCTTGTGAGTGGGCAATATATACTGTACTGTCATCCCTTAATTGACATGTTGAATTATTTTGTCATATAAAATTATTTTATATTGCGCTAATTTCCCTAGTGTGGAAAGTGTGTTAACTACCTTGTAGAAGCTTGAATTTTAAACACATGAATTGATAGAATTACACATCCTTTTACCTCAGATTGGTGATGTTAATATAAAGTTTATAGTCATCAACATTATACTAAATTGGTTGCTTTAAAAAAAAGTTGCTGGCCACAAACAAATCAACGTATTTGACAGTCAAGCTAGCACTCAAATGAAACCCCTGTCACTGTGTAGATCTACCTGTGAGGTGATGATTCGTTGAAATTTTCCAGTCAAAAAAGTGTTATGTTTCCTTTTTGTATTGGCCATCTACTGTAAACATTGTGGCACAAAGAGATGAGTGGCTACTACAGGTTCTCATCTATCGACAGTTAGTTGTGGTTTTATCTTTTAGAAGAGCACAAACGGTACACGTCACCCCGGTTATTGTCCCAGTTCCATTGGTTTTTATAAACAATAAATCAAATCAAATCAAATCAAATTTTATTTTGTCACAAATATCAAATAGCAAATATCAAAACCTTCCCCAACCAGAAACCATGGATTGATGGCAGCATTCGCGCAAAACTGAAAGCGCGAACCACTGCTTTTAACCAGGTAAAGGCTACCGAAACATGACTGAATACAAACAGTGCAGCTACTCCTCCGCAAGGCAATCAAACAAGCTAAGCGTCAATATAGAGACAAAGTAGAGTCACAATTCAATGGCTCAGACACAAGAGGAATGTGGCAGGGTCTACAGTCAATCACGGACTACAAAAGAAAACCAGCCCCGTCGCGGACCATGACGCCCTGCTCCCAGACAAACTAAACAACTTCTTTGCTCGCTTTGAGGACAATACAGTGCCACCGACACGGCCCGCTACCAAAACCCGCGGGCTCACCTTCACCGCAGCCAATGTGAGAAAAACATTTAAATGTGTTAACCCTCGCAAGGCTGCCGCCCAGATGGCATCCCTGGCCGTGTCCTCAGAGCATGCGCAGACCAGCTGGCTGGTGTGTTTACGGACATATTCAATCAGTCCCTATCCCAGTCTGCTGTTCCCACATGCTTCAAGAGGGCCACCATTGTTCCTGTTCCCAAGAAAGCTAAGGTGACTGAGCTAAATGACTATCGCCCGCAGCACTCACTTCCGTCATCATGAAGTGCTTTGAGAGATTAGTCAAGGATCATATCACCTCCATCCTGCCAGACACCCTGGACCCACTCCAATTTGCTTACCGTCCCCAATAGGTCCACAGACGACGCAATCGCAATCACACTGCATACTGCCCTAACCCATCTGGACAAGAGGAATACTTATGTAAGAATGCTGTTCATCGACTACAGCTCAGCATTTAACACCATAGTTCCCTCCAAGCTCGTCATTAAGCTCGAGACCCTGGGTCTCGACCCAGCCCTGTGCAACTGGGTCCTGACTTCCTGACGGGCCGGTCCCAGGTGGTGAGGGTAGGAAACAACATCTCCACCCCGCTGATCCTCAACACTGGGGCCCCACAAGGGTGCGTTCTCAGCCCTCTCCTGTACTCCCTGTTTACCCATGACTGCGTGGCCAAGCACGCATCCAACTCAATCATCAAGTTTGCTGACGACACTACAGTGGTAGGCTTGATTACCAACAACGACGAGACGGCCTACAGAGAGGAGGTGAGGGCCCTCGGAGTGTGGTGTCAGGAAAATAACCTCTCACTCAATGTCAACAAAACAAAGGAGATGATCGTGGACTTCAGGAAACAGGAGAGGGAGCACCCTATCCACATCGAGGGGACAGTAGTGGAGAAGGTGGAAAGTTTTAAGTTCCTCGGCATACACATCACGGACAAACTGAATTGGTCCACCCACACAGACAGCGTGGTAAAGAAGGCGCACAGCGCCTCTTCAACCTCAGGAGGCTGGAAGAAATTTGGCTTGTCACCAAAATCACTCACAAACTTTTACAGATGCACAATCGAGAGCATCCTGTCGGGCTGTATCACCGCCTGGTACGGCAACTGCTCCGCCCACAACCGTAAGGCTCTCCAGAGGGTAGTGAGGACTGCACAACGCATCACCGGGTTAAACTACCTGCCCTCCAGGACACCTACACCACCCGATGTCACAGAAAGGCCAAAAAGATCATCAAGGACAACAACCACCCGAGCCACTGCCTGTTCACCCCGCTATCATCCAGAAGGCGAGGTCAGTACAGGTGCATCAAAGCTGGGACCGAGAGACTGAAAACAGCTTCTACCTCAAGGCCATCAGACTGTTAAACAGCCATCACTAACATTGAGTGGCTGCTGCCAACATACTGACTTAAATCTCTAGCCACTTTATACATAGGAATTGGATGTAACAAATGTATCACTAGCCACTTTAAACAATTTTGTATATAATGTTTACGATCCGACATACTCATATCAAATGTATACACTGTACTCTAAACCATCTACTGTATCTTGCCTATGCCGCTCGGGTCATCGACCCAAATCTCTAGCCACTTTAATAATTATAATTGGATGAAATAATGTATCACTAGCCACTTTAAACAATGCCATTTATATAATGTTTACATATCCTACATTACTCATCTCATATGTGTATATACTGTACTCCATACCATCTACTGCATCTTGCCTATGCCGGTCAGCCATCGCTCATCCATATATTTATATGTACATACTCGTATTCATTCCTTTACTCTTGTGTGTATAAGGTAGTTGTTGTGAATTTGTTAGATTACTTGTTAGATACTACTGCATGGTCGGAACTAGAAGCACAAGCATTATCAAAACCTATCAAAACCTAGTGATAGTGATGTGATTAATTTGCGCAAGCTTTTGATTACAGTAGAACAAGCCAATCAAAGTGTAGAGTGGTTGCTTGGTAAATGTTGGTGTGTGTGTGCAGTTTATAAGCTACTCATTTAGCTGAAAATAACTAATCTGAACACAAGTGTGACATATGTATATGGAGTGTAGGGAGTAATGTTTATGTTTGGCCTTCAAAATATCACAACTTATTTCAGCATTATTGATTATGAATTTGGACATTAGAAACCAAATTCATAATCAACAACAGGTAGCAGGAACAGTAACATTTTCAACTTATGTTTTAGGAATATAAATGATACTTTTAGCATCATTTTTCACCATGATTTTACTTAATCATGTAAAAACTAATGAATGACCCCCAAAACGTGCTATGGTTTATTGATTTCGATAATATAGCTGATATCGTGAAAAATATGTTTGTTTTGCCTACTATTCCAAATGGCACCCTATTCCCTTTATAGTGCACTACTTTAGGACCAGGCCCTATAGGGCTTTGATCAAAGGTAGTGCACCATGTAGGGAATAGGATGCCATTTGGGACACTGACTATGCATTAGTCTGCCACATTCCATACTGTTCATCCCCTTTAATCTGTCTCCCTCTCTCATTTTTACTGTATCTAAATCAACAATACTAGAGGCTAACTTTATGAAAGATTGTGCAATGTATTTAACCAAAACACATCCCTTGTTTTCATAGATATAGGTCAAAGATGTCTTTATATGAGTCATTACATACACAGCATTGTGTTGAATGCTTAAGGATATTTTACTAACTGTAAAACGTCCACCCACGTACACTGTTGCCCTGGACCAACAGCACATTCAATGACAGTTGAAATGAACTCCTCCAACTGTCCAGTTGACATTCAAAGCTATATGTACATAAGTCACTGGAGTGTCCCTGAATTTACACACTCTGATTGATGGCTTCCCCTGCCTGTCAAACGCTTTGCCCCGCCTCCTTCTGCCGTTGTCTCATCTTCCCGTTGCCAGGGCGACCGGCGGAAGAGGTCGATAGGGTCAGGCTGGATGCTTCTCCTTGTGTCAGTTATATGAGAGAGAGAGAGAGAGAGAGAGAGAGAGAGAGAGAGAGAGAGAGAGAGAGAGAGAGAGAGAGAGAGAGAGAGAGAGAGAGAGAGAGAGAGAGAGAGGGGAGAGAGAGAGAGAGAGAGAGAGAGAGAGAGAGGAGAGGGAGAGAGAGGTAGACGAGTATGGAGAGAGAGAGAGAGAGGTAGACGAGTATGGAGGGAGAGAGAAAGTGAAATGGATGGGGGAGAGAGAGAGAGAGAGCGAGAGAGAGAGAGAGGTAGACGAGTATGGAGGTAGACGAGTATGGAGGGAGAGAGAAAGTGAAATGGAGGGGGGAGAGAGAGAGCGAGAGAAGGAAAGATGGATGGAAGGATGGAGTGAGAGAGAAAGTGAAATGAAAGGGAGAGAGATGGAGGGAGAGAGGAGAATGAAAGAGGTAGGGAAAGATGGAGGGAGAGAGGAGAGAGAAAGTGAAATGGAGGGGAGAGAGAGATGGAGAGAGACAGAGAGAGGGGGGGTTCAGTTCATTTGGCATTCTAGTCACAGTCTCCTCTGATTTGGTGAAATGTCAGAGCCATGGTGGAAGAACATTATACCACATAGAGGTACATAGAGCAGAGCAGAACTCCGTGCAGAGAGGGTCACTCCCACAGAATCAAGTACAAGACGTATATTAGTCTTATATTGTGTCTCTAATGATCACTCCACTCATCATAGTTGGCAAATCCAGGGAACTTTGTAAATTTACTCAAAGAAATATAATCTATTCTAGTCCTTCTATTTCTATGGGTTCACTCCTCTCATCTGTATCTTAGTTGGCAAGGCCAGGGAACAGTTGAACATTGGAACACTGAAACCAGGAAATGACCTTCCCCTCCCAGCCCCAGGTGCCTGGTTTCTAATAACAATGTTATATCCCTCCACAAAGGGTGAATGAAAGAGATGCCCAGAGGACAGAATAAAACGCTATGTTAATCAGGTGTAGGGCGTACTGGAGCAGCAATTCAAAGTTACGACCATGTTAGTACCTGGCAGTTTACTATCTCCTTATTTCACCCTATAAGATTCCACAGTTAAACTCAAAACAGCACACACAATAGTGTACACATGTCATAAGCGTGTGTGTAGCTGGTGCGTGAGTCAGGTGCAGGAGAGCAGAAATTAGTGAGCGAAAGCACTTTACTGTGGCACAGAATACAGTCACTGAACGTCATTAGCGTAACAAAATAGCCTACAGAAAATAAGTGCGGCAGCACAAACCACAATGAACAAATAAATCCAGCGCAAACCAGCTGGAACGTGCCACTGACAAAAAACAATCACACACACAGACATGGGGGAAACCAGAGGGTTAAATACATGACAAGTAATGAGGGAAATGACAACCAGGTGTGTGGGGAAACAAGACAAAACAAATGGAAAATGAAAAATGGATCTGTGATGGCTAGAAGACCGGTGACATCGACCGCCGAACACCACCCGAACAAGGAGAGGCACCGACTTCGGCGGAAGTCGTGACAACACAATGGCAGTCGATGTGGCAGATTTTGTCTGTTACACTCTATATTGTCCCCTCTTCTCAATACCACAGACAGTGCTGTCAATATTGTCCCCCCTCCTCTCAATACCACAGACAGTACTGTCAATATTGTCCTCCCTCTTCTCAATACCACAGACAGTACTGTCAATATTGTCCCCCCTCCTCTCAATACCACAGACAGTACTGTCAATATTGTCCTCCCTCTTCTCAATACCACAGACAGTGCTGTCAATATTGTCCCCCCTCCTCTCAATACCACAGACAGTACTGTCAATATTGTCC
Organism: Brachymystax lenok tsinlingensis; assembly: GCA_030435695.1. Lineage (NCBI taxonomy): Eukaryota > Metazoa > Chordata > Actinopteri > Salmoniformes > Salmonidae > Brachymystax > Brachymystax lenok. Next base: position 15,690,110 of record CM059812.1, read on the forward strand.
TCCCTCTTCTCAATACCACAGACAGTGCTGTCAATATTGTCCCCCCTCCTCTCAATACCACAGACAGTACTGTCAATATTGTCCTCCCTCTTCTCAATACCACAGACAGTGCTGTCAATATTGTCCCCCCTCCTCTCAATACCACAGACAGTGCTGTCAATATTGTCCCCCCTCCTCTCAATACCACAGACAGTACTGTCAATATTGTCCCCTCTTCTCAATACCACAGAAAGTGCTGTCAATATTGTCCCCCCTCCTCTCAATACCACAGACAGTACTGTCAATATTGTCCTCCCTCTTCTCAATACCACAGACAGTGCTGTCAATATTGTCCCCCCTCCTCTCAATACCACAGACAGTACTGTCAATATTGTCCTCCCTCTTCTCAATACCACAGACAGTGCTGTCAATATTGTCCCCCCTCCTCTCAATACCACAGACAGTACTGTCAATATTGTCCTCCCTCTTCTCAATACCACAGACAGTGCTGTCAATATTGTCCCCCCTCCTCTCAATACCACAGACAGTGCTGTCAATATTGTCCCCTCCTCTCAATACCACAGACAGTACTGTCAATATTGTCCCCTCTTCTCAATACCACAGAAAGTGCTGTCAATATTGTCCCCTCCTCTCAATACCACAGACAGTACTGTCAATATTGTCCCCTCCTCTCAATACCACAGACAGTACTGTAAATATTGTCCCCCCTCCTCTCAATACCACAGACAGTGCTGTCAATATTGTCCTCCCTCTTCTCAATACCACAGACAGTACTGTCAATATTGTCCCCCCTCTTCTCAATACCACAGACAGTGCTGTCAATATTGTCCCCTCCTCTCAATACCACAGACAGTACTGTCAATATTGTCCCCCATCCTCTCAATACCACAGACAGTACTGTCAATATTGTCCCCTTCCTCTCCATACAACAGACAGTACTGTCAATATTGTCCCCTCCTCTCAATACCACAGACAGTACTGTCAATATTGTCCCCCCTCTTCTCAATACCACAGACAGTGCTGTCAATATTGTCCCCCCTCCTCTCAATACCACAGACAGTACTGTCAATATTGTCCCCCCTCCTCTCAATACCACAGACAGTACTGTCAATATTGTCCCCTTCCTCTCCATACAACAGACAGTACTGTCAATATTGTCCCCCTCTTCTCAATACCACAGACAGTACTGTCAATATTGTCCCCCATCCTCTCAATACCAGACAGTACTGTCAATATTGTCCCCCATCCTCTCAATACCACAGACAGTACTGTCAATATTGTCCCCCATCCTCTCAATACCACAGACAGTACTGTCAATATTGTCCCCCCTCTTCTCAATACCACAGACAGTACTGTCGATATTGCCCCTCCCCTTCATGTACAGGAGTTCAATCCAGAAAAGTCAATACTACATAAAGTTTATGTGGCAGACTGGCAGCTTTGTGTAACTTTGTATATGGTTCCTTGTGTGTCACACCCTTTTTCGTCTCCCCCTCTCTGTAGGAGTTCAACCCAGAGGAGTTCTATCACCTGCTGGAGCAAGCGGAGGACCACGCAAAGGAGGGACACCTGATGAAGACCGACATCCCTCGTTACATCATCAGCCAGCTGGGTCTGACCCGGGACCCCTTGGAGGGTGAGACACACACACATTTAAGGAAGATGGACATTCCTTGTTATGTCAGGACACTCTAGAGCCCTCAACTCTGGAAACACTTCCACTGCTTGGTTTTATTCCTTTCTTCTCCTCCAATCAGGGACTGATTTATACCTGCGACTCCAGGTGGGTGGAATTAATTATCAGGTAGAGTGGAAAACCAGCAGGCTGCGGACCTCTTAGGGTCAAAGTTTAATACTCCTGGACTAGAGGAGGAGAAAGGGAGGGGGAGGGAAGTAGGAGGACGAGAGGGAAGAGAGGAACGGAAAGAGACAGGGACCCTCTGGAGGGTGAGAGAGAAGGATGAGAGGGAGGAGGAGAGAGAAGAGAAGAGAGGAACAGAAATAGACAGATTCAGATGGCTGGGACAGACCAAGCACCCTCAGGAGGGTGAGAGATATAGGAGAGAGGAGTAGAGGGGAGACATTTAATGAAAAGGAGAGTAAGGAAGAGAGGGATGAGAGGAACAGAAAGAGACATGCAGACAGCTGGGACTGACCTGCGACCATGTGGAGGTTGAGATGGGGAGGGAGAGACAGTAGAGGGAAACAGAAAGAGACAGATTTAGGGCATCATGTACCTGTAGAAAATGAAAGATTGATGGTTGAGATTTCTCTACCCACATTTTGACAGCCACATTCCCCTCTGGTGTTTGTTGTAGGTAATTAGCTATAAAGCTAGCAAAAATAACCTTAGAAAAACAATACATTTTGGCATGAGAAAAATAACAGCATTTTGGCATTGTAGCATGTGGGCAGTGATCCACCTGTCAACTAGCCTGGTCCCAGCTCTGTTTGTGCTGTCTCACCTTGTCATTGTCACACTGAACCTTGGCAAGACAGCACAAACAGACCTGGGACCAGGGTACCTGTAGACATTATTGAGACACAGAAAGAACTCCCTTTGCTGATTATGAAGACGGTCGCAGCACTGCACTCACTGTCATTAATCTACATATTGTCTAAACACACACCTGCCCCCAAACTCCTTCTCTGACTCCTTCAATTCATTCCAGCTCCACTTCTCACAGAGACAAATTCATCCCAAGCTGTTCATTAAGCTACACAATGTAAATAGGTTAGAAAGACTATTCAGAATCCGACTGGCTGCTATTTGTCAGCTACCTTCAGTCTGGTTGAAGAAATATGAGTTTGGGTTTTAGTGGGTTGTCTCGGCTAACAATGTGACACTTTTTACAAACGATCCCTTGGTTTAGCACTTTTCCGTTTTTCACCCACACAAATATTCACAGCTTGATCTCTCTTTCTCTCTCTCTCACACTCTCTCTTCTTCCCTCCCTCTCTCGGTTCCCCAAACACAACCATTTCATTTAAGAAATGTTGTTACCAAGGTGACAAGAAGATATATTATTTTCACATCACTTTATGTAACATCCAATTCAAATTAACGAGATGTTTACTTCAAGGTGCAATGCAGCCATTTTTATCTCAATATCAAATAATTTCTGGTAACAGTGAAGTACCTTACTGGGATTGTTTTCAATTCAAATTGTTAATAATTATTCTTAGCATAGAGCACCGTCTGGAAGTGGTCTGAGTGGTCTGAGTATATACAGTGCTTTCGGAAAGTATTCTGACCCCTTGACTTTTTACTCCAACTTCATAGTGTGGAAATATATACAGTGCTTTCGGAAAGTATTCAGACCCCTTGAAATTTTACTCCGAATTCATAGTGTGGAAATATATACAGTGCTTTCGGAAAGTATTCAGACCGCTTGACTTTTTACTCCAACTTCATAGTGTGGAAATATATACAGTGCTTTCGGAAAGTATTCAGACCCCTTGAAATTTTACTCCAAATTCATAGTGTGGAAATATATACAGTGCTTTCGGAAAGTATTCAGACCCCTTGACTTTTTACTCCGAATTCATAGTGTGGAAATATATACAGTGCTTTCGGAAAGTATTCAGACCCCTTGAAATTTTACTCTGAATTCATAGTGTGGAAATATATACAGTGCTTTCGGAAAGTATTCAGACCCCTTGAAATTTTACTCCAAATTCATAGTGTGGAAATATATACAGTGCTTTCAGAAAGTATTCAGACCCCTTGACTTTTTACTCCAACTTCATAGTGTGGAAATATATACAGTGCTTTCGGAAAGTATTCAGACCCCTTGAAATTTTACTACGAATTCATAGTGTGGAAATATATACAGTGCTTTCGGAAAGTATTCAGACCCCTTGACTTTTTACTTCGAATTCATAGTGTGGAAATATATACAGTGCTTTCGGAAAGTATTCAGACCCCTTGACTTTTTACTCCGAATTCATAGTGTGGAAATATATACAGTGCTTTCGGAAAGTATTCAGACCCCTTGAAATTTTACTCCGAACTCATAGTGTGAAAATATATACAGTGCTTTCGGAAAGTATTCAGACCCCTTGACTTTTTACTCCAACTTCATAGTGTGGAAATATATACAGTGCTTTCGGAAAGTATTCAGACCCCTTGACTTTTTCCACATTTTGTTATGTTACAGTCTTATTCTAGAATTGATTCAATTGTTTTTTTCACCCCTCATCATTCTACACACAATAGCCCATAATGACAAAGCAAAAACAGGTTTATAGAATTTTTTGCAACTGTATTAAACAATTAAAACGATCACATGTACACTACTGTTCAAAAGTCTGGGGTCACTTAGAAATGTCCTTGCTTTTAAAAGAAAAGCACATGTTTTGTCCATTAAAATAACATAACATTTATCAGAAATACAGTGTAGACATTGTTAATGTTGTAAATGACTATTTTAGCTGGAAACGGCAGATTCTTTTATGGAATATCTACATTGGCGTACAGAGGCCCATTATCAGCAACCATCACTCCTGTGTTCAAATGGCACGTTGTGTTAGCTAATCCAAGTTTATCATTTTAAAAGGCTCATTGATTATTAGAAAACCCTTTTGCAATTATGTTAGCACAGCTGAAAACTGTTGTCCTGATTAAATCAATAAAACAAACTGACCTTTAGACTAGCATCCGCATTTGTGGGTTCGATTGCAGGCTCAAAATGGCCCGAAACAAAGACTACTCCCTTCACAGAACAGCTTCATTACATAGTACCCACAACACACCAGTCTCAACGTCAACAATGAAGAGGCGGCACCGGGAAGCTGGCCTTCTAGGCAGAGTTCCTCTGTCCAGTGTCTGTGTTCTTTTGCCTATCTTAATCTTTTTTTTTTATTGGCCAGTCTGAGATATGGCTTTTTCTTTGCAACTCTGACTAGAAGGCCAGCATCCCGGAGTCGCCTCGCAAAACACCAGTCTCAAAGTCAACAGTGAAGAGTTGCAAAGAAAAAGCCATATCTCAGACAGACATTAACAATGTCTACACTGTATTTCTGATCAATTTTATGTTATTTTAATGGACAGAAAATGAGCTTTTCTTTAAAAAACAAGGACGTTTCTAAGTGAACGATAGTGTACATACTGTAAGTGTTCAGACCCTTTACTCAGTGCTTTGTTGAAGCACCTTTGGCAGTGATTACAGCCTCAAGTCTTCTTGGGTATAACGCTACAAGCTTGGCATACCTGTATTTGGGGAGTTTCTCCCATTCTTCTCTGCAGATCCTCTCAAGCTCTGTCAGGTTGGGTGGGGAGCATCGCAGCACCGCTATTTTCAGGTCTCTCCAGAGATATTCTGTCTGGGCCACTCATCAAGGACATTCAGAGACCTTCGCCCCAGTCTGAGGTCCTGAGCGCTCTGGAGCAGGTTTACATCAAGGATCTCTCTGTACTTTGCTCTGTTCATCTTTGCCTCGATCCTGACTAGTCTCCCAGTCCCTGCCGATAAAAAACATCCCCACAGCATGATGCTGCCACCACCATGCTTCACCGTAGAGATGGTGCCAGGTTTCCTCCAAACGTGACGCTTGGTATTCAGGTCAAAGAGTTCAATCTTGGTTTCATCAGACCAGAGAATCTTGTTTCTCATGGTCTGAGTCCTTTAGGTGCCTTTTGGCAAATTCCAAGTGGGCTGTCATGTGCCCTTTACTGAGGAGTGGCTTCCATCTGGCCACTCTACAATACAGGCCTGATTGGTGGAGTGCTGCAGAGATGGTTCTCCTTCTGGAAGGTTCTCTCATCTCCACAGAGGAATTCTGGAGCTCTTTCAAAGTGACCATCAGGTTCTTGGTCACCTCTCTGACCAAGGCCCTTCCCCCCCGATGGCTCAGTTTGGCCAGGTGGCCAGCTTTAGGAAGAGTCTTGTCTTGGTGGTTCCAAACTTTTTCCATTTAAGAATTTGTATTTTTTTGTAAGGCACTGTATATATAAAACATGGAAATCACGTTTTTGACTGCACTCGGCCTTTAACATATTTGCATTTATTTGTTCAGCACTCTCCCCCTTATCCAGAGTAACTCACATGTCAAAGTGATTTAGTTATTGTAGAGAAAAACCTAAATAACCGTCTTTAAAGTGAATTGCCATTGCATTGCTCAGGCTGTAACACAACGAAATGTTGAATAAGGTACTTTCTAAAGGCACTGTATGTATAAACAATGCTCTTGATCAGCAACAGTACACACCAGATACTGTATTGAGTGTTAAATCATGTGTTTTTGTCCAGACATTGTGAGCATGGACAACTACTATGACAGTGAAGGTCCCCACACCCCAGAGCCAGACGATTCCGCAGAGGTGAGGACCCTCCATCTTTAATGAGAAATACACTAACAGACACGCCAGATCAGAGGTGAGGACCCTCCATCTCTAATGAGAAATACACTAACAGACACACCAGATCAGAGGTGAGGTCCCTCCATCTCTAATGAGAAATACACTCACAGACACACCAGATCAGAGGTGAGGACCCTCTATCTATAATGAGAAATACACTCACAGACACACCAGATCAGAGGTGAGGACCCTCCATCTCTAATGAGAAATACACTCACAGACACACCAGATCAGAGGTGAGGACCCTCCATCTCTAATGAGAAATACACTCACAGAAACACCAGATCAGAGGTGAGGACCCTCCATCTCTTGAGAAATACACTCACAGACACACCAGATCAGAGGTGAGGACCCTCCATCTCTAATGAGAAATACACTCACAGATCCCAGATCAGAGGTGAGGACCCTCCATCTCTAATGAGAAATACACTCACAGACACACCAGATCAGAGGTGAGGACCCTCCATCTCTAATGAAAAATACACTCACAGACCCCAGATCAGAGATGAGGACCCTCCATCTTTAATGAGAAATACACTCACAGACACACCAGATCAGAGGTGAGGACCCTCCATCTCTAATGAGAAATACACTCACAGACACACCAGATCAGGGGTGAGGACCCTCCATCTATAATGAGAAATACACTCACAGACACACCAGATCAGAGGTGAGGACCCTCCATCTCTAATGAGAAATACACTCACAGACACACCAGATCAGAGGTGAGGACCCTCCATCTCTAATGAGAAATACACTCACAGACACACCAGATCAGAGGTGAGGACCCTCCATCTCTAAGGAGAAATACACTCACAGACACCAGATCAGAGGTGAGGACCCTCCATCTTAAATGAGAAATACACTCACAGACCCCAGATCAGAGGTGAGGACCCTCCATCTCTAATGAGAAATACACTCACAGACCTCAGATCAGAGGTGAGGACCCTCCATCTCTAATGAGAAATACACTCACAGACCCCAGATCAGAGGTGAGGACCCTCCATCTCTAATGAAAAATACACTCACAGACCCCAGATCAGAGATGAGGACCCTCCATCTTTAATGAGAAATACACTCACAGACACACCAGATCAGAGGTGAGGACCCTCCATCTATAATGAGAAATACACTCACAGACACACCAGATCAGAGGTGAGGACCCTCCATCTCTAATGAGAAATACACTCACAGACACACCAGATCAGAGGTGAGGACCCTCCATCTCTAATGAGAAATACACTCACAGACACACCAGATCAGAGGTGAGGACCCTCCATCTCTAATGAGAAATACACTCACAGAAACACCAGATCAGAGGTGAGGACCCTCCATCTCTTGAGAAATACACTCACAGACACACCAGATCAGAGGTGAGGACCCTCCATCTCTAATGAGAAATACACTCACAGACACACCAGATCAGAGGTGAGGACCCTCCATCTCTAATGAGAAATACACTCACAGACACACCAGATCAGAAGTGAGGACCCTCCATCTCTAATGAGAAATACACTCACAGACACACCAGATCAGAGGTGAGGACCCTCCATCTCTAATGAGAAATATACTCACAGAAACACCAGATCAGAGGTGAGGACCCTCCATCTCTAATGAGAAATACACTCACAGACACCAGTTCAGAGGTAGGGACCCTCCACCTCTAATGAGAAATACACTCACAGACACACCAGATTTGTCTTAAAATAGTATTTAGCTTATTGGGCTTGACTGAGCTTGCCTGCTTGTTTACGTAGGGGAAGATGAAAGCCATGAAGCCGCCAAGTGAAGAAGACTTTCAAACCATCAAGCTGATCAGCAACGGAGCATATGGGTGAGTAGAGTCTGGTCAAAGCAATATGAATGACTATGCATTTCATGTACATAACAAAGTCCTCACGTTCATTCAAAGATGTGACAAGACATGAGGCTGCAGGTAGATTTCTCTGACAATCTAATTTTACCTCAACCATACCCTTGGCTTCTTGCACCTCTACCCTTTACCCATCTCCCTCCTCCCCCTCTCTCCCCTCCTCCCTCCTCGTCCACTCCCCCCTCCTCTCTCCTCCTTCCCTCCTCCTCCACTCCCCCTCTCTCCCCTCAGTGCGGTGTACCTGGTACGTCACAGGGAGACCCGTCAGCGTTTTGCCATGAAGAAGATAAACAAGCAGAACCTGATCCTGAGGAACCAGATCCAGCAGGCCTTCGTAGAGAGAGACATCCTCACCTTTGCTGAGAACCCCTTTGTGGTTTCCATGTTCTGCTCCTTCGAGACTCGCAGGCACCTCTGCATGGTCATGGAGTATGTTGAAGGTAAGTGGGTTTCTGAGGAAACTGTACTACTTTAACGGAATTACAATAAAGGCTTCATAGGGTGTCCCAAGAAACGTCACATATCTTACACCTCGCTCTTTCAAAGTTCTCTCCGTTCTGATCTTGTTCACTTCCTTTGAGGGTGAGAGAGTTTCTCAGGAAACCCGGTTGGATTTCATTCTCATTCTGGAAAGTTGTACTCTCCCTTCTGCCCTTGTTCATTTGCCCTTCATGGTATCTCATAGGACTGGCTAGGTGAAAGCGAAATGGTGGAAACCATAGGGGAGGGCGGCTCATAATAATGGATGGAATGGTGTGTATGGAATAGTTTCAAACACATGGAAAACCATGTGTTTGATGTGTTTGATTCCATTAATTCCATTCCAAACATTACTATGAGCCCGTCCTCCTCATTTAAAGTGCCACCAGCCACCACTGGTGGAAACTTAAAAACATCTATCCTACCCACATAGGGGATTGACCAAGGGCCAGAGATTCAAATAACGGTCAAGTTGTTATTTTACCATAGTCAATTCAATCGTAGAAAGTCAAACCGGGTCACTTCCCACAGCAGCCCTAGCCAAACCATCTTCCTCAATACGTGTTAGGTGCTCGAGGGCAACTCAACTCACTCAACCCAACAATATAGCAGAAAGCAGATTGCTTTTCTCCTGATTGTTAGTGTTCAGAGTCAGCCTACAGACACAGCCAGGCATGAAGAGTAGTGTGTGAGTCAGACGGGACTCTGCCAAACATAGGTTTACCAGGCCAAAGGAGGAGGGGAGAAACAACCCAAGACAAACAACCACAGATAGGGCCGACCAACACTGTGAAATCCTTTAACCCCTTCAGATTGACTCTCAGGCTGTGCCCCATTCTCTTCCCAAAGGATACAGAAGTGTGCACTTGCACATTGCCCGTCGTGGATTGAAAAGCGTTGTTGTGGTATAAGCTTTGTTTGTAGGTCAATGAAGTCCTCACCATTGTTTGAATCCATGACAGAAAGTGTGTACAAGTGCATTCTTTAGGAGCAGGGTAGAGAACCGAGGCATAACCCATGTCTAACCAAACATGTTGTGTTCCTATAGGGGGAGACTGTGTCTAACCAACCATGTTGTGTTCCTATAGGGGGAGACTGTGCCGAACCAACCATGTTGTGTTCCTATAGGGGGAGACTGTGCCTAACCAACCATGTTGTGTTCCTATAGGGGAGACTGTGCCAACCAACCATGTTGTGTTCCTATAGGGGAGACTGTGCCGAACCAACCATGCTGTGTTCCTATAGGGGAGACTGTGCCTAACCAACCATGTTGTGTTCCTATAGGGGGAGACTGTGTCTAACCAACCATGTTGTGTTCCTATAGGGGGAGACTGTGCCTAACCAACCATGTTGTGTTCCTATAGGGGGAGACTGTGTCTAACCAACCATGTTGTGTTCCTATAGGAGACTGTGCCGAACCAACCATGTTGTGTTCCTATAGGGAGACTGTGTCTAACCAACCATGTTGTGTTCCTATAGGGGGAGACTGTGCCTAACCAACCATGTTGTGTTCCTATAGGGGGAGACTGTGCCGAACCAACCATGCTGTGTTCCTATAGGGGGAGACTGTGCCGAACCAACCATGCTGTGTTCCTATAGGGGGAGACTGTGCCTAACCAACCATGTTGTGTTCCTATAGGGGAGACTGTGCCTAACCAACCATGTTGTGTTCCTATAGGGAGACTGTGCCGAACCAACCATGCTGTGTTCCTATAGGGGGAGACTGTGCCTAACCAACCATGCTGTGTTCCTATAGGGGGAGACTGTGCCGAACCAACCATGTTGTGTTCCTATAGGGGGAGACTGTGCCGAACCAACCATGTTGTGTTCCTATAGGGGGAGACTGTGCCGAACCAACCATGTTGTGTTCCTATAGGGGGAGACTGTGCCGAACCAACCATGTTGTGTTCCTATAGGGGGAGACTGTGCCTAACCAACCATGTTGTGTTCCTATAGGGGGAGACTGTGTCTAACCAGCCATGTTGTGTTCCTATAGGGGGAGACTGTGCCTAACCAACCATGTTGTGTTCCTATAGGGGGAGACTGTGCCTAACCAACCATGTTGTGTTCCTATAGGGGGAGACTGTGCCGAACCAACCATGCTGTGTTCCTATAGGGGGAGACTGTGCCTAACCAACCATGCTGTGTTCCTATAGGGGGAGACTGTGCCGAACCAACCATGTTGTGTTCCTATAGGGGGAGACTGTGCCGAACCAACCATGTTGTGTTCCTATAGGGGAGACTGTGCCGAACCAACCATGTTGTGTTCCTATAGGGGAGACTGTGTCTAACCAGCCATGTTGTGTTCCTATAGGGGAGACTGTGCCGAACCAACCATGTTGTGTTCCTATAGGGGAGACTGTGCCTAACCAACCATGTTGTGTTCCTATAGGGGAGACTGTGCCGAACCAACCATGCTGTGTTCCTATAGGGGAGACTGTGCCTAACCAACCATGCTGTGTTCCTATAGGGGAGACTGTGCCTAACCAACCATGTTGTGTTCCTATAGGGGAGACTGTGCCAACCAACCATGTTGTGTTCCTATAGGGGAGACTGTGCCGAACAAACCATGTTGTGTTCCTATAGGGGAGACTGTGCCGAACCAACCATGTTGTGTTCCTATAGGGGGAGACTGTGTCTAACCAGCCATGTTGTGTTCCTATAGGGGGAGACTGTGCCTAACCAACCATGTTGTGTTCCTATAGGGGGAGACTGTGCCTAACCAACCATGTTGTGTTCCTATAGGGGGAGACTGTGCCGAACCAACCATGCTGTGTTCCTATAGGGGGAGACTGTGCCTAACCAACCATGTTGTGTTCCTATAGGGGGAGACTGTGTCTAACCAACCATGTTGTGTTTCTATAGGGGAGACTGTGCCTAACCAACCATGTTGTGTTCCTATAGGGGAGACTGTGCCTAACCAACCATGTTGTGTTCCTATAGGGGAGACTGTGTCTAACCAACCATGTTGTGTTCCTATAGGGGAGACTGTGCTGAACCAACCATGTTGTGTTCCTATAGGGGAGACTGTGTCTAACCAACCATGTTGTGTTCCTATAGGGGAGACTGTGCCTAACCAACCATGTTGTGTTCCTATAGGGGAGACTGTGCCGAACCAACCATGCTGTGTTCCTATAGGGGAGACTGTGCCGAACCAACCATGCTGTGTTCCTATAGGGGAGACTGTGCCTAACCAACCATGTTGTGTTCCTATAGGGGAGACTGTGCCTAACCAACCATGTTGTGTTCCTATAGGGGAGACTGTGCCGAACCAACCATGCTGTGTTCCTATAGGGGAGACTGTGCCTAACCAACCATGTTGTGTTCCTATAGGGGAGACTGTGTCTAACCAACCATGTTGTGTTCCTACAGGGGAGACTGTGCCGAACCAACCATGTTGTGTTCCTATAGGGGAGACTGTGCCGAACCAACCATGTTGTGTTCCTATAGGGAGACTGTGTCTAACCAACCATGTTGTGTTCCTATAGGGAGACTGTGCCGAACCAACCATGTTGTGTTCCTATAGGGGAGACTGTGTCTAACCAACCATGTTGTGTTCCTATAGGGAGACTGTGTCTAACCAACCATGTTGTGGTCCTATAGGGGAGACTGTGCCGAACCAACCATGTTGTGTTCCTATAGGGGAGACTGTGCCTAACCAACCATGTTGTGTTCCTATAGGGAAGACTGTGTCTAACCAACCATGTTGTGTTCCTATAGGGGAGACTGTGCCTAACCAACCATGTTGTGTTCCTATAGGGGAGACTGTGTCTAACCAACCATGTTGTGTTCCTATAGGGGAGACTGTGCCGAACCAACCATGTTGTGTTCCTATAGGGGAGACTGTGTCTAACCAACCATGTTGTGTTCCTATAGGGGAGACTGTGCCTAACCAACCATGTTGTGTTCCTATAGGGGGAGACTGTGCCTAACCAACCATGTTGTATACTTATAGGGGGAGACTGTGTCTAACCAACCATGTTGTGTTCCTATAGGGGGAGACTGTGCCGAACCAACCATGCTGTGTTCCTATAGGGAGACTGTGCCTAACCAACCATGTTGTGTTCCTATAGGGGAGACTGTGCCTAACCAACCATGTTGTGTTCCTATAGGGGGAGACTGTGCCTAACCAACCATGTTGTGTTCCTATAGGGGGAGACTGTGCCGAACCAACCATGTTGTGTTCCTATAGGGGGAGACTGTGCCTAACCAACCATGTTGTGTTCCTATAGGGGGAGACTGTGCCTAACCAACCATGTTGTGTTCCTATAGGGGGAGACTGTGTCTAACCAACCATGTTGTGTTCCTATAGGGGAGACTGTGCCGAACCAACCATGTTGTGTTCCTATAGGGGAGACTGTGTCTAACCAACCATGTTGTGTTCCTATAGGGGAGACTGTGCCTAACCAACCATGTTGTGTTCCTATAGGGGAGACTGTGCCGAACCAACCATGCTGTGTTCCTATAGGGAGACTGTGCCAACCAACCATGCTGTGTTCCTATAGGGGGAGACTGTGCCTAACCAACCATGTTGTGTTCCTATAGGGGGAGACTGTGCCTAACCAACCATGTTGTGTTCCTATAGGGGGAGACTGTGCCGAACCAACCATGCTGTGTTCCTATAGGGGGAGACTGTGCCTAACCAACCATGCTGTGTTCCTATAGGGGGAGACTGTGCCGAACCAACCATGTTGTGTTCCTATAGGGGGAGACTGTGCCGAACCAACCATGTTGTGTTCCTATAGGGGGAGACTGTGCCGAACCAACCATGTTGTGTTCCTATAGGGGGAGACTGTGCCGAACCAACCATGTTGTGTTCCTATAGGGGGAGACTGTGCCGAACCAACCATGTTGTGTTCCTATAGGGGGAGACTGTGTCTAACCAGCCATGTTGTGTTCCTATAGGGGAGACTGTGCCTAACCAACCATGTTGTGTTCCTATAGGGAGACTGTGCCGAACCAACCATGTTGTGTTCCTATAGGGGGAGACTGTGTCTAACCAACCATGTTGTGTTCCTATAGGGGGAGACTGTGCCTAACCAACCATGTTGTGTTCCTATAGGGGGAGACTGTGTCTAACCAACCATGTTGTGTTCCTATAGGGGGAGACTGTGCTGAACCAACCATGTTGTGTTCCTATAGGGGAGACTGTGTCTAACCAACCATGTTGTGTTCCTATAGGGGAGACTGTGCCTAACCAACCATGTTGTGTTCCTATAGGGGAGACTGTGCCTAACCAACCATGTTGTATACTTATAGGGGGAGACTGTGTCTAACCAACCATGTTGTGTTCCTATAGGGAGACTGTGCCGAACCAACCATGCTGTGTTCCTATAGGGGAGACTGTGCCTAACCAACCATGTTGTGTTCCTATAGGGGAGACTGTGCCTAACCAACCATGTTGTGTTCCTATAGGGGAGACTGTGCCTAACCAACCATGTTGTGTTCCTATAGGGGAGACTGTGCCGAACCAACCATGTTGTGTTCCTATAGGGGAGACTGTGCCTAACCAACCATGTTGTGTTCCTATAGGAGACTGTGCCTAACCAACCATGTTGTGTTCCTATAGGGAGACTGTGTCTAACCAACCATGTTGTGTTCCTATAGGGGAGACTGTGTCTAACCAACCATGTTGTGTTCCTATAGGGGGAGACTGTGCCTAACCAACCATGTTGTGTTCCTATAGGGGGAGACTGTGCCGAACCAACCATGCTGTGTTCCTATAGGGGGAGACTGTGTCTAACCAACCATGTTGTGTTCCTATAGGGGGAGACTGTGCCGAACCAACCATGCTGTGTTCCTATAGGGGGAGACTGTGCCTAACCAACCATGTTGTGTTCCTATAAGGAGACTGTGCCTAACCAACCATGTTGTGTTCCTATAGGGGGGAGACTGTGCCTAACCAACCATGTTGTGTTCCTATAGGGGAGACTGTGCCGAACCAACCATGTTGTGTTCCTATAGGGGAGACTGTGCCTAACCAACCATGTTGTGTTCCTATAGGGGAGACTGTGCCTAACCAACCATGTTGTGTTCCTATAGGGGAGACTGTGTCTAACCAACCATGTTGTGTTCCTATAGGGGAGACTGTGCCGAACCAACCATGTTGTGTTCCTATAGGGGAGACTGTGTCTAACCAACCATGTTGTGTTCCTATAGGGAGACTGTGCCTAACCAACCATGTTGTGTTCCTATAGGGGAGACTGTGCCGAACCAACCATGCTGTGTTCCTATAGGGAGACTGTGCCGAACCAACCATGCTGTGTTCCTATAGGGGAGACTGTGCCTAACCAACCATGTTGTGTTCCTATAGGGGAGACTGTGCCTAACCAACCATGTTGTGTTCCTATAGGGGAGACTGTGCCGAACCAACCATGCTGTGTTCCTATAGGGGAGACTGTGCCTAACCAACCATGCTGTGTTCCTATAGGGGAGACTGTGCCGAACCAACCATGTTGTGTTCCTATAGGGGAGACTGTGCCTAACCAACCATGTTGTGTTCCTATAGGGGAGACTGTGCCGAACCAACCATGTTGTGTTCCTATAGGGGAGACTGTGCCGAACCAACCATGTTGTGTTCCTATAGGGGAGACTGTGCCGAACCAACCATGTTGTGTTCCTATAGGGGAGACTGTGTCTAACCAGCCATGTTGTGTTCCTATAGGGGAGACTGTGCCTAACCAACCATGTTGTGTTCCTATAGGGGAGACTGTGCCGAACCAACCATGTTGTGTTCCTATAGGGGAGACTGTGCCTAACCAACCATGTTGTGTTCCTATAGGGGAGACTGTGCCTAACCAACCATGTTGTGTTCCTATAGGGAGACTGTGTCTAACCAACCATGTTGTGTTCCTATAGGGGGAGACTGTGCCGAACCAACCATGTTGTGTTCCTATAGGGGAGACTGTGTCTAACCAACCATGTTGTGTTCCTATAGGGAGACTGTGCCTAACCAACCATGTTGTGTTCCTATAGGGAGACTGTGCCGAACCAACCATGCTGTGTTCCTATAGGGAGACTGTGCCGAACCAACCATGCTGTGTTCCTATAGGGAGACTGTGCCTAACCAACCATGTTGTGTTCCTATAGGGGAGACTGTGCCTAACCAACCATGTTGTGTTCCTATAGGGGAGACTGTGCCTAACCAACCATGCTGTGTTCCTATAGGGGAGACTGTGCCTAACCAACCATGCTGTGTTCCTATAGGGGAGACTGTGCCGAACCAACCATGTTGTGTTCCTATAGGGGAGACTGTGCCGAACCAACCATGTTGTGTTCCTATAGGGGAGACTGTGCCGAACCAACCATGTTGTGTTCCTATAGGGGAGACTGTGCCGAACCAACCATGTTGTGTTCCTATAGGGGAGACTGTGCCGAACCAACCATGTTGTGTTCCTATAGGGGAGACTGTGTCTAACCAGCCATGTTGTGTTCCTATAGGGGAGACTGTGCCTAACCAACCATGTTGTGTTCCTATAGGGGAGACTGTGCCGAACCAACCATGTTGTGTTCCTATAGGGGAGACTGTGTCTAACCAACCATGTTGTGTTCCTATAGGGAGACTGTGCCTAACCAACCATGTTGTGTTCCTATAGGGGAGACTGTGTCTAACCAACCATGTTGTGTTCCTATAGGGGAGACTGTGCTGAACCAACCATGTTGTGTTCCTATAGGGGAGACTGTGTCTAACCAACCATGTTGTGTTCCTATAGGGAGACTGTGCCTAACCAACCATGTTGTGTTCCTATAGGGAGACTGTGCCGAACCAACCATGCTGTGTTCCTATAGGGAGACTGTGCCGAACCAACCATGCTGTGTTCCTATAGGGGAGACTGTGCCTAACCAACCATGTTGTGTTCCTATAGGGGAGACTGTGCCTAACCAACCATGTTGTGTTCCTATAGGGGAGACTGTGCCGAACCAACCATGCTGTGTTCCTATAGGGGAGACTGTGCCTAACCAACCATGTTGTATACTTATAGGGAGACTGTGTCTAACCAACCATGTTGTGTTCCTATAGGGGAGACTGTGCCGAACCAACCATGCTGTGTTCCTATAGGGGAGACTGTGCCTAACCAACCATGTTGTGTTCCTATAGGGGAGACTGTGCCGAACCAACCATGTTGTGTTCCTATAGGGGAGACTGTGCCTAACCAACCATGTTGTGTTCCTATAGGGGAGACTGTGCCTAACCAACCATGTTGTGTTCCTATAGGGAGACTGTGTCTAACCAACCATGTTGTGTTCCTATAGGGGAGACTGTGCCAACCAACCATGTTGTGTTCCTATAGGGGAGACTGTGTCTAACCAACCATGTTGTGTTCCTATAGGGAGACTGTGCCTAACCAACCATGTTGTGTTCCTATAGGGAGACTGTGCCAACCAACCATGCTGTGTTCCTATAGGGGGAGACTGTGCCGAACCAACCATGCTGTGTTCCTATAGGGGAGACTGTGCCTAACCAACCATGTTGTGTTCCTATAGGGGAGACTGTGCCTAACCAACCATGTTGTGTTCCTATAGGGGAGACTGTGCCGAACCAACCATGCTGTGTTCCTATAGGGGAGACTGTGCCTAACCAACCATGCTGTGTTCCTATAGGGGAGACTGTGCCAACCAACCATGTTGTGTTCCTATAGGGGAGACTGTGCCGAACCAACCATGTTGTGTTCCTATAGGGGAGACTGTGCCAGAACCAACCATGTTGTGTTCCTATAGGGGAGACTGTGCCAACCAACCATGTTGTGTTCCTATAGGGGAGACTGTGCCGAACCAACCATGTTGTGTTCCTATAGGGGAGACTGTGTCTAACCAGCCATGTTGTGTTCCTATAGGGGGAGACTGTGCCTAACCAACCATGTTGTGTTCCTATAGGGGGAGACTGTGCCTAACCAACCATGTTGTGTTCCTATAGGGGGAGACTGTGCCGAACCAACCATGCTGTGTTCCTATAGGGGGAGACTGTGCCTAACCAACCATGTTGTGTTCCTATAGGGGGAGACTGTGTCTAACCAACCATGTTGTGTTCCTATAGGGGGAGACTGTGCCGAACCAACCATGTTGTGTTCCTATAGGGAGACTGTGCCTAACCAACCATGTTGTGTTCCTATAGGGGAGACTGTGTCTAACCAACCATG
Organism: Brachymystax lenok tsinlingensis; assembly: GCA_030435695.1. Lineage (NCBI taxonomy): Eukaryota > Metazoa > Chordata > Actinopteri > Salmoniformes > Salmonidae > Brachymystax > Brachymystax lenok. Next base: position 15,707,961 of record CM059812.1, read on the forward strand.
TTGTGTTCCTATAGGGGAGACTGTGCTGAACCAACCATGTTGTGTTCCTATAGGGGAGACTGTGTCTAACCAACCATGTTGTGTTCCTATAGGGGAGACTGTGCCTAACCAACCATGTTGTGTTCCTATAGGGGAGACTGTGCCGAACCAACCATGCTGTGTTCCTATAGGGGAGACTGTGCCGAACCAACCATGCTGTGTTCCTATAGGGGAGACTGTGCCTAACCAACCATGTTGTGTTCCTATAGGGGAGACTGTGCCTAACCAACCATGTTGTGTTCCTATAGGGGAGACTGTGCCGAACCAACCATGCTGTGTTCCTATAGGGGAGACTGTGCCTAACCAACCATGTTGTGTTCCTATAGGGGAGACTGTGTCTAACCAACCATGTTGTGTTCCTATAGGGGAGACTGTGCCGAACCAACCATGTTGTGTTCCTATAGGGAGACTGTGCCGAACCAACCATGTTGTGTTCCTATAGGGAGACTGTGTCTAACCAACCATGTTGTGTTCCTATAGGGGAGACTGTGCCGAACCAACCATGTTGTGTTCCTATAGGGGAGACTGTGTCTAACCAACCATGTTGTGTTCCTATAGGGAGACTGTGTCTAACCAACCATGTTGTGGTCCTATAGGGGAGACTGTGCCGAACCAACCATGCTGTGTTCCTATAGGGAGACTGTGCCGAACCAACCATGCTGTGTTCCTATAGGGGAGACTGTGCCTAACCAACCATGTTGTGTTCCTATAGGGGAGACTGTGCCTAACCAACCATGTTGTGTTCCTATAGGGGAGACTGTGCCGAAACCAACCATGCTGTGTTCCTATAGGGGAGACTGTGCCTAACCAACCATGCTGTGTTCCTATAGGGGAGACTGTGCCGAACCAACCATGTTGTGTTCCTATAGGGGAGACTGTGCCGAACCAACCATGTTGTGTTCCTATAGGGGAGACTGTGCCGAACCAACCATGTTGTGTTCCTATAGGGGAGACTGTGCCGAACCAACCATGTTGTGTTCCTATAGGGGAGACTGTGCCGAACCAACCATGTTGTGTTCCTATAGGGGAGACTGTGTCTAACCAGCCATGTTGTGTTCCTATAGGGGAGACTGTGCCTAACCAACCATGTTGTGTTCCTATAGGGGAGACTGTGCCTAACCAACCATGTTGTGTTCCTATAGGGGAGACTGTGCCTAACCAACCATGTTGTGTTCCTATAGGGGAGACTGTGCCTAACCAACCATGTTGTGTTCCTATAGGGGAGACTGTGTCTAACCAACCATGTTGTGTTCCTATAGGGAGACTGTGCCGAACCAACCATGTTGTGTTCCTATAGGGGAGACTGTGTCTAACCAACCATGTTGTGTTCCTATAGGGGAGACTGTGCCTAACCAACCATGTTGTGTTCCTATAGGGAGACTGTGCCGAACCAACCATGCTGTGTTCCTATAGGGGAGACTGTGCCGAACCAACCATGCTGTGTTCCTATAGGGGAGACTGTGCCTAACCAACCATGTTGTGTTCCTATAGGGGAGACTGTGCCTAACCAACCATGTTGTGTTCCTATAGGGGGAGACTGTGCCGAACCAACCATGCTGTGTTCCTATAGGGGGAGACTGTGCCTAACCAACCATGCTGTGTTCCTATAGGGGGAGACTGTGCCGAACCAACCATGTTGTGTTCCTATAGGGGGAGACTGTGCCGAACCAACCATGTTGTGTTCCTATAGGGGGAGACTGTGCCGAACCAACCATGTTGTGTTCCTATAGGGGGAGACTGTGCCGAACCAACCATGTTGTGTTCCTATAGGGGGAGACTGTGCCGAACCAACCATGTTGTGTTCCTATAGGGGGAGACTGTGTCTAACCAGCCATGTTGTGTTCCTATAGGGGGAGACTGTGCCTAACCAACCATGTTGTGTTCCTATAGGGGGAGACTGTGCCGAACCAACCATGTTGTGTTCCTATAGGGGAGACTGTGTCTAACCAACCATGTTGTGTTCCTATAGGGGAGACTGTGCCTAACCAACCATGTTGTGTTCCTATAGGGGAGACTGTGTCTAACCAACCATGTTGTGTTCCTATAGGGGAGACTGTGCTGAACCAACCATGTTGTGTTCCTATAGGGGGAGACTGTGTCTAACCAACCATGTTGTGTTCCTATAGGGGGAGACTGTGCCTAACCAACCATGTTGTGTTCCTATAGGGGGAGACTGTGCCGAACCAACCATGCTGTGTTCCTATAGGGGGAGACTGTGCCGAACCAACCATGCTGTGTTCCTATAGGGGGAGACTGTGCCTAACCAACCATGTTGTGTTCCTATAGGGGGAGACTGTGCCTAACCAACCATGTTGTGTTCCTATAGGGGGAGACTGTGCCGAACCAACCATGCTGTGTTCCTATAGGGGGAGACTGTGCCTAACCAACCATGTTGTATACTTATAGGGGGAGACTGTGTCTAACCAACCATGTTGTGTTCCTATAGGGGGAGACTGTGCCGAACCAACCATGCTGTGTTCCTATAGGGGGAGACTGTGCCTAACCAACCATGTTGTGTTCCTATAGGGGAGACTGTGCCGAACCAACCATGTTGTGTTCCTATAGGGAGACTGTGCCTAACCAACCATGTTGTGTTCCTATAGGGGGAGACTGTGCCTAACCAACCATGTTGTGTTCCTATAGGGGGAGACTGTGTCTAACCAACCATGTTGTGTTCCTATAGGGGGAGACTGTGCCGAACCAACCATGTTGTGTTCCTATAGGGGGAGACTGTGTCTAACCAACCATGTTGTGTTCCTATAGGGGGAGACTGTGCCTAACCAACCATGTTGTGTTCCTATAGGGGGAGACTGTGCCGAACCAACCATGCTGTGTTCCTATAGGGGGAGACTGTGCCGAACCAACCATGCTGTGTTCCTATAGGGGGAGACTGTGCCTAACCAACCATGTTGTGTTCCTATAGGGGAGACTGTGCCTAACCAACCATGTTGTGTTCCTATAGGGGAGACTGTGCCGAACCAACCATGCTGTGTTCCTATAGGGGAGACTGTGCCTAACCAACCATGCTGTGTTCCTATAGGGAGACTGTGCCTAACCAACCATGTTGTGTTCCTATAGGGGAGACTGTGCCGAACCAACCATGTTGTGTTCCTATAGGGGAGACTGTGCCGAACCAACCATGTTGTGTTCCTATAGGGAGACTGTGCCGAACCAACCATGTTGTGTTCCTATAGGGGAGACTGTGCCAACCAACCATGTTGTGTTCCTATAGGGGAGACTGTGTCTAACCAGCCATGTTGTGTTCCTATAGGGGAGACTGTGCCTAACCAACCATGTTGTGTTCCTATAGGGGAGACTGTGCCTAACCAACCATGTTGTGTTCCTATAGGGGAGACTGTGCCGAACCAACCATGCTGTGTTCCTATAGGGAGACTGTGCCTAACCAACCATGTTGTGTTCCTATAGGGGAGACTGTGTCTAACCAACCATGTTGTGTTCCTATAGGGGAGACTGTGCCGAACCAACCATGTTGTGTTCCTATAGGGGGAGACTGTGCCTAACCAACCATGTTGTGTTCCTATAGGGGGAGACTGTGTCTAACCAACCATGTTGTGTTCCTATAGGGGGAGACTGTGCTGAACCAACCATGTTGTGTTCCTATAGGGGGAGACTGTGTCTAACCAACCATGTTGTGTTCCTATAGGGGGAGACTGTGCCTAACCAACCATGTTGTGTTCCTATAGGGGGAGACTGTGCCGAACCAACCATGCTGTGTTCCTATAGGGGGAGACTGTGCCGAACCAACCATGCTGTGTTCCTATAGGGGAGACTGTGCCTAACCAACCATGTTGTGTTCCTATAGGGGAGACTGTGCCTAACCAACCATGTTGTGTTCCTATAGGGGAGACTGTGCCGAACCAACCATGCTGTGTTCCTATAGGGGAGACTGTGCCTAACCAACCATGTTGTGTTCCTATAGGGGAGACTGTGTCTAACCAACCATGTTGTGTTCCTATAGGGAGACTGTGCCGAACCAACCATGTTGTGTTCCTATAGGGGAGACTGTGCCAGACCAACCATGTTGTGTTCCTATAGGGAGACTGTGTCTAACCAACCATGTTGTGTTCCTATAGGGGAGACTGTGCCGAACCAACCATGTTGTGTTCCTATAGGGAGACTGTGTCTAACCAACCATGTTGTGTTCCTATAGGAGACTGTGTCTAACCAACCATGTTGTGGTCCCATAGGGGGAGACTGTGCCGAACCAACCATGCTGTGTTCCTATAGGGGAGACTGTGCCTAACCAACCATGTTGTGTTCCTATAGGGAAGACTGTGTCTAACCAACCATGCTGTGTTCCTATAGGGAGACTGTGCCTAACCAACCATGTTGTGTTCCTATAGGGGAGACTGTGTCTAACCAACCATGTTGTGTTCCTATAGGGAGACTGTGCCGAACCAACCATGTTGTGTTCCTATAGGGAGACTGTGTCTAACCAACCATGTTGTGTTCCTATAGGGGAGACTGTGCCTAACCAACCATGTTGTGTTCCTATAGGGGGAGACTGTGCCTAACCAACCATGTTGTATACTTATAGGGGGAGACTGTGTCTAACCAACCATGTTGTGTTCCTATAGGGGGAGACTGTGCCGAACCAACCATGCTGTGTTCCTATAGGGGGAGACTGTGCCTAACCAACCATGTTGTGTTCCTATAGGGGGAGACTGTGCCTAACCAACCATGTTGTGTTCCTATAGGGGGAGACTGTGCCTAACCAACCATGTTGTGTTCCTATAGGGGGAGACTGTGCCTAACCAACCATGTTGTGTTCCTATAGGGGGAGACTGTGCCTAACCAACCATGTTGTGTTCCTATAGGGGGAGACTGTGCCGAACCAACCATGTTGTGTTCCTATAGGGGAGACTGTGCCTAACCAACCATGTTGTGTTCCTATAGGGGAGACTGTGCCGAACCAACCATGTTGTGTTCCTATAGGGGGAGACTGTGCCGAACCAACCATGTTGTGTTCCTATAAGGGGAGACTGTGCCTAACCAACCATGTTGTGTTCCTATAGGGGAGACTGTGCCTAACCAACCATGTTGTGTTCCTATAGGGAGACTGTGTCTAACCAACCATGTTGTGTTCCTATAGGGAGACTGTGCCGAATCCAACCATGTTGTGTTCCTATAGGGGAGACTGTGCCTAGACCAACCATGTTGTGTTCCTATAGGGGAGACTGTGCCGAACCAACCATGTTGTGTTCCTATAGGGGGAGACTGTGCCTAACCAACCATGTTGTGTTCCTATAGGGGGAGACTGTGCCGAACCAACCATGTTGTGTTTCTATAGGGGGAGACTGTGCCGAACCAACCATGTTGTGTTTCTATAGGGGGAGACTGTGACTAACCAACCATGTTGTGTTCCTATAGGGGGAGACTGTGCCGAACCAACCATGTTGTGTTCCTATAGGGGGAGACTGTGACTAACCAACCATGTTGTGTTCCTATAGGGGGAGACTGTGCCACTCTGCTGAAGAACATCGGGGCGCTGCCTGTGGAACTCACCAAAATGTACTTTGCAGAGACCGTGCTGGCACTGGAGTACCTACACAACTATGGCATCGTGCACCGAGACCTCAAGCCTGACAAGTGAGTGGGCTGCACTGCCACCCTGACACTCCCCTGGTGGATTGGAGTTCTTAAGTTTCTTTCACACTATACAATATTCACCATAAATGTAATTTCTTAGGAAATTTGGGACATCCTCTAATAATATTAAGCCAAAGTGTGTGTACTGTGAAAGGTTCTAGGAATACTGTCTACAAGCTCCTATTGGTCATACAGACCAGTGGAGGCTGGTGGGAGGAGCTATAGGAGGACAGGCTCATTGTAATGGCTGGAATGGAGTAATGGCTGTTCCTGGGGGTTGCTGTGCAGTTGATGTCTTAACAGCCCATGTGTTGTTCCTGTTTCCACCAGTCTTCTGATCACCTCTATGGGCCACATCAAGCTGACCGACTTTGGCCTGTCTAAGATGGGTCTGATGAGCCTCACCACCAACCTGTACGAGGGACACATTGAGAAGGACGCACGCGAGTTCCTGGACAAACAGGTAGATCGATTCAATCAATCAGTCAGTCGGTTAGTCAGTCGGTCAGTCATGATCAGTCAGTCAGCCAATCAAACAAACAATGAATCATCTTGTGAGAGGTAGTATACAGCCAACTTCTCAATGAAGAGCCAATCACATACAGTATGGGAGAAACTCTGTAGATAGCCTACAGTCAGGACAGTTGCGTGAGTGAGTTGAATTCAGGATCCCTTGACTTGCCTCATGCATCAACTGATTGAGAATCTCCAAATAACCTTGCAAAAACTTGCATAACAAGACGAATACAAACAGTCACTAATAATGTTTACCATACAGACTGAACAAGGCAGTTAACCGACTGTTCCCTGGGCGCCGTGGATGTCGATTAAGGCAGCCCTACGCACCTCTCTGATTCAGAGGGGTTGGGTTAAATGTGGAAGACACATTTCAGTTGAAGGCATTCAGTTGTACAACTGACTAGGTACCCCTTTTTGAATGGCATCCTGGAAACCTAATGTTTGATGTATTTGATACCATTCTACCTATTCTGTTCCAGTCATTACCACGAGCCCGATTAAGCACCTCCTGTGCTCTACAGCGTATCAGCGTGCACCCAAGATGTTGCCGTTGTTGATGATGCTTATTGTGCATTATTGTTGAACCAAAAGATGACATGTAACAAAGATTAAATTAAATGGAAACAATTAAATATGTGTATTAAATAAATAATGTATGTTGATGCTATTACTATGCACAATATCTAATTATGTTGCAATATGATAACAATAGCCTAGTATATTCAACATGCTGTAAACTATTTTCTTTTAACAGTAAAAATCTCTTAATTCTTATCACCCTAGTAACTAAGACACACCCCTCACTATTGTCATTGGTTGCACTAATTGCAGTGTTTGTTTACATAACCTGGTTCAAGCATTCATGACATTTCCCTGAAGAAGGCACAGTGATGCTGAAACGTTGGTGGTTTACCCAATACATTACTGGGAGCTTGTATAGAGTGTGCAAATCTCTTTATTACATTTTTCAGCCTACAGTTACTCACTGTTAGTCAGCAGCTCTACCAACTGTTGGGGTGTGTGCCAGCTCATGCTTTTTAATGGGTTCTAATGAACACACATCATCTGCACATGAAATATATGAAGATCTTTTCATGTTTTGGTCTGTGCAGACTCTTGATTAGAGAGTGTTGGTTATTCACTCAGCTGTAATGAACTAGGCCCCTGCTGCCTCACAGCACAGTGTACAGTACCAATTAGAATTAGAATTCTGATGATCAGCATTATACAACCTGGGTCCTTGATTAGTGATTACTGTACAGTACTTCTGTCAGAGACAGATGGAAGAATATTCAAGCTCTTGGGCTTGCAGATAGCTACGCAGGCCAGACCTGGGTTCAAATAGTATTTGTTGTTGTCTTTCATTTTTATTGAGTAGAGTGCCAGATGGGCAGGTTTTGCACTTTTGGGACTACTCCATTGCATCCGGTACATGTAGAGGAAAATATAGGCAAGGAGCGTGATCGAGACTTCTGATTGGTGGATCTCTCCCTGTCCAAGGTGTGTGGCACCCCAGAGTACATAGCCCCAGAGGTGATCCTGAGACAGGGCTACGGGAAGCCAGGTGGACTGGTGGGCCATGGGCATCATCCTCTATGAGTTCTTGGTGGGCTGTGTGCCCTTCTTGAGACACACCTGAGGACCTCTTTGGACAGGTCATCACAGGTGAGTTTGCCATCAATCAATCAATCAAAAGCTCTTTGGACAGGTCTCACAGGTGAGTCTGCCATCAATCAATCAATCAGTCAATCAAAAGCTCTTTGGACAGGTCATCACAGGTGATTCTGCCATCAATCAATCAATCAAAAGCTGTATGGACAGGTCATCACAGGTGAGTTTGCCATCAATCAATCAATCAAAGCTGTATGGACAGGTCATCACAGGTGAGTCTGCCATCAATCAATCAATCAAAAGCTGTTTGGACAGGTCATCACAGGTGAGTCTGCCATCAATCAATCAATCAATCAAAAGCTGTTTGGACATGTCATTACAGGTGATTGAGACATGAGGGCTGGCCTTTCCTCTGTGTCTGCACCTGTTGTCTTTTTTTGAATCCCCTCCAGGGCTTCTTGTTCGGTGCTGTATGTTAGGGGTTTTCAAAGCTCTCCTAGGGGACCCTCAGACAATTCACAAGTTGAATCAGGTGTGCTAGCTCTGGAATAGATCAAATGAATGGCTGGGGGTCCCCGAGGAGAGGTTTAAAAAACACTGCTGTAGGTGACTGTTGACTCCAAGGCCTCTGTCTGTGTGCAAATTAAACTTGTACCTGACTCAATGTTGGTCCGGTTCCAAATCCTTGCTGTTCATTCTCTCTGTAACTGACTCTGTTGTCTCTCTCAGATGACATAGTGTGGCCTGATGGAGATGAGGTCCTGCCTGCTGATGCACAGGGACTGATATCAACCCTGCTACAGACCAACCCACTGATGAGGCTGGGTACAGGTACTACAACAGGGGTTCTCAGACTTGTTCTGCACACGGCAAAAGGCCCTTAGTTGACACTAAAAGTTTAGCTTGTATTCTATACCCATTTTAAGATTTTCTCAGGGGACCTAATTTCAACTCTGGTCCCTCCCCTAGTTTAGCTCGGAACCAATGTGCTAGAATTTAAGAATGTTCCTTCTGTTTCTGCTGTGGTCTACTGTCATAATCTTACCAAACACAACCTTGTTTGTCAAGGCAATACATTGTTGAACACAGATTTTACTACAGACCCGCGTTCATTCCCAGGCTGTGCCACAACTGCCCGTGGCCGGGAGTCCCATAGGACAGCGCACAATTGGCCTAGCGTCGTCCAGGTTAGGTGAGGGTTTGGCTGGGGGTGCTTTACTTGGCTCATCGAGCTCTAGCGACTCCTTGTGGTGGGCCGGGTGCCTGCAGGCTGACCCTGGTCGCCAGTTCAACGGTGTTTCCTCCGACACATTGGTGCGGCTGGCTTCCAGGTTAAGCTGGCGGGTGTTAAGGAGCGGTTAGGCTGACACATGACTCCACCTTCACCTCTCCCGAGCCCATAGGGAGTTGCAGCGATGAGACAAGATCGAAAAAGGGGGGTACATTTTTTTATTTCATTATAATAATAACAGTCTGGCACGCAGCAGGCTGCTCTGCCTAGGTCTCAGATATGAGTCAGAAAATATTCCTGCTTACTATTTGTAATGGATCATGCCATAATTATTCACATTTTAACCTTTGTTTATGTATTACTCCAACTACCATAGCCCAGAGCCATATTCTCTTCCGAGGCCTACATTCTCAGAGCTGATCTTATTGTTGGTATTATTCCTCCATGCCCCCAGGGGGGAGCATTTGAGGTGAAGCAGCACTTGTTCTTCTCTGACCTGGACTGGAACAGTCTACTGAGACAGAAGGCAGAGTTCATACCTCACCTGGAGTCAGAAGAGGACACCAGCTACTTCGACAGTGAGTGCCGCTACCTGTGTATTTAATGCCAATAAAGCACATTGGCTGCATTTACACAGCCAGCCCAATTCTGATATTTGGCCCAATTGGCCAAACTTGATCAATCTGATTGATCAAAATACATATCATTGGAAAAAGATCAGAATTGGGCTCCATGTGTAAAGCCAGTGAGTCTTTGATATTTGATAGGAGTTATCTCATGGTAAAACTCAGCCAAGCCAGAGAATGGTTCGACTTTGAAAAGTGTAAGCAGAGGAGGGAGAACGCCAAGGCTAGGGCCGTTAAATTATTTAGGAAAACTAAGATGTTACATCTCTCGCTCTCTCTTTCTCTCTCTGTTTCTCTCCATCTCTCTTTCTCTCAATCTCTCTTTCTCGCCATCTCTCTCTCTATTTCTCTCTCTGTCTCTCTCTCTCTTCTCCTCTCCTCCCTCAGCCCGTTCAGATCGTTATCACCACATCAATGCGTATGATGAGGATGACACCAACGATGATGATGAGCCTGTTGAGATCAGACAGTTTTCCTCCTGCTCCCCTCGCTTCAGCAAGGTACACACACACACACACACACACACACACACCCACACACACACACACACACACACACACACACACACACACACACACACACACACACACACACACACACACACACGGTTGGGGAGTAACTGATTAGATTACAAAACACTAACAGATTAAAAGATACTTTTGACAAAACTAGATGATTACTTCTTGGATTACTTTTAAATTCAGAAAGGATGTTTGCTGGGAAAAAATATCCATTATGACACCTTTCTGTTTTCTCAATGGCATTCAATTCAGCATTGACAAAAGGTGCAAGTTTAAGTTTGTTCCACCTGAGAGTCTGACCACAAGTCAGAGACCTCTATGATGACACACCAAATGTGTTTGATGGATCCTTTTTGTCTTCTTCTAATGTAAAGTAACTGAAAGATTATGTTACTGAGTTTGGGCAATCCAAAAGTTACGTTACAGATTCCAATTTGGACAGGTAAACATTATTTTTTATATTGTCACATACACCAGATAGGTGCAGTGAAATGTGTTGTTTTACAGGGTCAGCCATAGTAGTACGAGTTAAGAGTTAAGTTCAAGGGCCAACAACCGATTTCTCACCTTGTCGGCTCTTCGAACCAGTGATCTTTCAATTACCGCCCAAACACTCTAACCATTAGGCTACCTCCCACTCTAGGTAACTAGTAACTGTAGCAGATTACATTTAAAAAGGAACCTACCCAACCCTGCACACACACACGTGCCACACACACTCCTCTGGCTGCCCTCAGCAAGGTCATTTTCTCTCTTCATCTCCCCTTACTTGACGGTGTCTTCTAGCTATCAAATCAAATCAAATGTATTTATAAAGCCCTTCTTACATCAGCTGATGTCACAGAGTGCTGTACAGAAACCCAGCCTAAAACCCCAAACAGCAAGCAATGCAGGTGTAAAAGCATGGTGGTTAGGAAAAACTCCCTAGAAAGGCCAGAACCTAGGAAGAAACCTAGAGAGGAACCAGGCTGTAAGGGGTGGCCAGTCCTCTTCTGGCTGTGCCGGTACAGATTATAACAGAACATGGCCAAGATTTTAAAATGTTGACCAGCAGGGTCAAATAATAATAATCACAGTGGTTGTCGAGGGTGCAACAGGTCAGCACCTCAGGAGTAAATGTCAGTTGGCTTTTTCATAGCCTATCATTCAGGCAGGACAGTTGAAACTGGACCAGCAGCACGGCCAGGTGGACTGGGAATGGTCCTAAGGCTCAGGTCCTCTGAGAGAGAGAAAGAAAGAAAGAAAGAAATAGAGAAAAATAGAGAATTAGAGAGAGCATGCTTAAATTCACACAGGACACCGGATAAGAGAGGAGAAATACTCCAGATAGAACAGACTGACCCTAGCCCCCCGACACATAAACTACTGCAGCATAAATACTGGAGGTTGAGACAGGAGGGGTCGGGAGACACTGTGGCCCCGTCCGACAATACCCCCGGACAGGGCCAAACAGGCAGGATATAACCCCACCCACTCTGCCAAAGAACAGCCCCCACACCACTAGAGGGATATCTTCAACCACCAACTTACCATCCTGAGACAAGGCCAAGTATAGCCCACAAAGATCTCCGCCACGGCACAACCCAAGGGGGCGCCAACCCGGCAGGAAGATCACGCCAGTGACTCAACCCACTCAAGCGACGCACCCCTCCTAGGGATGGCATGGAAGAGCTCCAGTAGGCCAGTGACTCAGCCCCTGTAATAGGGTTAGAGGCAGAGAATCCCAGTGGAGGGGAACCAGCCAGGCAGAGACAGCAAGGGTGGTTCGTTGCTCCAGTGCCTTTCCATTCACCTTCACACTCCTGGGCCAGACTAAACTCAATCATAGGACCTACTGAAGAGATGAGTCTTCCATAAAGACTTAAAGGTTGATACCAAGTCTGCGTCTCTCACATGGATAGGCAGACCATTCCATAATTTTTGGTTCTAGTCAAGATTCTAGCAGCCGTGTTTAGCACGAACTGAAGTTTATTTATTAGTAGTCTAACCTAGAAGTGACAAAAGCATGGTTACATTTTTCTGCATCATTTTTGGACAGAAAGTTTCTGATTTTGCAATGTTACGTAGATGGAAAAAGCTGTCCTTGAAACAGTCTTCATATGTTCACCAAAAGAGAGATCAGAGTCCAGAGTAACGCTGAGGTCCTTCACAGTTTTATTAGAGACGACTGTACAACCATCAAGATTAATTGTCAGATTCAACAGAAGATCTGTTTGTTTCTTGGGACCTAGAAAAAGCATCTCTGTTTTGTCCGAGTTTAAAAGTAGAACATTTGTAGCCATACACTTCCTAATGTCTGAGATACAGGCTTCGAATGACATCACCAAGGGGTAAAATATATAGTGAGAAAAATAGTGGTCCTAAAATGGAGCCTTGAGGAACACTGAAATTTACAGTTGATTTGTCAGAGGACAAACCATCCACAGAGACAAACTGATGTCTTTCCGACAGATAAGATCTAAACCAGGCTAGAACTTGTCCGTGTAGACCAATTTGGGTTACCAATCTCTCCAAAAGAATGTGGTGATCGATGGTATCAAAAGCAGCACTAAGGTCTGGTAGCACGAGGACAGATGCAGAGCCTCAGTCTGACGCCATTAAAAGGTCATTTACTACCTTCACAAGTGCAGTCTCAGTGCTATGATGGGGTCTAAAAACAGACTGAAGTGTTTCGTATACATTGTTTGTCTTCAGGAAGGCAGTGAGTTGCTGCGCAACAGCTTTTCAAAATTTTTGAGAGGAATGGAAGATTCAATATAGGCCGATAGTTTTTGATATTTTCTGGGTCAAGGTTTGGCTTTTTCAAGAGAGGCTTTATTACTGCCACTTTTAGTGAGTTTGGTACACATCCGGTGGATAGAGAGACGTTTATTATGTTCAACATAGGAGGGCCAAGCACAGGAAGCAGCTCTTTCAGTAGTTTAGTTGGAATAGGTTCCAGTATGCAGCTTGAAGGTTTAGAGGCCATGATTATTTTCATCAATGTGTCAAGAGATATAGTACTAAAAACGTAGCTATCCCATCTAATTTTTCATCCTGGTTCTGGCTCTGCACCCTACCCTCATCCTTCTCTACCTGCTCTCTCTCTCTCTCCCCTCACTTGTTTTCTCTCTCTCTGTCTTTATCCCTCCCTCACTTTGTCCCCATCATAGTTTGAATCCCTATTATCCTGTCATTCTGTCTTTACACCATCTTTCCTTCTATAATATCTCTCTCTCTGCTGCCCTCCTTTGTCCTTCACCTGTACCTTCCTCCTCCTCTCTGTTCTCCTGTATGGGTGGGGACTAGTGAAAGGTCTCTGTGGGAATGAGTAGGGCTGTTTGTGTGTG